>JAUNZO010000414.1:0-197419 GCA_031894775.1 Chloris gayana
ATCATTTCTAAATAGTTTAGGAAAATAGGGTACATTTACTAAAAAGAAGTGTTGAGTTTTATACTATCAATCGTGAGCAAGTTTCCTGCACGATAACTGCATTGTTGAGTTTCACACACATTCGAGGGATGTTCAATTATCAATAGTTGACCGAGAAATGTTTTTGGAACAAAAATTATAAAAAAGAAAATCAACAACCGAGGATCGTTAGATATGCACACATGAACGGTGGATATACACGGTCCAGATGAACGCCTGCTAACGGCCCCAAACGGCAGCGTAGAACGCCCAGGACGCGTTGGCCCCACGCGCAGCCACCTTACCCCTAAACGGCAGCGCGTTTGCTTAGCCGTGTCGCCCCCAAACCGCGTCGTGGTCGTCTCCCCCGCCCGTCCCTGATCAAAAGTCGAATCCAACTCCACCAGCCCGAACGCCCCACAAATTCCCCATTCGTCTCCGTCTCGCCTCCCCGATTCCCCACCCTCGTCTCGTTTCAATCTCTCCCGAACCCTAGCCAAATCCCAGATCTGCCCTTAACTCCGTCAGGCGCGCGGCGATGGGGAACCCGGAGAAGCTGATGAACCAGATCTTCGAACTCAAGTTCACGTCCAAGTCGCTGCAGCGGCAGGCACGCAAGTGCGAGAAGGAGGAGAAGGAGCAGAAGCTCAAGGTGAAGAAGGCGATCGAGAAGGGCAACGTGGATGGCGCCCGCATCTACGCGGAGAACGCCATCCGCAAGCGCACGGAGCACATGAACTACCTCCGTCTCGCCTCCCGCCTCGACGCCGTCGTTGCCCGCCTCGACACGCAGGCCAAGATGCAGGTCATCGGCAGGTCCATGGGGAATATTGTCAAGTCGCTCGACTCGGCGCTCGCCACCGGCAACCTCCAGAAGATGTCCGAGACCATGGACCAGTTCGAGCGCCAGTTCGTCAACATGGAGGTGCAGGCCGAGTTCATGGAGGGCGCCATGGCCGGGTCCACCTCCCTTTCCACGCCCGAGACCGAGGTCAACAGCCTCATGCAGCAGGTCGCCGATGACTACGGCCTCGAGGTCTCTGTGGGCTTGCCGCAGGCCGCCGCACATGCGATCCCTGCCGCCAAGGATAAGGAGAAGGTTGATGAGGACGACCTCTCTCGCCGCCTCGCCGAGCTGAAGGCTCGTGGCTGAGTCCGTTTGAGGCTTTAAGCCTCCCAGGTCAGGTGATGACATTAGACTTACCCTAGCCCTGGCCTCCCGACCACTGTACTATATTGCTTATGGCATTTGATACTGTTATGCTACATCCTGATTGCTGTGTCAGTTGTAATATTGGGCTGATAGGCTTCGCAGGCAATTGAGCACCTCTATTCAGTTTTGCCCTTCCATTATAAGATGAACCAAATGACTATAAAAGTTTACTAATGAGATGTATTAATATTGGGCACTGCTCGAATGACCCAGCAGTATGACTAGTGCAATCAGCACGTGAGCTGGTTCAATCATGAAATTGCATTAGTCGGATCGCTGCCTTATGCAAAGCATTTGAGTAATATTTTTACATGTATTAGACTTGGCATGATATAAAAAAAGATTTAATGAGCATCGTCTATACTAAATCTGCTGGTGCCATAGATGGAAGCTTCAACAGATAGCATCGTGAAAGTGTACCTCACATGACAACCCTGGTAGTGATTAAATTGTTCTGTTAAGTACTAAGTTTGCAACTAGCTGTGTCCTGCTCAGTTATTAAGCTTGATTTGGAATGAATCTGTGTTATTTAACTATTTCAGTCTGAGAGCTATGTTTGTCCTAAGCAACTTACTGCAAGCTAGAACTATGTTGTTTGA
Organism: Chloris gayana; assembly: GCA_031894775.1. Classification (NCBI taxonomy): domain Eukaryota; kingdom Viridiplantae; phylum Streptophyta; class Magnoliopsida; order Poales; family Poaceae; genus Chloris; species Chloris gayana. The sequence goes on from JAUNZO010000414.1 coordinate 1,831, forward strand.
TGATTGCAGGTGACTTATAAATTTTAGAGACTTGTATAATGGATACTAGCATCACAATAGTGCATGAATATTGCATCACAAGCGTCCTTGTTTTTGTGACCACAATATAAAGCCTCTTAGTTTGTTGCTGGTTCTGTTTCACTGCAGATACATCAATTTCCCCCATGTTGTGAGCCAATGCTGTTATGCATACTTTTGCGTCTTTGCCTTTTGTAAAACATCGGTGCATATAGGTCTGAGATAAAATTAGCTGATGCCATACCATAGAAACTTTGATTGATTTCCCATCTCTTTATCAGTAAAGGCATACATCATTCAAGGAACTCTGACAGGTGTATTGGCATATAGAGAATTTAAGATTGTCAGCTGCTCCACTAATCTAATAGTTGTTTTATATGTTTACCATGTCATTAAAGAAGATATGTGGGTTAGTAATGTCATGATCCTAAGGGCTGTCATGTGAAAGGGTTTTGTTTATCGTGTCTTATAACTCTACATATTAAAGGTGATAATGTAATATGAAAATATATGGTCCTCATGAAAAGCAAAGTAGCCACCTGCCTGCACATATGCTATCTCGCCTTATCATGTGAAAATAAATGTTTCATGACGTACATTTATAATTTTGTTATACTGTTCAGTGTGATCATATTTTCATTCTCATTGTGGATGAGTTGATAACTGTTAAGATTGAAGAGTCTATGTTTCTCCATGTGAGCAAGTATGACTCTACTTGTATTTGATTGCAAATGCTAATGAGATCCAATCCAACACCTGAATTATGCAAAAGTGTACTGAACTCTTGATGAAATCATTGCAACATGTTTGTTTATATGCTTTTAACCAAAATAAAGAATACAAATGATAAATCATTAAAGGGTCTCTCCTGATGTCTTCTAATTTATTGTTGACTGAATGATATTACCTTATTTTATTCATTCCATGGTTCTTCTTTTTATGTTGCAAAAATCACTTTCCTTTTTCATGCTTCTATTCTTTGAACATCGGTTATATATATGCTAACTTCAGTGTCCCTCTTCTTGCAGAGGCGATCATGCCAAGTTCTCACGAGCTGCTACTAGTCAGTATCACGTGGAGGGCTCCTTTACTTGACAAATTCGTATATAACCGTTATCCGTGAACATTTGTGTTGGCATTGTCTTGCGGGGTCTCTGGACTAATGAAAACTTTGTTATGTGATATTATTTTAAAATAAAATTGGTTATCTGTGTTGGCTTGCAAACAATTGTGATTTTGTCTTGCTTTATAGAACTCTTGCCTCTCGACAGTTCTTTCTTGGAGACCAATTCAATAGGGAAGCGCTCTCTTGCCTCTCGACAGTTGTGTATGGGCTTGTCAACAATAGGACATTTTCTTGCATTCTCGCACTAAAACAAAACAATCTTGGTGGGGTGCGACGAGTGTTTTTTTAGTGCGAGAAATTAAAACCCCCAAAACAATAGGCGCTGTTGGAACGACATTAATTTAAAAACAAGGGAGCATATTGAAGATGCTCTAACATGCTGTGTGTTCTTGTTATCTTTGTGGTGACTGATTGCGGATAGAGGTCACAGTCTACTGTTTATTATTAAAATCTTAATTTGGAGTAGAACCCAATTGGCAAGCAAGTTGCACAATGCGACATCACACGGTTGTCCAGGCAATGAATAAGATTTGTCTCTGTTATTTGTGAATCACACAACTGTACACTAGGACTGGCAGAGAGAGGGTAACCGGAGGTAAATGACAGGCATCTCGTGACCGGACAAAAAGACCCTCTGATAGATCTTTGAACAATGTCTCCGGCGCCTAACCGAGACACAGCAGGGAGCATGCACATGCGGAGTGCACCAGCACCACTGGCAAAAAAAACTCTTTAAAATTTAAGCACTGTCACATCAAAGAGAATCTTACTATTTATGAATATTTCGATCAATTTAATGACAAAATCCTTCGACGGATTGGTGTTAATTTTCGAGATGAATCTAATGAGCTTAATTAATCTATGTTTTGTTAAAGTGATGCTATAGTAACTGTCTTCTAATCACCACTTAATTAACCTCATTAGATTCGTCTCGTAAATTAGTCTAGGAGCCTGTAATTTATTTTATAATTAAACTTTATTTAGTAATTCTAAATATTAATTTATTTTATAATTAAATTTTATTTAGTAATTCTAAATAGTTTAGACTCAGGAAACAAACACACCAAGAAGATGAGAACAAGAGGGATTTCAGTGAGGGAGCCCATCCAACCGTGGACTTCCACGCAAAGATCCAACCATATATATACTGTACAATAGTATGCACATCGTCTCATTCGCATGTAGCTAGCTTTGGGTGTATGATCGATCGAGTGGCTACTCCAATCGTTATAATTTTTTAGCTTTGGGTCGCCCGATGCAATGGTAGACGGTAGCTTGTTGAAACATACCAAAACGGCTCGTGAAACTGCCCCCTAGCCTTCTATATATTTATAGAGGAAACACGGACTGTTATATTTGTGGCCTGCCATTAGGCCTCACTACTTGCAAATCCGTTGACGTATATACGAGTAGCTGAAACCTGAAATGGTTGAGGCCGGAAACCAAAGCGCTTCGCTGGAAACCGCGCCGCGCCCATAGACTAGACTGCTGGCGGCGATCGATCGAGTATCCAGCCAGCACGCGTCATCAACCGGAACGAGCAAAGCGACAACATGGCAGAAGAGCTGGCTGCTGCCACGGGAGGCTATCTCAGGCCGGCCGTGTATGAAAGAGAGGACGGCGAAAGCCAGAGGATGCTAGTGTGGTGTGTGTGTGTGTGGGTCTCTCTGCTCGAGCGCGACGGGTCGCAAGAGGATTAGGGTGTGGCCGCGCGCCGGCCGGCCGGGTTCACGAGCCGCATGAGGCCATGCGTCCCGGGTGCCCCACAGAGCTTTGCATGCTTGTCACGGACGCCGCGGGCGCCGCGCAGTGCTGCTGCTGCTCGACGACGACCGTCTGGGTGCACCGGATGTGGCCCGGGTGGACGCGCCCGCCGACGCCGCAGTGAGTGGCTTGGCATGTTGCATGTACCCTCACCAACCACAGGTTTGTACGGGCGTGCGCCGTGCATGCACGAGATGTACATGTCGCGGACTCGCCGCAATGCATACCCAGTAGGATGGGCACACGTGGAGATAGCTACACAGATCGATAGGGTTCAGCTCGTGCAGTGCCCGTTCTTCCTGCTCGGCCGGCTAGCTAGCTGCGTGTACGAACATAGCACGTATGCCAAGAGTGAATTGGGAGGACTCGAGATACAAAACGTGCGTCTTACAGCAGGGCGCGGCGGCAGACGGGTCGACGGTGCACCAAGCCGACGCGAGGGGATCGGAGAAGCTATAGCGCGTCGGTCTGTCGGGTGTCGGCCAGATCTCAGAAGCCACGCACAGGTAGCGAAACTGAAACGGACGGGGTAATTTTGTGAGCATTATCTGATTGGTGTTGCGGATCGTCGGAGCTTAGCTAGGATAGGTTTTGGAGAAGGTAATAACAACATCATGAGTTCATGACCTGCCGCCGTGTGGTTGTGGCCTCTTGTGGGCTAGATGATGACGGAGCGGCAAGCCACACCGTACCAGCCTCGACCGAGATAGATGCGGGTGACCGTGGACAGTCCATGTAAGGAGCAGGGAGCAGAGCGTCACGTCACGATTGGTTCGTGTTGATCGTCGTGAATCCGGCGGCGGGGACGTCACATAGAGATGGAGGAATTAAGCGTGGCGTTGTGTTATTTGTCGAAATTAGTGCTGGTGAACTGGTGATGAGAGAAGAACGAAGAAGACGTGGATTAATGGCTCCACAGAGGTTGCCGTGCCAGGGTGCGAGTAATAATGCGATTTTCAGCCTTTCAGGTGTGTATGTAATTCACCTCTTTTCTTTAAAAAAAGCTGTAATTCACCTGTATATTATCCCCTTGCGATCTAGTGACACTTTACGCTAGTGAATTGTGTACTTCACTAGAATGTGTTTCATACTACCGCATAGTAAAATGATTCTGAACCATCCGTCAGTTTCCTCACCACATTAAACTTAACTTGACTCGCCAGTAGAGTCATCACCTCACCCCCATTGTGCACTCGCACAAATCCAGAACATGTCAGATACCCCACAGCTAGAGTTCACGGGCCTCTCCCGTACAAGCTCAAAAGCTTCTATAAAAGAGGCACCACCCCGAAACCCTAGAGCGCACACTCCTACACACTCCAGTACCACGATCGAGCAGCAGCCATGGAGGCCGCCGCGAGCAGCAAGAGGCTCCGGCCCTTCCTCCTGACGCTGCTGCTGCTCCTGTCTACCACCGTGACGCCCATCCTCGCCTGCGACTGCGACAAGCCCAAGGCGCCCAAGCCGTCGCACCCGCCCAAGTCCAAGCCCTCCTACCCGTCGCCCAAGAACCCCAGGCCGCCCAAGGGCCCGACCCGCCCGTCGCCGGGGACGACGCACCCGCCCAAGGGACCCAAGCCTCCCAAGGGTGGCCCCACCTACCCGTCGCCGGTGCCGAAGCCGCCCAAGAGCCCCTCCTACCCGCCGGTGGTCAGCCCGCCCAAGGGCCCGGTCACGCGGCCTCCAGTGGTCGGCCCGCCGGTCGTAGTAGGCCCGCCAGTGGTCGGCCCACCGATCCCGACTCCACCAGTCGTCGGCCCACCAGTCACCTACCCGCCGCCGATCACCGGCCCACCCACGACGCCTCCGGTCACCGAGCCACCGGTCACGTACCCTCCTCCCACGACCACTCCTCCGGTGACGTACCCGCCCGGCGGCGGCGGCGGCAACGTGCCGTGCCCGCCGCCACCTCCGGCGACCCCGACGCCGGCGCCGCCGTCGTCGGCGAGGTGCCCGGTGGACTCGCTGAAGATCGGCGCGTGCGTGGACCTGCTGGGCGGGCTGGTGCACGTGGGCCTCGGCGACCCGGTGGTGAACAAGTGCTGCCCGCTGCTGGAGGGGCTGGTGGAGCTGGAGGCGGCCGTCTGCCTCTGCACCACCATCAAGCTCAAGCTCCTCAACATCAACATCTACCTGCCGCTCGCGCTCCAGCTCCTCCTCACCTGCGGCAAGTCGCCGCCGCCGGGGTACACCTGCGCCGTCTGATGATGATCCTTCTGATCATCATCCACCCATGCATATGCTTCCATTCCATGTACGTACAACTAACCACACACGTCTTTAGTTCTCTCTCTCTGTGCTAGTGTTTCATGTTAATGTTAATAAACTGGCTTTGTTTTTTGTGGATTCAGTTAAATGCAGGGGTTTGCCGTAGCTTTTGGATCTCAAAGTTTGAAGAGTGGTGATCGACATGAGAGGATGTCGACCAGAGGATCTACGTCCTAGCAACTAGCTAGGCTCCAGCGGATTGGAGAAAGGATCGATCCCATGGATGCCTGTTTTATTTTCCCTTTAACTTGTTGATCGTTGAGTTTCAGTTTGTTCTCTGCTTCATTTGTGTGCGAGATGGGTTATGATGATTCACATTGTTGTTACTGTCATGTATGTGTAGTGTCATACTATGCATGAAAAGCGATCGAGCAGTGCCGCCAATATAATTTGCAGGCTTGTGTTATGCGTGATCTACTCGTGAATATTTTAACTTTTCAAAAGTGTGTCAGATCATGCATGCTGGCCGGAGTACGACAATGCATGGTGATAACAAAAGTCTGAGGTGTCGATGACCGATTTGGCGCATATGCGTAGTTTTCTACTGCTAATCGTGTACACGAATAATCTGAATATCTGATTCATGTACTACCAGTTTCGATGTCAGTGTACACGGACTAGATGCCCCTCGATTCGAAATCTCACATGACGTATACCGACGAGGGGGATCTAGCTAGCTACTCTAGTTGTCTCGTACGTGTACGTACGGCCGCGAAACCCTAGAGAATAGTTTGCGAATGCTTTCTGTATGTACGTCGTCTGTTCAGCCGCCAGCCGACAGCCACGCCACGATAGGCGCAAAAGTGATGGGCCGGCATGTGTTATTTGGCGCTTTGTCGCCCGTGAATGAGAGGACGTACTAGCTGACTGGCGTTTTTCTTTTGCTCGATCGATATGTTTCTGTGATTCTGTATCGGCAGCTGCGGCTGTCCTCTTTGCTCTGTGCACAGTCAGAGGTAGTTATCCCGTGCAAGTGCATCCAACGCAGCACGAACCTGAGCCAGAAAGCATTGCATCATCAGGCATTTTGGGCCAGGCTTGATAACTACTCCCTCCGTCCATAAATGTAAGACTTTCTAAGCATTCAAACATAAAATTAGTCAATGTGTTAAAAGACTACTATATCCTTCATTTTTATCTTCATACACCTATCCATTAACTCTTCCACCAACCTCACAGTTTGTCTTATCTGTAAAACGCTCTATATTTAGGGAAAAATTCAAACTCCAAAACGCCCTACATTTAGAGATAGAGAGAGTATAAACCAGTATAGTTCATACTTTTTTGCTATATATTTTTCTTATGTATTTATGTAAGTAGCAACATCTATTCAGTTCATATGCACTATCATCGAAAACTCTAAATGAATTTGTGCACCTTGTTACCATGTGACCTGTGTGTTATTAAGAAAATGCAGAGCATTTTTGCATTTTCCCCTACATGATAAAAAGCGGCTGATTTATTCACGAAAAGGAACAGAATACCTTGACTCTTAATTTTTTCTGTTTACACACACCGCGTTAGTGTTGTTGCCCACAGACGATATATGTATATATGGTTATAAGTAATTCAAAATGAAAACATTAGCATAGACCTCCTTACAGTCTCACTCCTGCATTTTATGGGGAAAAGAAATTTGACAAGGCAAGGCGTACTCCAGGCAGCAGAGAAGTCATTCCAACGATGGCGCATCTTCTATTCATCAGCTACAGAGCACAGCGTGGTACAATAAAAGAGAACCAAATCACTTCTCCAGTTTCAGGTATTTCACCAGATGGGCTCAGGCGAGCTATCTAAGCTAGAGCAGGATATGTACACCAAATACCAGATAGACTAACGTGGGACTGGCTCCTTGGCTATCTTTTTCCTAATTTACTTGCTTAGGTTTCACTTTATTCCGCACCGATCTTCTTGTAACCTGTTCTGATTTCTCACCTGCATTACCTGTAGGTTTGTCCAGACCGTGCTCAGCATTGCTATTGGCCGCATCTCTGTTTGGCTCAGTGGTCTTTACACTTGACCTCTCATTCTCCACACCATTTCTCCTTATTTTTCTGGCAGCACTGCCAGCCTTAGAAGTTACCACTCGCTTCTTTGGCTTCAAACTACTATCTTCTGCATCATCTTCTTTATCCTCAGCGTCAACACTACTGGCCAGTTGTTCCAGGTCAGCAACTTCCATTTTGCTAGACTGAAGCCCAGTCAGTTTCTGCAGTTGCGGCACATAGGCTGTAGTCTGAAAAAGGAGATTAGAAATCAGAAGCTAGATATATGATCCTCTGGGATAGCTGAAGGTCTAATAGTGAAGTGGACAATAACTTACCCTACCACCCGCTGTTATGAATTCAATTTTCTTTCCTGCAAGGGTCAGAAACTTGGTAAATCCTCAATGGAACAAAGGACTGAGTGCCCAGATAGTCAAATGCAGAATTGGAGATGTAAGCGCCATTACAGAAAAAAAAATGAAAATGAAATACCACCAAAACACTATTATGATGAAAAATCTCACCGTTTACTTTACCAGGCTTCTTGCCCCATCTGTGATGAAACAGCCATTCCTCTGGAAAGCGGTCACAGTCAGCATCAACTTCAACAGCATAGGTCACAACCTAAAAAGTTATGGGTCAGGATTTACATTCTGGAATACTATTTCAACAGCCTGTAGTTCAGTTCCTCAACAATTTAAGATAGACCCACCTCTTGGATACTTTTGTGCAGAGCTTCACGACTATCCCTAGATAGACTTGAAGCAATTTGTAATGGATGGATTCTTGACTGAAAAAAGAGATCAAGTTTCAGTGCTACATTTTATTCATGCTTCAAAAACCATTGTAGAATGTACCTATACCTGGTAAAGCACCTCATCTGCAATCCAGTTACCGATGCCTGATATAAAGCTCTGCACATTTCAAACGAAATGCAATAGATCAAGTCCATATAGTGTAGGGAAAACATTTTTGTAGAGGCAAAGCGTATAATGGTTGGATGCTGGTCACCTGATCAAGTAAAAGAGTTTTTATTCCAATCTTCTTTCTACCCAGGGAATCCAAAAAATTGGCAACTGACATTGGCTCAAAGAGAGCGTCTGGACCTAGCTCAGAAATTGGAGGTGCGGTTTCAGGCTGCAAATATTACTATGGGTTACGAAATTTGTATGATAAATAAGAAAGTAATCTTCTCATCATTTGAACTTGTGAAAGTACTTGCATTGTCAAACAAACGAACTCTTGCAAAGCGACGTTTATCAGTGAAGGAAAACTCCAGACCGTCATCAAGCTGTATGTCAAGCAAAAAATGATTTAGATACTCAGGGAAGCAACTCACTGTACATAGCAAACCTCTGTCCATATGTGATTGTTAAGTGATTTAGCAAACCTCTATCCATATGTGATTGTTAAGTGATTAAGTCCTATTAATTGGTGTGAAGCCATGACATTTAGGCCATATTAACTGTTACCTTAGAAACCAACAAAATAAAAATATCCATACAAACAGAAATGATTATTATTGATTTATAATTCCGACATGCTACTTTCATAATGAATTTCATTGATCCATACGAGTATTACTGCAAAATCAAGACATCACCGGGAGAAAAAAAGTAAGAGATATTGTGTTTGATCATTACCTCAACAAAGAATTTGGAGTACTTGGAGGGCCATTCCTCTGTGGAATTAACAACTGACCTGCAACCATATAGGCAGAATTACTTCCTGCATCCTATTAGTGAAATTGACGAATCACAAGCTTTAAAATGGAAACAACTACTTGCCTCTTGTACTTGGTAACAGGAACACCCTTTATGTATATTGCGCCTGCCATACCTGTACCCAAAGCATATCGTATCAGCCCTCAGAAGTCGGTACTAAACATTGCCACGGAGGAATTCAACTTAATAAATAATCACTAATCATCATATATTACACCCGATTGCACAAGAGTACTAACTAAAGTCTGCATTCTAACAGTTAATCAAGCCCAATTGTGCACACAGCCTAGATATCAAACAGTCAAAAGCAAGTTTGGGAATTGGGATAGCACTACAGCAGCGCAGGGCACCGAAGCCAGTAGTGGCAAAAGACTAACCCTAGGCTACGTAATGCGACCACTGACCGAACTGGAAGGATGGGAACGGTGGGGCGTCGAGCTGGAGCCAGAGGTTCTTTCCCCTCCGCCGCGCAGCGACGATGGTCTTCCCAACCATGGTGCGTTCGAAGGCCACGCGGCCGATGCTGGCGACGACCACCTTGTCGTCGTCTGCCACGACGCAGCGCGCGATGCGCCGCCCTAGGCAGTGCGCTTCCAGCGCCCGCCGCGCCGCCTCCACCTCCGGCAGCTCAGGCATCGCGGCGTGCGTCCACCTCTCTCTCTCTCTCTCTCTCTCTGACTAGTAAGGGCCTTCTCCTCTGGGCCCAGTGAGCCCCGGCATTTCTACGCGGCCCAGGTGTGCAATGCAATTGGGAGGTCTGATGCTTAAGTGGTTTGGCGTTCGATATGTTTTTCTTTATTTTAATTTGTAAATGTTCTATTTTATTTTTTAAAAATAAAACGTTAAGCTTGAAATTTGGAAATAACGTTTGATCAAAATATGTAAACAAGCGTTTATGTACTTTTAAGTAGTATACTTCATTTGCTCGATGAAACATAAATTTCCATCAAACAGAAGCACTGTACTAAACACTTGCAATTAAAATTCGATAGGCTGTATTTGGTGTGGGTCTATCCGGGCCGAGTTCTGTCAGGCTAACGAACAGCTCGTGTCATTAATGGGCAGGCAGCGCCGGCCCAGCTGACCAAATGACGCCGACGGCGACGCGCGGTGGTGAGCGTCCTCGCCGGCCGAAGACAGCTAACGTTACCAATAAATGGCAAGAATGGACGGTCAGTACACTGGCCGGGCAACCGCGGCTCTCACGAAGCGAGACGTCGTTCCCTCGGTTGTTGGAATGATCGGTCATTTATGACTCCGGCCGGACGGCCGGCCGGTGAGCGCCATCCGACCTGACTGCAACGGGCTTAACTTGCTGGTACTGTCGCACAGCGACGTCTCAACCAGGAGCCTGGCAAGCAACACTTCCTGCATTATCGATCGGTCATAACCAATTTGGCTTTGCATTTTTCTCCAAGATACGAAAGAATCAATCAATTGATCGATCATGATAAACCTTATCTATGTACAAATTGAGAGTCTGTAACAATTAACAAATCAACTGCCATTCATCAGACGGTATGAATCAACCGATATCACGCACTTTGCGGTACTGTAAAAAGCTGTATAACCACTAGAGAAGAGAAACCTCACAACCCAAAACGAATTCTTTCGACACCTCGACCGCTTAACGCGTCGAGCCGTTGTTCACTACTAGGCCGGGCAACCCAGCTCGTCGCGGGCCTTGAGGAACACGATGGCGGCGCCGTAGTGCGCGAGCGCGCCGGCGATGACCAGCGCGTGGAAGATCTGGTGGCTGTGTCCGGCGAGGTCGAACATCCCCGGCCTCCAGCGCTCCGGCACGCGCGTCAGGTAGAATGCCGTGCCGGTCAGGTAGGAGACGGCCATGGCGCCCTCGTACGCCAGCGTCACGTTGCGGCGCGGCTCGTGCCAGTTCACGGCGGCGGCGTGCACGGCGGGCACCACGCCGGACAGGCCCATCCCGACGAAGAGCAGGGCGCGGTGGGCGCGGTAGCGCGCCGCGCTCAGGCGCGGGGACATGAGCGCGTACACGGTGGCCACCCCGGCCGCGGTGATCGCGGAGAGGTACACCACCTGCCAGTGCGGGTCGCACTGGAAGATGTAGTAGATGGGCGGGAAGAAGGACACCACGATCATCACCGCGATGCCCGTGTAGTCCAGCCGGATCAGGAACAGGTTCAGACGGTGCGAGTGGCACGACAGCAGGTGGCACGCGCTGCTGCTCAGCAGGCAGAACATGGCGCCGGCCAGGAACACGAAGAACGGCCACCGTGTCGTCTGCGACGCTACGGCCATGCCGTAGGAGGCCAGGGCCGGGTTCGTCTGCATGAACATGGCCGCACCCTGAAGATCACAGGCATCAAACACCGAGTTAATCAATGCCCAATAGAGACATTAACTATCTGAAAGCAATGTGCTCAAGGAAGTCACTGTGCAGCGTGATTGCTGCATCCAACCATATTCTAGTCAGGCTACTGCTAGCTGAATAGTTGGAAAACAATACCAAATGGAGGTTGATACGAAAATTTAAGAACAGTTGCTATACACGGTATACTGCAGTATAATAATCAGTAATAAAGTATCATACGAAATTGCAAGTTTGATATGAATTCCTTTATGAAACATCGGTATTGTTGCTACCAAAAGTAAAAATTCACATGGCACAACACATGATATCACACATATTGGGCCTTACGCTACAATACATGCATTTTCACAGCTACCTAATCTTCAAACTACATGTTCCAAATGATATATTGTTGTATACGGCGTGTTGTTACTCGTTAGGTAGGCAGGCACGAGGGTTCAAGCGGAAAGGAAGTCACGACAACAGCAAAGCCGTGCCGTGGCGGTCATGGTTCATGAAACCGGGATGAGCATGATGACACCAATGGATCACAACCAAATCTGCTGAACAAGCCACTAAAACTTAACTTGTTGTGATGAATCTAAGCAACCACACATTTGTGGCCCCTTTGTTGGGACCATCAACAAGGCAACCTAAGAAAAAAAGTTGACATTAACTAGGTTCTCGAGACAAGAAATCAGAAGCTCACCCAACCTTCCCTCCCAAATCATGCACATCCGCACAAACAAAAGGCAACAAACTACCAGTGAAAAGTTGAAGCATTTAAAGTATCTGACAAAAATTCCTGATAATCCCAATCTAACCAGAGCATTTTTACTGCAATGCAATATACTTTCCTATAATTACCACGAGAATGAAATGTCTCAAGAAATGAAAAATACTCACAGATATGACATCCCCAATATTGCTTGAGACGTTTTCAGCAACCTTTGTGATTGGCCTGCGGTAAGAAAGGATGGTCAGGAATTATTTATCCAAATTTCCATTCCACAAACTACTTTCTTTACATAGCACAATCACATCAGAGTAGAAGAAAACATATTTCTTATCGCTATCAAGGTTACGTGCATTGAAAGTGAGTTGGATTGGTGACAATTAATTGTGTACGTAACCATATTTACTTAGTACAGAGCCTTCAATTGTCAGTGAAAACTGAAAAATGAAACTCTGAGCATAAGTCTTGGAACTAACGTTCAAGAGTACTAGGGTGTAAATCCTGATCGATAACTTCCGGAATTTCTTCAGAATTACTGAAACTCAACAGTTTTTTTCCACTGACAGACACCAGCAAAATCTGAAGAGTGGCTTACCAGGAAAGGTGCCCAATCAGATCAGCCACCTGGGGGAAATATTGGCCAAGATGCACCAGGGTGAGGCCGAAGAACAGCATGAACCCAAGGAGATGGCTGAATCCACACGAACAACAACATCAGCATCAGTAATAGGCAGCCTAAAAAACAGCCCACATCCAAGATTCCAACAAACATGAACCATACGTACGTCCAGATGTTGATGGTCTCGTTGTGCCAGGAGAAGAGGCTGAGGACGGCATTGAGGATAGGCCACTCGGAGCGGTAGTAGTTGAGGATGAACTCGTTCTCCTTCATGTAGTCCGGCAGCTCGTGGTAGCTCACCAGAGTGTACTTCTTCTTCTCCCCGCCTTCACCTTTCCGCTGGCGGCGCCGCTTCTTGCCTCCTCCTCCCTTCATGGTCGCCGCCGGAGCCGCCGCCGCTTCTTGCTGCGCATTCAGAGTCACAGTACCCTCAGCGCTCTCCATGGCCATGGCCTCTCTGTGACTCTCTCTCCGCCCCCTCTGTCAGCTGCCCCACACCTTTTCTCTCTCTCTAGAATTATCACGGGGCCAGGAAAGGTTATAAAGGCCTTGGGGGCTAGAAACGGCAGAGCAGAAGTGCTATAGTGTGTGAGCGACACACGGACACGGGAGCATGAAGCTACAGGCAGTTGTTGCAAACAAGGCAAGAAATGCAAGGAGTGCGGTGCTATTTAAGCTGCAGCTGCTTTTCTTTTCTTTTTCTTTTCTCTTTAATTGCTTGGATTCATCTCTGTTAGATGCGTCCAAGCTGAAATGGAAATGTCCAACTTTATGTTATTCCAGGGCTCACATGTGTCTGGTCACGTATAATCGCAATTAACGTCGCGAAATCTAATATCTTTTCCGGGTGTATGTGTATGGCGTATACACACGAGCGAGCCAGGGGCCTGATTGCTTTGAAGTGGAAAGGGACAGGTACAGGTAGAGCAGGAGGACAACTGCACCAATACTGAATACTGTTGAGAAGGTGAAGAAAAAGCCCAATTATCAAGCATGTTTTCGAGAGAAAACGCGCAGAATCAAATACGAGCGACAGAGCCATACCTTTCTAAGGGAATGTACTAGTAGTATCAATGAAACATCAATATGTTAGCAGGAAAGTGTATCTTTCATGTCAACAGAACTGTAACAAAGCTGATAAGAAAGGCCCTTGATGATATTTAATGCGCGGACTTTTCGTCCAACTGTTAACCAAACATAATAAGGTCTGCAGATTTACTGTACGGCTAGGCTAAGCACTATATTGGTTCGTACTATAATCAGGCTATCGCGTTTAGGTAAGACGGTCTTAACAGTTTTAGTAAATCCGGCAGCTTCGCTGCAGAATTAGGTGGTTGTTGCTCGCAGCTCGCCCTGGGTGGGGGCTGGCCGGGTCCCTTGAACCGTTTGACCCGTTTAGGTTTGTTGGTGTTCGCTGGCCATCCATCCATCCACCCGTTGAGACTCTCCCAACTGCCACAATGAATTCTCCAGCGAGCGAGCGAGGCCTTCCCAAGAGGCTGCAGCCGCAGGTCTTCATTCTCGCTGTGGCGTGCGGGGTTGGCAACCGTTGATGAAAACGCGGTGGCCCCGCGCTCCCGGCGACGTCGTCAAAGGTTCAAACCTGCCGTGGACTGGCGATTAGTTGGGAGTTCGCAACCACCTCCTGTTCCCTGCTGCTGCTGCCTGCGATTCTGAGCTCCGACTGCTCTTGGACAAAACATCGGTGTGATCGGGACATGGCGACTTGGATGGAGACTCAAGGTGCTGCTAACGGTAGGGAAGCTGCAAACGTGCGGGTTTGAGATGAGGTACGGTGAACGGCAGCGCTGAATTGATGATTAGTGAATGATGAGTTGATGATCATGAACAGTGCACGCTCATGGTTCGCACGTTTCCGGACCAGGCCCTGTTCGCTTCCTCGCCTCTAAAATTTAAGATCTGTCACATCAAAGAGAATCTTACTATTTAAGTAGATCTTTTATTAATTTAATAACAAAACCTATGTCACGATCCCTCTAATTTGCGAGACTGAATCTAATGATCCTAATTAATCTATGTTTTGCTACAGTGATGCTACAGTAAACATCTTCTAATAACACCATAATTACCCTCGTTGGATTCGTCTCGTGAATTAGATAGGGGGTCTGCAATTAGTTTCGAGATTAGACTTTATTTAAGTATCTATAATGATAAAATTCTCTTTGATTTGACCCTCTAAAAATTATATGCCTGGAAACGAACAGGGCCTAGGTCAGTTGGCATGAACGATTTTGAGAAGCAATGCTGGTACTAGGGGGTGGGGTTCCAGTCTTGTAGTACGAGTGATGAGGACCTATATGGTTCTGTCTAGTACTAGAAAAAAAATGAACGAGAATAATTCTTTTAAAATTTATTATTGTGTCAGCTAAAGTTACAAACGCGGATTCATAAAAACGTTACTGTACAGATGAATATAGATATGCGGGCACTTAAAATATAGTCTTGTCGATACTAGTACTAGCAAGCTAGGCCGTACGAGTTGAGGCTGGACAAACATAACAAAAGCTTATGAACTCAGGATTTGATATCGCTATTTTTATCCAGACTGAGGACCTAATCGAACTGAGTGAGCTACGTAGTAGTTGCAGACGTGCGGGTCAGTGTGTGTCAAGCCGGTAGCTGCAAACGTGCGGTATGCCGTATGCCTATCTACTTTGACGATTCGTGAACGACGATGAATGGATCATGGATGACGTACGGTGCGGATGATGGCACGAATGCGTGTGATATCCAATGCCAGAAATTCGGAAGCCGGAACTGCTCTCGCGCGGGGAAAGTTTCGCCTTTAGTCGGTGCTGTAATTCTCTTCTCGTGAAGGAAGGATGAAGGAATGGCGAACCCCACGCCCTGTACAATTAAGAGAAAAAGAAGAGTGATGTGTCAAATGCATGAACGGGACAAGGCTATCATGAAATCATTCGTTTCCTCAAAAAGGAAGAAGAAAAACGAATCAGAGGAAATGTACTGCTACCACGTCCTGCCTAAATTGAACGCCGTCCTGAACTGCTTGAAGTCGACTTTGAAACTTTAGTGGATGTTGTACAATACTAGTGCATTGTAAGGTCTGGCATGATTCATGAATAACGAAACCGATGATTACCACAGAACTTCTCTTTGGTATTACTATACAGTGTTTCTTTTTTATGTACTTTAGATTCACGACCAAAACTGGATGATGGTTAAAGGTTTGCCCTACCAATTGATGTCCTAAACAACTGGGATGAAGCATTGAACTTTTTGAAGGCATTCTGCCTTGGCGTGGAACTCGTTCTCGCGATTTGTGAACTGAAACGGCAACGGTTCATCCGTTCATACCTAGAATGGATCAGGAACAAGGAAATGCAATTCTGCAAGCTGCATTATTTTATTTTGGTCAACACCTTTTCTCCATCTGATAGCCTGAATGCGTGCATAATGTACCCCTATCTATAATGACTTCGACACTGATTTTGAATCGTGTGTAAGTGTTACAGAAAATCAGCCGTATCACAGTCCGTGATGCAGATGGCCAACCACAAACCGATAACTAATCACTCCAACCGCTATACGTGCAATTTGTTTCTAACTGGTATAAGTTAACATCAATACAAAAAAAAATCCTAAGCAATGTCTAGAAAATGAATACTTTCAAGCCAAGTCTGCTGGACACGCTGCACTGCAAGATGTGGCCAAGCAAGTCACAGAAAGTAGACAGTCACTTGTTTCTCGAAAAGATAGGCATGAAGTAAATCAAAGGAGCCAAGAAAAGCATGGCGTAATTGTTACAGCTACTACACCAAACTTAGTAGCAGCTGCTTTGAGTGCAAGTCATGTCAAAGAATGAAGTTTGTGCAGATAATATGGGCTTTACTGGCGTAACAATTGCTACAATGAATTCATAACCACCACAACAGCACATGGATATACAGACATTAAAGCTACAATCACAAGATAGGCTGTTAGAAAAACATAAAATAGCAAGAAACGTGCTTGCATATCAGCTACATGGTGGATCTTTCATATTGTTTGAGGAGAAACACAAGTTTTTCATTTTCAACAGAGCCATAGATTTATAGCTTTGTCACAGTATTTACAGAATTGCAAGGCATCCCTTGTCCGGCAACCAAAGATGTAGGTAAAAATGGTTGCAGAGAAATCACACTCCACTCTGGACTGATGGAAAATTGTGAGCTTCAACAGCTTCTGTATTTTGGAAGCTTGTTTGCCAAACCGCTTCCTTTGGATTTTGTACTATACACATTTTGAGATATATTTTTCGTCTGTACAATTTTATGCGTGCATTCTTTACTCCAAAATTTTCCCTGAGGATTTGAGGCAATGAAATCCACATCCAAGCAGGGGCCACACAACATGACTGATGCAAAATCAGCACTTCCATCAAGTATGGAAACAATATTATTCGTATGGTATATTTTTATCATCCATTTCTCTGTTACTGTGTGGGCATACCAAGTTGGTGCAGAGCAGACATCATGTCACTGGTATTGCAACCTTCAATTCCAATGATATTGGAACTGTCAAGGGCAACAACATCCTGCAAAGGATATCTTCTGACTGTATGAATTCGATTTGCAGGAGTGTTAAATACACCCTTAAGTATGACAGTCTTGTGAAGACCTCCAAACAGTTCCTCATAATCAGAATCACCAGTTTCGCCAACAATAACTACAGCATCTGGCAATTCTATACCCCAGCGAATGGACAAATACCTATAAAAGAAAAAAAATGTTAATACACAACTCTAAGCTGCAAGGTGAATATGGGAATTAGATGAACAAAACATTTCCAATAACCAGACCTGAGAGCCTGAGATCGTGATGCATGAATTGGAATTACAGATAGCCTGGTCGCATCATGGTTATATAGAGCATGACATCGCAGTGACTGGATTCTCATCAACTTCTGCAGCTCCTTCAATGGAGGCAACTGCAGTATGTAAACAAGATATAAATTTTAGAAAAAAACCCTGACAAATGGAGATGTCCACATGATATATAAATAAGTAAAATTTCAACCAAATACTAGAAATTTCTGGAAAGAAGCTTACATGACTTGGATTAACCACTTTAAATGAAAGACAATATGTCGAAGAGTGCTC
The DNA here is from genome assembly GCA_031894775.1 of Chloris gayana. Lineage (NCBI taxonomy): Eukaryota > Viridiplantae > Streptophyta > Magnoliopsida > Poales > Poaceae > Chloris > Chloris gayana. Next base: position 19,519 of record JAUNZO010000414.1, read on the forward strand.
TGAATCTTCAAAGATGACCTGCTTTTCAATTCTTCCCCTTCTTTCTACTACTGAAGAAGCCCACTTCACTAAGTATTTTCTTAAACCTTCTCCACCCCAACGATACCCAATATGTGACCGGAAGTTATGGTCCAAAGCAAATGTAATACGTGAATTACTAGGCATATCACCAGATTGTGAAGGGTAATATATATCACTCCCACTATTGCATATGAAGGCATCAAAATCAGTTGGAAGCATGCCTGCACGTACTAACAGAGATTGTATCTCTGCTATAGTCCTTGAAGTTGATAACACAAAACCTGTCAAACCTGATAAAGTTCCAGTGCCAGTAGCCTCAATGGAGTTTCTTATTATTTGAATCAGGTCTTCCTTACTGACAGAGTCTACAGCAATAACAAAGAGATATTTCCTTCTCTTTGTAAGCACCTTTTGGTCTTCTTTTCTTCCAAAAGCAGGATGCCTTGGGCCAAGAGTTAGTATCCTAGACAAGTAGTTCTTGCAATGTTCAGGCCAAGAAAACTGGTGTATATTTTTCAGTCCATTCTCTCGACATCTTGACCAAAACTGCTTTTCAGAAAGCATCTTACAGAGGGCATCTGCAATTGCATGCTGATCATGGGGATCAACAAGGAGACCATTATCCAGAACCTGAAACAACAGCCACAAGACAAAAACCAATCCGTTACACCTATAAGTTGCAAAGATTTCAATTTAACAAATGGCACAATATGATGCATGAACCTGATGAATTTCAACAGGGGCCCCATTTTTTGTTGCAATTACGGGCAAACCATGCATAGCAGCCTGCTCACAAGACGTAGACATAGTTGATAATTAGTACAGAAATGGTAATGACTACAAACTTGAATCTAGACTTCAGCAGTTATGACCTCTATCAAGGTAACACCAAACTGTTCGAAGTAAGCAACATTTACAAAAGCACCCTGCAGATGTTCAACACATGACGTCAGCATAGACATAGATATAAGAGGCAAAATTGTACTGGTGAATGCTACTTGTGTAGGAAAACAACATACTCAGATATGACAAAATCATAAGCAAACAAAATTAAAACGATATTAATGACAAACAGTTTCAAGTAAAAACATAGCAAACATACGGCATCAACAAATTGTTCACCCAAGAATAAAATACCTTTGTTCGTGCTGCTAAGCGATAAATGTCAGGAACTTCAGAGTGTTTGTGATGCTTAGGGTAAGCCACTTGACCATATAGATCATATTCATCAATCAACGTAAGCACCGATGTCAAAACTGCAGCACTAACTTTATGCATTTTGGAAATTGCCTCACGGTTACCCATTATCAGCGTCTGGAATGCAAAAAATCAGTACAGATAAAAAAGTGTTAAATCACACATAATTAGCAGCTATAAATCTTCTACAAAACACTTCTTACAAGGTTTGCAAGTTCCCTCAATGGGCGGCATTCACCAAAGGCCTTAACAAGCGTTGTAATATTCTTTTCCGCATAAGGACGAGCAATAGCCAGAATCATAGGCTTCCTAGGATTTGTGAAGAACCGCATTATCTGTCATATGACGTACAGATCATCAGCTCAAAAAATAAAGAGGTGCAAGATTAAAGGTAATAAAAACTGATAAAAGCTTTCAATTGTTGAATAAGAGAAAGTGAGATCTGGCATGTACAAATCTGAAGATAATTTTGCGACCTCAGACCAAATAGATGGATCCTCAGATGCTGGGGATGGACTATCTTCATCTCCATCCATTTCAAAAAAATCATGAATCATGTGGCCAAATTCAACGCCTGGAGGAATTATCTGCACACAAAAGAATAGATAACTGAAGGATTTTAAACCTTTATAAATAATGACAGCAAGCACAGATAATGCTAAATGCTTGATTATTAATAATAGATGGCATAAATTCTAGTGACAGCTTATTATTGAAGAAATAGAGTCAGAGTAAGGTGTCTACTCACAACCATACGAGGCATATAACGACCAAAACAGTTAGCACCACGCTTGACTAATGCACGGAGCTTCCTTGCAAGCATGACCTCAAAACCATCATATAAATTCCACTGCTCTTCTATCTCCTGCCTGGTGCTTGCAATAACTATTTCAGATGCATCGAGGCACAACTCCTCCGCTTCGATTCGGCGCATTATTTTGTATGTGATGTTTATTTGTTCTCTTGTCTGCCTCCCTTGCTTGAGAAGCCCTTCCAACTTATCTTTCCCAAGAAAATGGCCTGTAAACACCATGGGAACATTGAGTACTCCAGATAGTAGAGCAGCAGCAACTCCTGCACTGGCATAATGACCATGAACCACAGCAGGCCACACTGGACACCCACTGCCGATTTCTTCCCCAATAGTTTTAGACATCCGCACTATATGGCCCAGTGCACCATCAACAAATTCTTGAATGAAAGGCCATATATGTTCTTTAGCAAGATATTTGTCTTTGGGACCGAATGGTATTCTGACAATATAGGCACCACTACTCTCTCCTCTTTCATATTTAAAGTTCTTGAAGCTTGTTGAGGCTAGCACCTCAACTGGTTCACCATAGCCGCGCTCAAAATTTGGGGCTAAGATTTGCCTCGTCAACAGATCAACCCGGTAAACTCCAGGGGTTGAACTTAGTGCTTTAGCAAGTTCCACGACATATTTGACCTATGAAATGACACAAAGTGGATGCAAGTGAAATCATATCCTTACATGATACCCCCTCCATTCTTTTTTTTTTGTTAACGCAGCTAACCAGTGCCAATTAAAAAAAGGAAAGGGCAGAATTTCCCACTTAGATATAGGATACTTTGAGTAATACATTTTAGAGTTAGAAAAGATATTTAAATTAGTTGTCTAATTAAGTGCAACAAAATACCATTACCTGACCACCAGTATCTGAATCCCGGCCTAGCTCCATATTCTCTCCACGAATAAGACCATGAAGGCTGTATAACACAGCATGAGATAAATTCAGTTGCATATAAATTTCAATACAGATACCAACAAGACAAATAATTTATCATATTTATTTAATTATTTATTTAATTAGGTTATAGGAGCATGTGTACCATCAATTCTAAGCATAGAGTACACAGTGTGCAGGCTCAATGTGTGGAAGGCTGGAAGTTGACTTACTTTAGGTCCCTCTACTTTACGCATACGCTATTGTGTTTTTGCAACAGATGGGGGACCTCTTGGCGAGAATGACATTTATTAAAAATAATTTCTTCCAATAAAATGTGAACCGTTTGGCAGCAGATATGAATCGCATCTGGTTACATAATGAATAAATCACATGCAACTTAGTAATATGTAACATGCACTTTTCATGTGTTGCACTAAAGTGTTCAATACCTGATCAACACTATGTATAGCTTGTCAACTGAACTGATCCTAGGTGTGTTCCCTGTGCTGTCACCGTAGGCAACAGATGGATCACCAGCATCTTCTCCTTTTACTCCTTCAAAGAGATCTTCAGACATATCTGCAGTAGCATCATTTCGTGGCTTCTCAGTCTCTAGACGGCGTTTTGACAAGCGGTAGGCTTCCTCCTTCTCAAACTGAATATAAAACATTTAGGTAATAAAGATACATATAAAAAATGCAAGAGACAGATGTCAAAATGTAAGTGAACATAATGTGAAAAATGTGAAATAAACTAAATTAGAAAATTCAAACCTTTGATAACTAACCATGTCAGAAATAATGATTCCTTGTTTGCGACTACAATGAGAAAATGAATGTGATGCATAGGACAGGCCATGTGCACACAAAATACAAATAGTGACTTGTCAAAGCAAATCCTACATTTTTATTTTCCATTTGAAATTCAATACATCCTATCATTTGAGTAATCATATATTGACAGAGAAGATGAGTAAGTTATTCTGACACTAATGAGGTGGATACCTGTGAACATAACAAGACTATGCACCGGTAAACTTAAAAAGAGAATACTGCAAACACATCAGACAAAGGAAAAAATTGTCTATGTAGCATCTTACAGTGTCCAAACAGACAATAAACGGTCTGGTACACTCTAGATCACTACAGTAGTCTTTTACCATTCCATAAACTTACAACACATTTCCTGTCTGAAACAATTTTGCCTCTGTAGAGGTTTTACGAGTTGGTGGGCACCCTCATTTGTATCATTCAAGACAAGTTACTGACATGGTGCGTAAAAGATCTCAAACAACAGTGGCAGGAGTAACAGGGCAGAAAATAGAGCCACAACACATAACTTCTGGGTGAAGGGAGCTTCTTAGTGACACAATAGCCAACACTGTTGAAACCAAGAAAGTCATTGCCGAAGGCTTCAATTGTGACAACGATAAAGAAGTCCACCACCTTGCTACAGGTTAGTTCATTGTACCAGACCTGAGATAGAACTGCACAGGTCTGTTTGCTGCCCAATAGCACGCTGTTTTTGTTATATAGTTTTTCACCAGCCAGAAGATCAAAAACCCGCTCTGGATGTGCAGCACAGCAGCCACACCGACTGTTGTTGGTTATGTGTTTTGTTTTATAATGTGGTTGAAGGCAGCAGGTAGACAACATATGAATTTGGCAAGGGCAAATGGCTGGCTCAACTTAGGGTCTTGGTTTTAGTGATGATGGTGTAGCAGTCACTTATTTGAGATTAGCGAATAAGCACCATGATATGCAATGATGTGTGAGGACCAAAGTATAGAGAGGCAACATTAGAAGTTTATGATCAGTTGATTTTTAGTGTATGAAGAAAGAATAATGGAGCGGTAAGGTGACTAACACAGTGATCTCTGAGTGCAGTTCATATGTAACGTGCACTGATGGAAGTGTTAAGTTTTTTTATGCTACAAAGCCTAATTTTCCTACAATACATCTGATTTATCTAAATTTTCAGCAATGACATGATATATGGTGCACCCAATTGCCTCTATGTGAACTGAAAGGTCGCAGACATGGAAATTAAGAAGCGTGGTATACTGCTTCCATGTATGGTCGCCATCATAGTTCTGATCAGGCGAGGTAAGAACCTGCCTAACATTGTTGGCATACTACACAGCCCACATTCATGTGGCACTTCTGCTTTGATTATGTGCAAGCTCATTGAGGACTATAGCACAATAGACATTCCACTAAATAGATCGTGATGCTCTCTAAAACAGTTGCTAAGGCAAGATCAATTCAGCATTTAGCACTAACGTAGCAATCTAATGCCCAAACCCATTTCTAGAGCCCAGATTCTGCTCTACAACATCAAGAACCTTATAAAAAAGCACGAAGATAAAAATAATCGAATCAAAAGCGGAAAGGCGCACCTCCTTCTTCTTCCTGGCGAGGTTCCAGATCCTCCAGGTCATGTTCTCCAGCCGCGTGTTCTTCTCCTGCGGGCTGCGCATCGCGTTCGCCTGCGTCCACCACGCGCGCACGGTCACACACAGATCGCCTAATCACCGACGACGAACAACGGCAGCGGACGGGATTCGAGCGCGCAGGGGCACGCGTACACTTACCCTCACCCACGTCTTGTGGAGGTCGGTCTCGTCGTACCCGGTGATGACCTCCTCTACGAAGTAGCGGGCGGGGAGAAGTGGCCGCGCTCGCGGAGGAGGAGCGAGGGCCGGTCCCCGCACCCGCCGCTGCCTCCGCCCCGCCCCCGCGCGGCGGCCGCACCCTTGCCGGCATCGAGGATGGCGTCCAGATAGCTGTTGATCCAGTTGTCGTTGCCGTACATCGCCGCCGGCGGAACCGAGGCGAATGGGGCGCGGCAGGTGCGGTTGGAAGTGGTGGTGGTGGTGGCGACGAAGAGGTGGGCGGCGAAGAGAAAGAGAAGCGGAAATGGGAAGGGGAGAATGGAAACGGGTTGGTTATTTGCCCTCGCCCCCGCGCCAGCGGGTGGGGTTTGGCGCGATCTTAACCGTTTATTACAAGATCCGACGGAACACACGATACTGTTTCATTACAAGATTCTTGTGCGCGTTGGGATTGAGATGTTTACATCTGTGTCCAAATCAAGGAAGAGAAATCGAAGGGAGTACGATTCCATTTCAGTTAGCTCTCAACTTGTGAAGAAAATGTCAATGTGTTCTTTTCACTTTGTCCGGAGTTCAATCGCGTAAGTGAATCTGTAACCCGAGCTGCTTCACAAAAAAAAGATTTATTAATTTTCAGTTGATATTTTCGATCAATGTCATCACTAAATTGAAATCAGATAGTCTAAAAAATAATGTTTTCTATAGTTCATACATTAACAGATTTTTCTCTTTTATCTAATATGTTACATAACTACAAAAATAAATAACAATACAACTATAATACAAATCCTGTGGATTGAAAGTTTTTTGAACTTCCAATTGAATGAAGAGGAGGAAAATAAATACAGCAGGGATCATGTTAGCTTTTTTGTATACATTCTTGCGTTTTTTGATGGAGCAGTTGCACTGAACATTTATTTGCATAAAGTCTATGCCTTGCTCGGCAAAAAATGTCATTAGGCTAGTCTCAGTGGAGAGTGTCATCGCATAGTTATCAAGAAAAATTCTTAAGAACCGTGTCGGTGGAGGGTTATGGTGATGACACTTATCTCTCATCTTATGACACTCCTTCTCTTCTCTCTCATGCCATGTCAAGCAAATTTAATATCCATGACACTACCATGACACTCTCATTAAAACTGACCTTAGGCGAGATCACTTAATTTGCTCTTTTGCATATCACCTGATATAGTAGTACTACAAACATATTTCCTGAAAAGGAAAATTCAATGCGGTCCTAAGGACCTTGGAAGCTTGCTCCGGTTGCTATCCAACAGCTACTATCCTGGGCGTCAGCTTTTACCTTTCCCGCTTGGCAAAGGCAGTTGAATTTGACCAACTACAGGCCACCATTGGGCAGCGGGGAAGACGAGTCTAGACGCTCATTATTGTAGACCGAACGATTTTTCGTCGTAGTGTTTCTCTGGTCAACTAATGACGAACTATATATAAGTGGAACGCTATAATTAAACGTACAATTATTTGCGTGATTAGAGCCGACATGGTTTTGGCAATGGATTTGTATAATGGTCTTTCATGGCTTCAAGAGGCGTACGTGTATGTTGGTTTGCCCCTTCCGGAGAATACTAGCGTACCGTTGGGACATGCGTCAGCGGTGGCTCGCATCGAAATTCCAGTCGCCATAGTTTGTTTCCGAGTGTTTCCTCGCGAAAAAAATTCTTCCGGTTTTTAGATGCTACCAACATGCCAACTTTCCGTGGCGAAGAGAAACAGGAAAGCCATGGGCCAATGCTGCATCGTCAGATATTCTAGCTCCCCAGGCCCCACCCAGTCCCCACTTGCCGCTGCCCGTCTGGCTTGGCGGCGGCGCCCTTCTCCGGGGGCTAGGCGGCGCTGTCAGCCCGCCGCGCCGGGACAAACCCGTCAGACGTGTTCAGGCAAATCGGATCCTAGTCACACGGCGATCAAAGCTTTCGCCTTCGTTTCTGAACTAACCATGTGGGCGTGGTACGGTACGATGCAGGCTACGCAAGCTGGGGTGAGTCTGCTTAACCACCTGTGGATGATTGTTTAATGCGTGAGCTTATCCCGAAGGAATATTTAGAACAGGTTGTTAGGGCGACGGAATGGAGGTGGATCAGCTGGAGTGTGATCTAGACGGGTTGAAAGTTGGCCTTGTTTATGGTACTGCAGCTGGATTAATTGAACTCAGCTTTCTCTCTCTGTGGCTGCTGGGATTTTTCTTTTTTTTTCCTGGAAAGAACCCGCTTAGCTCTCGATTGTGACACTGACAATGACACTATCGGTTTGCCACATCAGAAAGCGCATTTCATTTGGTGGTGTTAGATTCGAAACTTCCACACGGGAAATTGTTTGAACCCATTTTTTATTCCGAGAGAAGATATGAACGGACGTGTGTGTTTTCCCAAAAAAGAAAAAGAAATAATCTGTTAGTACTATGAAAAAGGGTACTTTCTATTCACAAAAACTAAGTATGGCTGCGATCGTGACAACTCAATAAAACGGCAGTGCATTATTCAGATGACACGGGCTACTTTAAAAATAGCAAGTAGGAAACCAATTAGAACGCTAAGATTAGAAAGCTACAGGCCAGTTTGAATATTGCCAAGTAGGCGGCCTTCATGGGATCAGGTCACGTCGGAATTTAAAGATGACCGTCGAGTCATGCACTTACCCGTTTCTCAACGGAGGAATTCACAGCGGCAGCGTGCCCCGCATCAGTTAATCATAACCCAGTGGCAAATGAAAAAGAAAATCAATCAAATACAACAAATTTCAACTGCCAAGATGCAGACAAGGGCATCACATAAGGGTTCATTGTACGCAAAATGTTATGACTGTACTGATTAACACGTACTATTATCTTTTATTCTACTTGTAGAAGCACACTTATAATCCACGCGTCTCTGTCTGCATGAAATGAGATAGCCTGCTGACTATTTCGCCATTAAATCAGATATATATAGCTTGATTTTTCATATGATTACTGCTCCTTCAGAAACGCCAGACACAAGCAACAGTGCTACTCTGGCGTTGTGCATATGCATAACATGCTGGACTGGAGGGCCAACTCTTAGAATAAGGAAATCAACTCCTCAAGGTTCTCAAGATTGAAATGGTTCTTCTTCAGTCTCCTCCGACGAGTGCTACTCGTCCTACCAAAAAGTTGTAAACAATGCTCGTCAAAGAACTAAATGGTGACCACTACCATTCAAGAACAGTAGTCATCATATATCAAAAGTATGACGTATCAGACTCACCAATATTGGTTACGAAACACCACATTGTCTGCTGGTACATGCTTCCCGTCATCATTTCTGTTCCACTGGTAGATAGCATGAGTCCTATTTTTCAGTTGTAAAATTGAATGGCCGTAACTAGCCTCCCTGAAAGCAGAGTAATCCGGCTGTGGATCATAAAATCTGTAACATGAAGGATTTGATTAAAAAAAGTCAAGCATTGTAAGGTTCACTAAACAGATAAGAAAAAGGAAACAGGATAAGGTGTGACAACACGAGGGGCTGTGTATCTTTTATTCTACAAGGGAAACAAGGGGTTCAATAAATGAAACGTACAAATACTAAGTTGCTTGCCAGTGGTCCCTCTTACCTTGAAGCAAGCCCTTCCTGATTCCCTCCATCACCAACTGTTATGTATACTGGAGCAGATTTATTTGGCACTGGATAACGATTTCCGGATGTTATGTTGTAGTTGACATTAGAAATGCGATACTGCAAGTAATTCATGTAGAAAGCTATGAATGAGAAATCAAAATTCAGATGTCTCGATGATATCTAACAAAGTAAAATAGTTTGCATATAGTACAAAATAATTCTAACAGAAGGAAATTGCACTGACAGGAAGAACTTACTGATCTCTCATAAGCATGAACATGCCCAGCAAATACCAAGTCAACCTTGTACTTCACAAACCATTTTTCAAAAGCAGCCCGCATGCTCTCACCCTCCATATAATGTGCATTGTTGCTGTTGTACATGGGACAATGCATGAGAACAATAAGCCAAGGTGTCTTCTCTCTGTCCACACGCTTGAATTCATTCTTCAGCCACAACCATTGAGGAGTGTATTTCACTATTAAATATAGGAAGTTTAGAACACATATTTTGAATAAGATTATGTAAAGATGAATTTTAAAAACTGACATGGAGAAATCTTAATTATTACGTCACACCTAGTTCTAAAAATCTAATAATAGACAATGACACCGACTTAAATGGATTCCTTGTCGTATCAACACATGTTCCCACCCAATATTACAGGTTATAACTGCTAAATGTTAAATAGAAGTTTTAAATTTCTGGTGGAACCACAAAAGACCCTGGATAGATATGGAAACTGACAGTATCAATGTATATCAGAACAAATGAATTTAAACTTCTCTGAAGAACCATAAGTTCACATCACAATGTACATGGCAGAAACAAAACAACAAAAGGTGGAAAAGAAAGTTACCAAATGGAGAATAGCTTGATAACACAATGATGTGTGCAGATGCACGCCTGACAGCATACCACATAGGAGAACTGCTCTTTGATGACAAATATGGAGTCATATATCTATGCAGATATGGTTTAAATGTGGAAGTTTCTCCCTGAAACGTATTCAAAAAGGATAGAGAGAATTATGGAATGAAAATATAGTAAGCTTTGACAAAAGTTTAATTTCTAAATGGAATGCTCGACTCAGTTAATTAGCATCCAAATGGAATGAGATGAAGGCAATGTTCTACAAATAAATTTGAACAAAGATGTGAGATAACAATACCAGATCAGGCCTGTATTCTATTTCATGGTTGCCAGAATTCCAAATCCATGGCTGGTAGGCAGTGCTGCGTTCAACAAGCCGACCCCAAGAGTCCCAACGAATGCCATCATCATGTTCATATCTGTCAGCATATGACAAGTCCCCAACAAATAGAACAGTTTGTCCTCCAGTTTTCTCATAATGCTGAAGAGTTGAGAGAGAATTGAATGTTTGCCCCAGATCACCTAGAATGATGGAACTGGAAAGTGTTAACATCAAGTTCTGCATGTTAACACTAAAGCCCATATCAATCGTGCCACTTCTGTCTTTGATAACTACTCTGCTAGAAGTAATCATGCATTTTGGGTACAGAAATTCAGAATAGGATTGAAGCTACAGCCATTAGCCTGAATTGGTAATGGTTGTACTGACCAACTAGAGTCCTGAGCCTCATGCACACTAGCTACAGTAAGAGTACTTAGAAGCCTCATGCAATTCAACACAACATGCAATGAGCCAAAAACTTATAAGTTAAGAAAAGACAAACCTATGATGCCGAATGTGTATGATGCATCTGGATCAATTGCTGGAGGTGTTTGGAACCAAAATTCTCGGGCAGAATCTCCTCTTCCAATCTTATAATAATATTTAGTGTTATACTGCACAATACCGACAAGAAATTATAACATATTTCGTATATGACAACATGGGATAGAGACAAATTTCACAGAGATGGTAAAATATCTAACAATTTTCAATAGGTGCACAACATGTTCAAATATAATAATATAGTACAACCGAAATTTGATAAAGATGTGTGCATACTAATCAAAACAATAGCTAAATAAATAGCATTCCTACAAGTAGCTGCATTGATAGCTTATATTTCACAAAAGAAATATCTTCATCATATAAATCATCACATTTCAGCTACCATATTTGGCATTTGGCGGGGAAAACATTACATGATTACACAGAGAAATCAGTTTGAATAAGATATTGCACAAAACCTGAAGCAGCACAAGAAAAATGAAGCCTATACATTACCTCAAGGCCATCAACAAGGCAGTGGTGTATGTATCCAGATTTGTAGTTGTAAAACGTATAATTTGTTGTTGTTCCTTCTGCTTTCTGGTCATACTTGTTCTCCTTTTTACCATAAAAGACTTCACTTGGCCCAGGTTCCTCTGCGGTAACCCAAGATACTATAACTGCCTTTCCATCATAGTCACCTTGAGTGATGTGAACCTGGCAGCAGAACAACCACTAAGCAGTGTATACATTGATAGCACCGATAATGAGCTGACATAGGGTGAGAAAGTTACTTGTTGTGGAGCATTGTAGCCCTTTGGCATTGCAAACCATTCACTGTCTAAAGGGATATCAGTAGACGGGAACTCTGTACGCACATATGAACTTGTGCGACCAGAGTAGACACCATTAACTAGGCACAAAAGAACACATTGAAATAACACCAGCAAATCCCAGCGCCGCATTGATGGAGGCAAAATGTGGATGTCCCTCAGCCTAAGAATTACAAAATCAGTTTGAAAAATACGCATATGAGGTTCAGTGGCTAGCAAAGAACTTGCTTTTCTAACCGCTCATCAGACAACTGAAACATCGTACACACGGGTTAACAATGTTGCAAAGCTAGTATTCAAGGGACTTGGTGACAAAGACATCAAAATATGTGAATATACTGTGTAGGACCAGCAGCACATATTGGTTTCAACAGTTTGATAATGATAAATCATTAGTTCAATACACTGGTATCACACTGTAATCCTCGATCCAATTCCAATAGCTGAAGCTAAACTAAGGGAAAGCTACCTCATGACATGCAGAAACAATCACTCATCTAGAATAAAACAAAAGTAGATGACAAAACCTTTTACAGCCACTAAGAAAAATAAGAGAAAATAGTATTAGAAACTCTCACAGAACGGGAATCTAGTCACTTTCCAGCTATTAATCACTGAACCGACCCATGACCACAGACCTTAACTATTAATTCAGTTGCAAAATGTAGAAAATAATTAATCACAGAAACAGCCATCCTAAGTAACAAGAACTATTGCGATGTCAACTAACGTCCATCTCGAGCGCTAAAAAGATAATTTCGATTAATAAGGCACCATGCAGTGCAGCACATATACCCACAATGAATTAGAGAGAGAAAAGAGTTCGGATCTGATTGAGAGAGCGACACTTAGTTAGACCAGCTGAGCCCATCCAAGCAAGAGGTCGGCAGTTAGAAGGATCACTTACCAGCAGAAAAGCTGCCAATCCACGCCCCGACGGATGGATCTCTGCCCCAAGTAGACCAAGAGAAGGAGCGGCGCAGTGGCGAATGCGCGGCCGAAGCAGGCAGTTAGAGGGAAAGAGGGAGCGATGGGCTCATCGGCGGCCGGCGGCGAAGGCGCGTTCGGTGGGAGGCTGGGAGCAAGCGGAGCCGTGAAGGAACGGGCAAGAGCCAATAGTACTGACAAAGGCCTCTGAGGTCACTGACAGACGCGGCCATCCCTCGGAACTCATGTCGAGAGGTTGGATGCGAACCGTGGGCCCACCTGTCCTCGGCTCCGTCCGTGTAGATTCCGTTCGGTGGGACCGGCTAACAGGTTTCATGCATAAGTTAATAACTGATGCATGGGCCTGCTTGGATATCCCGATCTCAGCCCACAGAATAGAGCCCAATGGAAAAGGCCCACGACATAAACACCATACCAGCAAAGGCGAATGAAGTCCGAAGGCCGCGACTCTTGTTGTGCTTCCGCCACCGCGACGAGCTACGACGACCACGGCGGTGACGATGGCCGCTTCCTTTCCCCGCCACGGCCACCTCCTTCTCGCTATCCTAGTTGCCGTGGCGTTGGCGTGCCTCGGCGCAGCAGCGGCGGCTCAAGCCGGGTGAGGCCCCTGCCCTTGCCTACGCTCGTTTCCGCCTTGATCCGATCGGCAGGATGCTTTGCTGACTGCTCTCCCGATTTGAATCTTGTGATTGGTGATTATAGATCTGGAGAGGGGTATACGATCGCTGGTCGCATCAAGATCGAGGGTAAGTCACCAGCTCAGCTCACCTTTGGGTTACGACTTACGAGTTCAGTGGGAATTTTGTGAGTTCAGTATCAAATCAGATGCGTTAGGGATACTTATCATGTGTCGCTGATGTTTGGCGATGGGAATTAATGCGATTGGAGCTCAATCGTGATCAATATAGGGCAGTGTTTCTTGCGAGATCTTGTTTTAGCTCCACTTATTGATACTTTTTTTTTTTTTTGGGGGGGGGTGGATTTACTTTTTAGCTTGATAGGGAATTCGTAGTAGTCAAGCATCCACAGGCTACATTAAATTGATATGATTTTATGAGGCCCTGTTATTTGGTTTTTGAATCCGTTGTCAGTTGCTTTGCTGGTTTGGTTTTGTGTGTTGTTCCTGCTATTTGAAATTACAAATGTATTGCATTAATATATTTAATAGATGTAGAAACTGTTTTCTAAAGATGATGTCTACCGTTTTGTTATAGTAATTGGATGAACTAGAGATGATTTCACTGTTTATGAATGATGTAGTACCAACGTGGTTTTGATAAGATGCCTGGGATAAGATTAGCCGCTCGTATGTTTCTGTAGACTAGCACAATGCCCATGCTTAGCCACGGATAGAATACAACTTAACATCCTAGGTATGTTTTCTCTAGCATATCCAATTTCAAGCTAGAGCCCTTGTCTTCACTATAGTAAAGTATTCTTTCATGTTATTCAGTTAAATTCTAATAGGATTTAGAAGAAAATATGGCAGTACTAAATGGAATACTTCGTCCATTTGATTATAGTTGACGTTCCGACCAACTCATTTGAACTACGGCCAACACAAGTTTGTTGTCGGGAACGACAACAGATCCAGAACGGAGATATCGAAGTTTCACTTTTGTTGATGCCTTACACTAATATGGGTTTAAGCCCTCAGCACTCTTTTTCCCTTGCCAGTGTATACCATTTGCTCCTCTCTCAGTTACAACTTATTTTCTTTAACATTTTGGCATGAATGCAAAAAAGGAGTAGAAGATGTCAAAAAAGATTGGGTATAATTGCACAAATGAACAATATAATTTTAAATATTCCTTTAAACAATCAATAGAGCAATTGATGGGAGGTCATCTCTCTCCATCTTGCTCTATTCATCCTCCGTCCATCTCCCTCTTTACCCAGCGAGATGACCATGATGGAATTCCAAACTGAAATTAGAACCTTTGGATGGATCCCATTGTTTTATGTGGGGGCCCAAACTCTCCTGGTGGCCGCAAAGAGCTACCATGGCAAGAATAGTGACAGCGTTTCTAGAGGCAGCGATGTTTCTCCGCCAATTGAGTTTCCCCTCTCTTCCACAATAGAGTCTGTTCTGCCAATAGAGTCAGCAATGTTTTTTGAGGTGAAGGGACGATTTTGGTGGCGAGGTGGAAGGACAGGAGCAGATCAATTCGTGGGCAATGGCGGTGGCGACTGCAAGCCTGCAACTCAATTCAACAGGTCGATCGATGGGCAACGGCGGCGTTAGCTGCTGCTCAATTCATGGCGGCAGCGAGTCGAAGGCTCGATTCCTGGACTGTGCAGTGCCAGTCAAAGACCCTAAGGCTTGCATATCGAGAGCAGAAGATGGGGGGAAGCAGCTAGGCTGCTGGTCTAGACCCACCTGTCAGCAACGGACGACAGCCATTCGCCATGAACTCGTATCTTAAGATAGTGAAGATATTACATCTCCACCTTTGCCCCTATATTAGCAGCGTGTCATGGTTTCTTAGAAGTCGCCTGCAATAGGAGTTGACACAGTGCTTTTTTCTTTGAGTTCTCATCTTTCTGTCCCTGCCCCTAGACTATTTTCTTTGTTGTTCGACTGTGTAGTTTTCTTTGCTTTGTCGAAAGGTATCCAAAATCAGTGGCTAAGAATGTGTGCATAGTTATGCGTGTTGTCCTCTTGAGAAAGTAGTGTTACCCTATGAACAGAATTATGGGATTTTCACGTTCCCTTCATTCCTCTGCGGTGTTGTAGATGACAACCTGTAGGCATGTATGAAGCCTAAGATTCAAGCTGAATCCACTAATAACCTCCCATCATGTCAATCTGATGTTATTTATCTGTTATTGCTCTAGGTGCAAGCACGAAAGGATTTGGTCTCCCAGCCAAGACACCAAACACAAAAGTGATACTTAATGGTGGTCAGAGGGTTACATTTGCCAGGCCAGATGGTTACTTTGCATTGTATCCTACGAAAAGAGGATTTCACAAGTTTAAACTTTAATTTGAAATTTCTGATAAGGGCAAAATTACCTATTACAGTGGCAAATATTTTTCTGTCATTTTTTTCTTCATTTTGTTGTTTGTAAACTTGGTTTTCAGAAAGATATGCAATCCAAGATTATAATATGCTATAAGAAAATAAAATCCAGCTCCGATATCTCTTCATGGCCTTGCCGTTAATTTCTTTGTCTGCTCTTTGTGTATTTTTTTCTATCGTTGCTAACTCCTAGTGGAGCATTAGCAGATCATGTGACATATTGCCTTTTCTGTTGTTCCTTGACCTGATATACTTTAGCCATAATGTACCAGCTGGAACTCATTTGATTGAGGTATCCTCAATTGGTTACTTCTTTTCCCCAGTAAGTATCTGTAACTTGCTTTTATTGGTAGGGTGTGTGAAGGTGGACAACTGCAGTTTACTCCCGGTTGTGTTGCATGTAGGTTCGAGTAGACATCAGTGCTAGGAATCCTGGTTATATTCAAGCAGCATTGACTGAAACCAGAAGAGTTTTAAATGAACTTGTGCTGGAACCTCTGAAAGAAGAACAGTACTATGAGGTTGGTCCTGCTACCAGTTTTTGTGTATAATTTTCTTCAATTCTTGCTTGTCAAATACTTTATCATCGCAACTTCTGCCTTTTTTTTTTTTCTTCTCTGCCTTTTCAAGATAAGGGAGCCTTTCTCCATTATGTCACTATTGAAGAGCCCCATGGGGTTGATGGTTGGTTTTATGGTCATAATGGTCTTTGTGATGCCCAAGATGATGGAGAACATAGGTAAGCTGCACAGCCTTTACATCCAAGAATGGGTCACAAGCTTCTAATTAGTATATTAACACTTTGTTAAAGAAACTAGCAAATGACGGTGATATATCAAGTTTATCAGTTCAGAACATTGTTCTGATTTTCTTGGCTAATTTTAGCCCTCCTGTAAGGAAGACGTAATATGAAATAATGTTTGGTAATCATTTGAAACTTAAATTGCTTAATTGTTTAAATCCTTTTGTTTCATGGCAGACCAACTTGTTGTTCAAGCTTTTGCCCACTTATTTTATGCCCTTTTTCTTCATGTTTAATGATAAGTTGACATTGCAGGCATATTCTTTGAAATTTCACTTGAGAGAAACCTTAAGTTCCTGATCAGTTGTAGGCCTTATGATATTCTTGCAATTATGTATCATCTGTGCCTTATACTGAATGTGTAGTTTCCCTTTAATTCAGTAGTGTTCTTGCTGACATCTGAAATGCTAGTGTTGATTATACTCACATATCTCCCCTAGCTTATTTTACTTTTGATTTCTAATTGAAGATCCGGAGGAGATGAGGCAAGCTCAAGAACAAATGAGGAACTCCCCTGTATCATTTTCTGGATTGCTATCCAGAGCTCAGAGCTAGAAATAGAACATGGGGATAGTACAAGGTTGTCTGCTCTGTAATGAAGAGTGGTACTAAAGTCCTTCACGATCCACTCAAGAGATATGTCCTGGGGCAATGTGAAAATTCTTTCCCTTGTTGTTACTATATTTTTACTCTACTTTTTGCCCGTCGTGAACAAGGTGTAGTTTGTGATGTAGACCTTATGAAACACCTACAGAGATAGTCATCCACCTTTTTTTTGGCGGAAATCCACTGTTAAGATATGCTTCGGATTGGTTAGTTGAATTCTTGGAATCAGTAGTTTTATGTGTTCAGTGTTCATCATCTCAGTTGTGAATCAGTTGAGTATTTGATGCCTTGTTCAATCAGTTCTTTGTGTTAACATATGCCTGAACTGTTGTATCTGTGACGATGGCGAAGATGATGGTCGATGCTCCTTCACCCGTTTCTTCGTATGCTGAAGCTCCTCAGCTGGCTCCTGGTTGGCTGTACCTGGTACTGGTAGCATGCTTCTACTGCGATCTGCTAACAATGTTTGCGTCTTCGTTTGGTCTGTGCAGCTCCCGTGCTCCTCTGCTCCAGCAGAGTTGGACGATCTGCCTGTTGGATCCTCTGGTTATAATTTCCATTCTCTCTGAGGAGTCCTCTGCTATGTCCAGGGTGTACTGTTATATGATTCAATGAACATCCATCGACCCTTCGAAAAACAATGCCTGTACATGTGGTTCTCATACAAAATAATACCCATTCTTCAGTTTTGATCAAAATGAAATCGTATTTCTGCATTTAAGGTAGGGAGTGCCCAACTACGTGGAATATGTAATCTGATCTGTGCACGGTGCACATCTGTTTGGACTTTGGAGTGGCCGTGGAAATCCAGTTGTGTACAAAACGTTCAACTGATCAGATGCGGATGCCTCTCATAGACGTTCACGTCTCATGATTTATTGTGGACACAGAACGCGTGATTATCTCTTCAAGTGATGTTAATTAACATTCTTTCACCGGTCCTTGCTAAGGAGTGAGGTGTTCGAGAAGAAGACTAAAGAATTCCTGCGATACTGATATCAGATCTATTGCCTCATGCATACTTTGAACACCCAAGGGATATCATACCTAATGATTTCAACTCCGCTCAGAATGACTAAAAGAATATGGTCAATATTGACATATTCTTGCTTACAAATTAATGCACTTGAATATTGACATCCGCTAGTGGAACCTGATCCAAAAAAGTTAAACAAACCTTTCCATCAGAAAAATCTACATAATCTGATACGGGATCGTGTGGCCACAGGACATGTTCTGCCGGAGTGCAATCTACTCTGCTCCATCTCGCTATAGCTGCCCATAGCAACAGTCACGCTCACACGTCAGAGCCAAGGGAATTCGTGTCTTCCAATAGCTTAAAAAGGATAAGACACAACGGAAGCAACGAAATGCCTGAACCAGATTGCACCTCTGAACTCGATAGAGACGTGATCGTCCCACACAATCGCACATCTTTTATTTGTTTTATTTAATTTTGATTGAAAGGACATGCAGCTTTTTTTCTGCTGGAGAATACACTACGTTTTGGGCCTTCGGAATATTTGCCTCCTGGCATTTTCGTTGCATGTAAGGGCTTGTTCGTTTTTGTAGGAATGGATCCCACATGGACCTGTCTCCAGGTATGGATTGAGTGGTTCAACTTCTTTCACTTCATCTAGAGCGTGCTTGTGTTTTATGGGTTAGGGTCATGGATTGGTGCTAAGCCTTCAAACCATGGAATGGGTATGGAATGGGCTGAAATCGGGTGAGTTCTCATACCAATCCATACGTAACCGAACAGTCATTTTGAGTTGGATCTGGATCGGTTCCACATTTTTCTATTCTATGTGGTTTGGGCTACCATCCATATTATTTCATGGCAAAACGAATAAGGTCTAAATTGTTTTTCGAGCCCGAAAAGGCGTCACTTTGACAAGTTTCCTTGTGAGTTATGATACTTGGGACCTTAGAACATGATGATCCTTTTTTATATAAGCTGGGCTTATATTAATTAAGAGAAACATAATACATAGTTTTGGGATCGAAGTCCCAAAGTACATGGTTGTAGCTTCATAGCCACTGAAGATAAGTATCAAAGACGCCTAAAAAATTGTATCGGATAGAAGATGAGCTATATAGACCGGCTTCATCCACATCAAAGGATAGGTATACTCCACGATAACGAGTGCACGGGGGATGTCTTTATCGAGAACGCCGGGTCTCGACGCCCTTGATTGCCGAATAACCATAACTAGGACATCTTGGATTCTCATACGTACATCCGATAGAACAGACGGCGTTCTCTCGCATCCGGTCGACCGAAAATTGCACTTGGAGGGATGAGTGTTTGGAGTCGTAGATCTAGAGGGAGCTTCACCGGACTCCAGCAAGTAGCCACATGTTGGCCGATGCTAAATACGGGGATCGACAACTACGTGTGATCAACCCGAACATCAACAACAACATTCCCACAACTATGCACATGTTCCTGCAAAGCAGCAACCAACCGAAATACCTTGAGAACGAAACCGATTCCGTCTCTCGGTAGACGTACGCGCAGCTGCGGTGGTATGGCTAACCATAGCTGGATCGGACCAAAGGAGGCCCAAGCCCAAGACCCGACATAGGCGGGGGTCGTGCCGGGCCCGAGGGGGCCTCCCACGGCGGCGATGATACCGGCCATTGAGGTGGCGGCGAGGGGCCTCCCACGGCGGCGCCATGTTCGACACCCTTGCCCGAGGGAGGGCCTTCCACGGCTGCGACGGGCGGGCCGCATCTTCGAGGGGCTTGGGTCAACGCCGGATCCGAGGCCATTCTCCAGCAGAGCCATCGTGGAGGTGCGAGAGATCCGGCGAGGTGGCGGCTTTCGGCGGCGTCGACCTCGGAACCGGTGGCGCCACCGCGGCCGGGCATGAGACCGGGGCCCCACGAGGGCTTGTTGCCGGAGAATCGGGGAGGCCTCCCGCGGCGTCGCTAGGACCGCCGTCATCCCCGACGACCAAGGGGACAGAGCGGCGTGCACCCTAGAGCCGAGTGCACGGTCTTGAGGCGTGGGGGTGGCTCGACGAAGGGAGCGGCACATCGGTGGACCGGTCCGGCGAGTGGGGGTGGAGCCGGCCGAGAGTGGTGATGTGGGTAGTGGTTGTTGGAGGCGAGGGAAGTGGGAGCTCGACGAAGCCAAGCTGCGGCATAGGTAGACGGGTAGTGACGGATCTAGAGCCGTAGGCCGCGGATCCGGCGCTAGGGAACCGAGAGGAGGACGCCGACGGGTGGATCCGGAGCGAGGTGAAGGGGGAAGAGGAACCCTACTGCTACTTTATTGGAGCTCACCTCAATCTTGGTGGAGCGTCGGGCGGCGCAAGCGTCGGAGCTCGAGAAAATCATCGGACACCCTCGGCTCGGGGGTAGCCTTCGCCTTCGTCCTCACCGGCGTCGCCTCGGGCTCCGGTGGTCTCTTCGCGCTCCGGCGGTGGCTGTCCCCTCTTCCCCTGTTGCGTGACGAATTTCTTCATCGGCGAACAGTTCTTCATCGAGTGCTTGACGGGGAACTCGTGGTTGGGGCACGACCCGTTCCACCTCTTCTCGAAATGGTTCGGAGCCTCCTTGTTGGGTTGCTTGGCGCCCTTCTTCTCGGTCGCCGCCACCGGGGTCCGTCGCTTGGTCACGACTTGTTCTTCTTGTTGGGCTTAGAGCCGGAGGGGCCTCCACCGGTGTTGCCGTCGGTCCGCTTACCCTTCCCTTTCTTAGGGGTGGCGTGATGGAGGAGGGCTCCTACCGCCTCTTCGCCCGATGCGTGGCTCGTGGCGATGTCGAGGAGCTCCCTAACTGTTCGAGGGAAGCTACGCCCCGGCTCGTGGATGAGAGCCTCGCGGGTAGTTCCGGAGAGGAACGCGCCCACGATGTTCGCGTCGACGACGTGGGGCAGCTCGTTGCAGCATCGAGAGAAGCGCCGAATGTAGTCTCGGAGCGACTCGTTCGGCTTCTGCCGACAATTCTTTAACTCTCGGGGGTTGCCCGGGCGGGCGCGCGTTGCTGGAAGTTGCCCACGAAGACCTCTCGCAGGCCGGCCCACGAGTGGATCTTGTTCGCGGGGAGGTGCTCCGACCATGTCCGCGCCGAGTCGGCGAGGTACAACGGCAAGTTGCGAATGATGGCGAGGTCGCCATCTGCAATAAATCAAAATACATCTAAAATACATTACATTTAAAATATATCTAACAATAAATCAAAATATCAAAAAATATTATAATTGTCACAATTTTTTTGAATAAGACGAACGGTTAAAGATAATTCTAGAAAGTCAATAAATGCTTATATTTTGGAACGGAGGTAGTATTTTCATAGCATTTGGCACCTTGTCGTTATGTGTTTAATGCATTCCATTAAACAGTATGGGAGCAGTTCATTTATTTGCAGTAATTCAGAAGATTTGATGTTTGTACCCATATCTTTTTATTAATGTATTATGATCCACATTGATCCAGCGAGAATGAATTCATTTACATTATTTTCGGCTATATAAAGAGCTTACTTTTTGGAAGAAGCGAGGTAGATTTGAAGGTTCCACACTTCATTTGAAAAAGAAAAATGTTACGACTCTTTTATTTCTTGACGCTACTCATCATAATTTTCTTAAAACATGTTGTTACAACTTCGAGGTGTGTTAAGAACCTTGGCAATGACATGCATTTCGAAGAAGAGTCATCCGGTAATCAGAGCTCAGTATTGATCAAGGCGGAACCACTCGAGGAGGACCCATCATCATGGATAAAGCATGTAAGTAATCCATCATGTAATTATCTACACCTTTGCTTTTTGATCCATATCAATATCAAAGCCAAAATGATGTCCATGTTTCCATTCAGCAAGCCTAAAGACTTAAAATATTACTACTGACTTTGTTGCTCCCCCTTATAGAAAGCAATTTATAGAGCAAGTTCAACCTATGATTCTGTACTTTATGGTACGTCGGCCACTCTAAGTGTTCATGAGTTTCCGACTACCAAAAGAGCACAAATCATTTTGGCTAGTATTGTTGTCTCGAATCACCAAGGACATAAAGATGATGTGAATGCCATGCATGTTGGATGGGCAGTAAGTCATCATTTTTTTGTACAACAGTCTAACTTGAGTGTTGGTTGATTTTTAAGGACTTCTTTGTTTCATGTAGATTGATCCATCTTTCTATGGTGATAGCAAAACTCATTTTTCTGTAAGATGGACGGTATGTAGTCATTGTAATAACGATTATTCATTTTGAATATATTACCATCTTTTGGGTCTCAGTACCAAACTTTGGGGATCAGACTACAATTTGTTTCTACTTATTCACGTAAAATGTTTTAATGGCAATTATATACCAGGCTGATGGATATAAATCAACTGGATGTATTGACT
The DNA here is from genome assembly GCA_031894775.1 of Chloris gayana. Classification (NCBI taxonomy): domain Eukaryota; kingdom Viridiplantae; phylum Streptophyta; class Magnoliopsida; order Poales; family Poaceae; genus Chloris; species Chloris gayana. The sequence goes on from JAUNZO010000414.1 coordinate 41,886, forward strand.
TGAAGTGCAATGGATTTGTGCCTGTTAACTATGCTCCAATTACCCCAGGGGATAGTTTAGATGGAAAAAGTAAAATATCAGTCAAGATATACAAGGTATGAGAAATGAAGTGACTATATTGTATGGAAAATAGCATGATTCTTGTGAATATTAAAGAAATGAAGCTTGCCCTTTTCATGTATATGAATCATTTCATGATACAATTTTAGGTACATGTTTCCAGTTTCCAAAACAACTGTGATAAATTTTTCAAATCGCAAAAGTTTTTGGTAAATGTTAGATTTGGAAATTGGAAACAAAAGGATAAAACAACAACATAATAATAATGAAGTCTCTTATGTATAAATAATAGCATATTTCAAATTCTTATTTCTGCAGAAAAAAGATGATGGAGACTGGTGGCTATATTTTGGTCATGATGGTGGCAACATGACTCCTGTGGGATTTTGGACAAAGAATATTTTCAATAGTTTGGCGGACCATGCAAATATGATATCTTGGGGTGGCTACACAGGATCAGATGTGGGAGAACCTAGCCCACCGATGGGAAATGGTCGGTGGCCAGGAGTAAATTCGGCATCATTTCAAGATATCCAGTTTGTCGATGGGAATGGGCGCAGCTACACTCTCGCTCCATGGCCCGCTGGTGCTTATGCTGATGTGACCCATAAGAAGTGCTATCAAGTTAGTGTATTTACTAAGAACATGTTCTACTATGGCGGTCCAGGAGGATGTACTGATTAAAATGTTTGTGGACTCAAATATTGATGTACTGATTAAAATATTTGTGGACTCAAATATTCATGTTCAATAAAATCTACTATGCAAAATTTGGAATTGCAATTCCTTTAATATAACTCCTATGTTGACCGCATATGGCAAATATATCACGATTGCTGTTGTCTGGTGGCATGTTAGGGCATGTACAACGCACATACGGTTGCTGCTGCTGGTGGCATGTTAGGGCATGTACAACGCACCTACGGTTGCTGCTGGTGGTGGCATGTTAGGGCATGTACAACGCACCCATAGTTGCTGCTGCTGGCAGCATGTTAGGGCATGTACAACGCATCCTTAAAGAGACGGCTGTGTGGACTCTTGACGAAGAGACGATCTCTATCACGTGTTCCAATGTAAGAGACGACTCCGAGCACCGTTGTTCATGTGAAGAGATGATTTATATCATACAATCATTAGTTATATGCATTTATTAAAAGACAACATGTAGATTCTCTCCTTTGTATAATTAGAGTTGTTTCATGTCTCTTTACTTGTATACATATGCCTAAAAAACTATAGTGGACTCTCCTTTGTACATGGCTTACTAGGCATCCACGTGGTTAATCATTTATCTCTCTTAGTTGCCATTTCTATACGGAATAAGAAACAGGTTGACCGTAATGATTTATAGAGCATTTATGTTGCAATCACAGGATATCTGCTAGAAAGTCTTCAAACGTCCAAATAGTTCAGAAGGTTGAATTTGACCGGGAACTAACGAGTAATGACGAAGAGCTTATATCCACCTTATGCTAGCAAGGCATGATCTTACACATCTTATTTGCATGATATATATTGTTATAAATAACATATTGCCACTACCCGTGTCCCAACTAATAAGAGTAATGTGTCAAACTCCGGGCATCCTCCATATGTAAACGTTGAAAGTACACAAACATGAACAAGTACATGGTCAACCCTAACCCCTAAGGCTAGCCAACTCCTCTGCAGAAATCACGACCCGACAAACTGGACAACGTGGGTCGTTTTGAAACATCCGAGAGATGCAACCTAGGTGGTAGGTGTGCACGCACTCTAAAGTGACTACTTCTCGGTCGCCCGCCAAGTCCTCAAGGCGGATCATGCATTGTGGAGGCTCGGGGCCGGTTCCTGAACCGGGTCCTCGGGCGGGGCAAGAGGAGGATCGAGGGCTAGGTCTTGCACTGGGGCCTCGGGTTGAGGAGGAGGAATAGGCGCCGGGGCGGGTCCTATCCATCCGGCCCATGCCCACTTGATAGCCCGGATAAGCAAGCAAACCCCCTACCACCACTACGCAAACGATGGCCACAAACCATATTTGCCGGTGTGGTCCAAGTGCTCTTACAATAGCACTATCATCGACGTCATCCTCATCAGGGCGTGGTCGAGGGATTGGATCCGCGCCTAGGTTAGGGCGTGAATCGGCACCGGCACCTGCATGAGTCATCACACGAGAAGGAATTGTCAAGAGTATTATTTGTACATTTTTTGGAACAATTTTGTGGCTTCCTTATGCAAAGTCCTTCTGGATATAGAAACAATGATTTAAATGGAGAGGGAGAAATGCCGCACCGGCGGGCAATTTGATCCAATCCCATACCTTTTTTTTAGCTTAATCCAATCCCATACCTGAAATACAATGAGTTGCCGCGAGCGCAAACACAAGCGAGCGCCTGAGGAGGGCTGCTGGGCCTGGCCGTGGCTGGCTGTCGATGAAGACGAATGAGCCCAGAGTAAGGTTGTAGGCCTGGCCCTGGCCGGGGTTGTCCATGAAGGCTGGCTGTTGGAAACGGCGGCCTGCAGAGTGTGCCAGGTACCACGCCTCCGCCACCCGCACCGGTTGGGCCGGCACGCGAAGCCCCCTGCGACGAAATCGCCCAGTAGACCCCGTTTCAGTGAGAACCAAGTACAGCGTTTCGCGAACCTGACAGAAGAGAGAGAACCGTACCTGCGGACGAGAAAGATGGCCGCCTTCACCCAACTGCGTATCGGGAGGTCCATGAACTGGCTTGTGAAGAGCACCTCCTCGTCCACCTCCCTGCGCCAGTATACCCGTTTTCATTTCACGATTAGCCTAGTGCGGCATGCATGCATCGTGCGAGACATGAGTGAAATAAATTAACTCATGATTGATGATGCGATGGAAACACGAGGAACCTGCGGGGTAGCAGGAAGGCCGCCGCCGCCGCTGACAAGGTGGTGTCCCACCAGGTGGAGGAAGAGAGCCCGGCCCGTTCATGTTCATGACGAGGAGGAAAGCAGAAGACGCTCTCGTCGCAGGACCGGAGATGCGCACGTGGCAGGACAGGGACAAGGGTCGGATCGTCAGGCTTGTTCTCGTTCACCCTCGCTCGGAACTGGAACAGGCGCACAGGCGGGCCGCCCATGAGGAACGCCGTGTAGCCGCATGTACGCTCCGTCGAGGTCCAACTGGTCGGTGCATGCGATGCGATTTAATTAGAAGTTCATGCACCTCCTGTCCTTGTGATTGAACCCGCATCGCAAGGTACGTACATTTCTGACGAATCGGCGGAGAATAGGCGGAGGACGACGACGACGCTGCGGGCCACCGAGCTTGAGGAGGCGGAAGAAGCCGGCTTGCCGTCGTAGCTGTAGTAGCCCAAGAAGGTCTGCTGCTGGAATGTGCCGTCGTCGTCGTAGATGGTGGTGGTGATCTTCCCGGCGAACTCGGCGTTGTAGGCCTTGATGGACAACTTCTTATCGTGGAACTCGCCGCTGGTGTACGCGGCAACCGATGGCCTCCTGGTGATGATGCCGCCACCGAGTGCCATGCGCGACCCCGCCAGCTGCTTGATCATCAGCTCCGACGAGTCCTTCACCCTCCTGCAAATCGCGGTGCCAGTTCTTTGTTATTCGATCTTCAGCTGCAGTTCGACCTGGTACATAGCTAGGGGAATAGGCCAGGCAGAAGAAAAATTAAATCAAGAAATAAAACCAACCTGTCGGACTCGCGCTTGTCAGCGAACACCCGGAGCAGCCTCCCTCGGAGTCCGAGCCTGAACGCGCCCCGGAACCACGTGCCCTTGAAGTCGATCGAACCCGGCCACCTGCGACGATGAACCAGAAAAATTAGCAGCCGCAAGTACGCCTCCTCGTATCAAACGGAAGAAACCGCGATGCCGTACGTACCCGGAGCTGCCCTTGGAGTTGATGACGAAGCCGCCACCGCCACCGGAGGAGGAGGCCGGGTTGTGGTTGTGCCAGCAGGTCCTCTCGACTCGGCACCAGGCGTCGTCGCCGCAGATCAAGACGGTGATTGCCGGGCCGCACCGCCACTCGTCGGCGCACAAGATCAGCAGCGTCTCGCGCACGGTGAACATCACTCAGTTCGCCGAGATCGCGCCGAGACCACGACGACCCTGGACCAGTGCGTCGAGAAGCGTGTGGGCTGCTGGTTCTCGGCTTCCTCACCGAGAAGGGGAAGGGGCATGCGGAGCTCCACGCGCGGATCAGGTGGCGGCACCATCATCAGCCGACCCAGGAGCTCGGGCCTACGTTGAGGAAGCTGGGCTGGCGCGATGATGGCGGTGACGGCTCGATCCCGGACGCGCGGCTCCAGCAGCCTTAGCAGGCCGGGTGGGAGAGAAGAGGAGCGGCGAGTTCATGGGGCGGTGATCGGCGGCCTCCTCCGATCCTCCGGTTCCAGCGGCGGGTTGGTGTCACCGCCGTTGCTCGTGCCGGTCGACCAGGGCCTCGTGGTCCGGCGGCTTGTTGTCGCACAAGAACGGTGCTGGAAAGGCGGCTGAGCAGCCGCTGGCTGGAGCCCCGGCCAGGCAGTCCACCGGCCGGTAGGAACAGGGGCTGGTAGTTGCTGTGGTTGTGGGCGTAGTAAGCACCTGCGCGTTGTGGGAAGAGCAAATGAGTGGTTTAGTACGTAGTTGACGCAAAGGCAGCCAGGCCCTGTGGAATAGAATGTGACGGGGACGTGCACCGGCCTTTGGTACCCAAACCACGCTAGAATGTCACGGATCATTTAAACTGTTTTGCTGCTTGTTCTGAAGTAGGCCCTGAACGGTGTGGTTATTGTGTTCCTTGCCGGTCAGGGTTTTAGGTGGCAGAAGCTACTGCAAACACCACCAGGAGTGGAGCTCCTCTCAGGCTCATGGCGACGGTCCACTCTCTCAGGCTCATGGCGACGCGCGCGCGGCTGCACGAACGACCTCTTGCCGGCGCGGGATAGAGGTTCTTGCGTCCAGCGGCAGCGTCCAAGCTACCTGCAGGGGCCGTATCTGCAGGCACGCGCACGAACCGATTTTCGCGGCACAACGCGAATAATATACGCGTATCCTCAGCTACATCCCTCCTCGGAGGAAAACACGTGTCCACGTGAAGGTAACGGCGTCATCACGGCAAAAGCATCCGGCGCATGCAGCCAACGGACGTGGGTCCACCTTTAATGTGCTTTGCACTCAACCCAGGAGTCTCTTAAAAATGTTATATCCTTTGTTAAATTTAAAAACTAAATGCACCATTGTATTCGTTGCGATGAAACCTTCGAAACTAGATCCACTTATCCATGCTTCAAAAATATTTTCTTAGATCAAAAGATTATATAATAAATAATAATAATAATAATAACAACAACAATTGGTCAACGAAATAATAAAATGGTCACTCGTTATAACATTAGTCTTCAACTTCATCGCCATAAGCGGCGAAAATATAAAAAGAGGAAGTTTAAAGACAGTGACAGTATAATATGTACCGATCATAATATATGCGAAAAATATGAAAAAAGCTGACTTCAATGTAATTAGTTTTGTTGAGGTGGTCGCCGCTTTGTGGCGAAAATAAGGAAAAAAAGAATTTCAAAGACAGCAACAAGTATAACATATACTAGCCATCATACTATAACATATAGTATCAACATCTCAGTGATCGCTGTAAAGCGGCAAAAATAGAAAAAAAAAGAATTTCAAAGACCGCAACAATATAACATATACTAGCCACCATACTAAAACATATAGTATCAACATCCGGTGATCGCCGCAAAGCGATAAAAATAAAAAAAAATTCAAAGAGAGCAACAATATAACATATACTAGCCACCATGCTATAACATATAGTGTCAACTTCTCGTGGTGACAGTTTTTGCATCGAAAATATAAAAAAGAAAAAAATACAAAAACAACAATAATATAACATATACTGTTCACTGACTATACCACATCGTGTAGTGGTAAAAATATGAAAAAAGTAAAAAGACAACAACAGTATAATACTGACTATAATATATGTAGAGTGATTAACTTCTGGATGATGTCTTATTAGTGTCTAAATCCGTAAACTACAGACGAGCCATCAACGCGGCACTACCTAGCAATATCATCACAAGACTCAAGCTTTTACCAGCGTACTTAGGAAAAAAGAAACCATTTTTTAAGGGAGAAAAAGGAGAAAGAAAAAAAACTTGACCGAATGTAACGGGACCAAAGCACGGCCGTTAGTTGTAGCCGTAAGTTGGAGCAAATCCCGGGGCAGATGTGCGGCTACCTGCAGGGGCCGTATCTGCAGGCACGCGCACGAACCGATTTTCGCGGCAGCGTCTCTTCCAGTAGGGAGCGGATCGGCGCGGGCAAAAGGCCATGAGGGTGCAGTCCTGGGGGAGCCCGACACATGAGGACGACCAGCTCCGGCGTGCCGCGCACGACGCAAATGGCCGGAACCAACAGAACGCAGTGTGGCCCGTGGGAACCGTATAACGAGCAGGTGCGCACGTACTAGTTGCTCAATGAAAAGCAACTAGCTAGTGCAGGTTTGGGCTCATGACAAATGTGGATAGGGGATTTGGTCGCATTGGTAAACCATGTGCGCAGAACACATCTGCACGGCATGCCCGGTCTCTCGACAATGTGTTGGTGGTTTTATCAAGCTGTACTATAAACGGCCGATATTTTACCACATTTGATCAGGCACGGTAGTCGTCGTCGGATACAGCTGGATAATTAATGTGCTGCAGGCTTCAAGCCTGGATCATGTCAAAATACGATTGTGTTTTATCTTTCAATTTTAAGATAAGCTAATGATGTATCGCAGCATGGAGAAGTTTCATATGAGCCAGGCTCACATGCATGGTTTCTTAAAAAAAAGGATATACAGCTTTTTTTACTTGGTTTCCTTCTTTTCACCTGCACTCAAGAGCCCACTCCAGCTTCCTCCAACGGCCAAGAAGGCAATTCCTAAACCAAACTACTGCATCATTAAACAGTTGGTAGCTCAAGAAGAAACATAGACAGGAACCGGAAGGAGGAAGTAGCCGGCTGAATTTTGGATTCAGATTGGAGTACGTTGTTCTTTTTTTCTTTTTAAAATTCAGATTGAAGTTGTTTGTCATGCTGCTCGTGGCCATGGGTCATGGCATGGTGAGGACTACACCCATGCTAGGCTGAGCGCACGGGTGGGCGGCCTCGCATGTTTTCCTGTCGAGAACTCCGAGCAAGCGCTCTGATGTACCGGAAATTCACTCATTGGACTATTTATGTGGAACAGTCTATTTTTAAACCAGGGGAATGTTTCAGTTAACTGAAAAGTGTTCCATGTCGCCGTGACCCGTGAGAGTCGAACTTCTAGAAGGCAACATTAACCAGTTACGCCTAGTGAACGCGAGGTGGACCGGAACACAAGGGTATTCCAAAACCAAATCTCAACGGAAGCGGTGATCATTCAACGGATCAAGGATGAAGCTAGAACTTGGATCCTCGAGGGCGCGAAGAGCCTTGGTTGTCTGATGCCGCGAGAGTAGGCTTCTCTGTTTCTAGAATAGTGTTGGCTTTGTGCTTTAACGTTTCTCACTTGTGTAATGGCGATTGGCACCAACGGTGCATTGCAAGTGATCGTCGACCCAAACTCTTCCTTTTAATGAAAAGATGTGCAGTTTTCCTATGTATTTTTTTTAAAAAAAGAGTGAACGCGAGATGGTCAGACTGTCAGACCTGGTGAGCTCGTCCGTGCGTAGCAGCGTGATCACCGCGGCCTCGAACGTGGGAAGCGCCGACTCGCTGAGCTTGCAGTCGCGACCGCGAAGCTCGGCCTCGGCGGCACGACACTGATGATGTCGTGTCATGGTCCAGAAAGTAAAAACTCCATGGGCCTGTTCGGCTGGGCTGGCTGGACTCGCCAGCGGCTGGGCTGGAAGATCCAGCACCAGCCAGCCAGTCCAGCATCAGGCTGCTGGTCCAGCCAGTCCAGCACTGGCTGGCTAAATTTTTGTATTTAGAAAAAAGCAACTTCAGTTTAAAGCTTGACATCATTTGTGGTGTAGTGGTAAACAAATACAACACACCACTTCAATACATATTAGCCGATTCATAAAATCACTAGTATCAAAAATTTGTAAAATTATACAACACTTGTGGACAACAATAAACTATAAGTTACATTGTTATATTACAAATAGTAAAGATTCTACAATTTACAACCAATTTTTCTCCATCATGCTGCAGGCCACACGGCAGCTGATACTAACTCCCTCGATACAGCTGTATTAGTTGAAGCATTCATCATCACCCACTCCGAGGGATCGTATGTAGAACCACCTCCGTACTTACGAAGCCACAAATAATTATCCATAGCAAAACAAGATATGATAATCCATGCTTGCTTTTCCCTCCTAAAGAATGGAACCCCTTTCAGGATATGCCACCGCTCTTTGAGGTGGCCAAACCTCCGTTCAATGACATTGCGCAGCTTCGAGTGAATGTAATTAAATTTCTCCTGACGATCTAATGTGCGAACATTTACGCCCCTAAAATGTGACTTGTGGTACCTTGTATCCCGGAAAGGAGTCATGTATCCTTGCTGCTCCATGTATCCGAGTCCGCTAGGTAGTACCGTCCTACAACAATTTAACCATAATAATCTTAGAAACACAACTAATGTTACAACATTGGTACACAGCTGCTGAATTAGATGCAAGATAAATATTCACATACCCGGAGGGGGATGTGGGAACTTTTGATCTGCTTGACGGTCTTGTAGAACCGCCATGTCGTGACATGCACCCGCCTTCCCGGCTCCGACATAGGTGAAGCGGCCGTGCATATCCACTATGGCACAAACATTAATGGAAACTTCTCCGTCCCTATCAATGAAATCAATTTTGGCTTCTTGATTCACCTCAACCGGTATGTGAGTACCATCTATAGCACCTATGCATCCATCAAACCATGGTGCATATGCAGCAAGTTCACTCTGCTCACTTGTGTATAGTGCCTATCTGCTGGAACTAGTACAATCTGTGCCCACCTAAACATAATCTCAGCCACCTTAGATGTTTTCCTACTTATTGTATCTAAAGAACGTTCAAATCTATCTTTGCATTCTCTAACAGCAGATCCGTGAGCACAGGTCCAAATATATAAAGCTAATGCCTCCAGGGAATCACATTGTGTTGTACATTTCAATCCATAGGGTAGTAATTCGTCATGCAACATCAACAAAGCAGAACGGGACATACGGAAGTTATCTTTGCATTTTTTCGGGTTGTCGAGACTCCGTTGGACCCATTGAGCCCCGTTAGTTTGGGTATGGGACAAGAAGGGTTTACCGCGGGTGATTGCGCCTCTAGAAGTGTTTTTATCCTTTTCGGTACGATGAATGCTGTAGCCAAGTTCTTCAAGTCCGGTCCGTCATCGAAGTGTCGCTGCCACTTCCGCTACTCGACGATTCTTCATTTCTACCCATCTGCAAATTGAAATTAGGTACACAGTAAAATAATCAACATTGCAAGGATTCAAAATGAATGGACAACAATGGTAGGCCTTTAACTTACCACAGGACTTCACACACAAAAGGCTCTAACTGGAATAACACGGATGGCCTATCTGCAATAAGAGAGGCAACTGAATAAGATTTGAATAACCATTAAATAATAGCACTTAAACAGGAGCATTAATTAATAACGGTGGACAACAAAATAAACATTGATGTAGTACCCATAAAAGTATCATTCGGATAAGACATGAAAAAGTTCATATTCAACACTAAGTTAACTTTAGCAACGTACACGTTTCACACCAACCAAAGTACTGAAACTGGACTCTTTTACACAACATGCACATGAAGGAAAAGTAGCATATGTCCCTATCACTTGGACATTTGAGTCATAACATCCCAGGACACCTTCACATAGTTGAGCCGGCCTTCTTTGGTTTCCAAATCCAAGAAAGCTCTACGATGGAGTCACGTGCGTGCAAAGGTTCAAAGCTTGGGCGAAAAATAAATCACTCTCACTATACCCATCTTGTTTCAAAATTTGATTGACTTTTAACATCTCCTGCTGCTTCGGTGGTACGACTCGACTTTTTGTCTCTTGAATCCTTAATGATGCCACTTAGGTCGTCAAGGCAGTCCTCAAGTGAAGGAGTTTTGGTACTCTTCTTTTTAAGCTGGGCTACAAACGGAAAGATCCTCGCTTGATCTTTTGGAGGACTCGCCAAGACTACGAGATGGAACAGGCTCGTCGGCCAATTCATGAGGAGTTTCCGGGCTGCCACCACTCGGAGGTTTGATCGGTACCATGTCCACCGGCAGATACCAACTGACCCCTATCACGGGGGTGTGCCCGAAAATAGAGAAAAGCTGGTCACAACATGGCGGACGTTTGTACTTCTCACCGGCAGTTTGGTTACTTTCCTGCACGTGCGGCAAGGCTAGACAAGTTAGTAATAAGATAATGGTAACATAGGTACTGAAGTTGATTGAAGGAAAATGGAAAAAGTTAGTACCCCATGAACAGCGGCATACCAAACAGGGTCCACTGCCACCTCTCCCGTTTCGAGGTCACGGCCTAGACCCGTGTGGGTGCGGCCGTCGCGCCGATTGAAGTACGCCCTTTTGAGATCGTTGAACTTGTTCTGCAGCTGTTTCTTGCGATAGTTCAAGTGTGTTTCCGCGTTAAAGGCTTGATGGATATTAGTCCAGCCAATGGAGGAAGGGCATTTGTCGGCCCGAGTGACAAAGTTCTTTTCGTTGAAGCACATGTTTAAGGAAAGTGGATGTGATATGCTCATCCCAGGTAGCACGATCACGAGACATCTGTACTTTGGTTTGGCATTCATATTTATGAGTATCTGAAAATTTTAGTAAAGTAGCAACAGCAACAACATAATCCGGGTAACGTGCGATAATAGGAATTTACCGTTGGACAGAACCGCTTGCGGATGTTCGATTGCACGGCTTCGGTGGTGACCACGATGAAGAAGAGGACACTGCCAGTGTAGGAACCTAAAGAAACCATAATACTATTAAACGTGAACACATATCACATTTCATATACCACGATGATATGTTTCCTGATTCGGAGATGCACATATGACAATACCCTACTGATTTTGGGTTAACACAGATCTCATTTCTATCGCTCTATGCCTGCAGCATCTTTGTAAAATAGGCCCTAGCGCCCTTGCTCTCGGCTCACCCCCATACTTGATGAATGGGACAGCAGCACAACACCATCGTATATGTGACCTAGTGTTCAAGTTACAAAGATATTTGTCCTCGGCTAATTAAGTTAGAAAATAGAGCTCCAGCTCCAGGTTATGGAAAGGGTAAGCAACAAAATCTAATTATTATATGGTGTATCTTAATCTCAAGAAAAAAGCTATATTGAAAGGTTTAGTTCTTTTTTGACATATGAACAATTGATGAATATATGTTTGCTATAATTATGTTAAGAATGGTGATAGAAAAACAAAATTTAGGAATTTTTCAGGGCCCTGTTGAGATTTTTGTACAGGCCCCGGATTTTACCGGGATGGCCCTTCATATTGTGGTCACGGCTTGACAAATTGAAGCTCTCCAAATTAAGAAAATGAACTACATTATACAATCGTCATTCATTTTCCTTTGTATGTCCAACGAAGTAATAACGAGCAAGTAATGAACAAGAGATAAACTAGGTCTCTATCCGTAACCTACAAAATGAAAGTAGGAAACAATTCTTTAAACAACAGACTCAGTAACTTACAATGAGCGGGGAAGAGCTAACAAATTTCGATGGCGAAATATGCTCGGGGATGAAGGCCGGAGGAGAGCTGGAGGCGATCGAAGGGGAGACCGGTTCCCGGCCCGGAATCTCGTCGAGTTCGCCGGAGACGGGGTGGGCGCAGGAGGCCGCTGCGGACGGGGAGGACGCCGCGATGGACGAGGCGCAGCGCCGACGGGTCTAACCGATGCTCCGCGGCGACAAGACACGAGCTGCTGCGGCGACGGGAGGGCGACGGCAGGCGGCGGAGGTCGCGGCTGCGCACGGGGAGGAAGCGACGGGCGGGCGCAGATCCGACGGCTCAAGACCGAGCCGGCGCGGCGGCCGGGCAGGAGCAGCTGCAGCGACGGGAGACCGATGACTCGCTGGCGCAGGAGCTCTAAACCTAGCGCTTCGGAGTCGGGACGACGATTCTGGGAACGAAGGACGCCGATGCTCGCTGGAACCGAGTTTAGTCCAGCCGTTCGAGCTGAGTCGAGGCTGAGTCGGGCAGCCGAACAGCTGGGCTGATCAGCCCAGCCGTTGCTTGCTTCAGCCAGTCGCGCCGAACAGGCCCCATATCCCCACAGGTCTTATCTTGATTGTCGATTCACGGATTAATATTTGTAGCGGAATTATGGGAGGAAAAATGTTATGTAACACACATCTCGAAATATTACAGTTCAAAAATTAATGATAAATAATTCTTATCTTGAATGTGGGAGTAACTACACCTGCGAGTAAAATGTAATTACCATATATATATATATATACTAGCAAAATACCCGTACGTTGCTATGAATATAACTTATTTTACATAATCTTATTCACACAAATTTATAAGAAATTTCTATTGACTCGTCACAATAACATAAAATCCTGCGGACGGCCGGTGGCTTCGGTGGTAAAGGCGCATGGTACCACCGAGCCGGCAGGGGCTCGAACCCCGTCCCACACTTGCCTCCAAAGAAGGTTGGGTCAAAAAGACCATTTTTTAAAAAATAACATAAATCCTACACACATCTAGTTTTTCTTAATTTTGTTATGACTTTGACATATAAAACATTTTTTTCTCTCTCTCTTCTCCTTGTTTTTTCTTTGCGTACCTTATCCACTTATCCTAGTACAGTAGATCGGTCAAATGCAAGTAAAATAGGTAAAAAACATGAAAGAACTATCAAGAAAAGTTCACCACCACCGTACTTCGTTGTCCATAGCCCTCTTGCCGCTGTATTTGGCCACCAAACTAATCATGGACCTAGCTACCCACAACTTCTATATCGGCCAACTTGGATTCATTGTACAACTTTGCCTCCTCTTCCTCATCCACCGCCCGATATTTAATCATGGCGATTGCGGTAACCCTAGCATCGACCATCTTCTCCTCCTGTTGTTTCTTGCCGTCTTTGTTGTTACTTCAGCGATGCCGCAACTAGGGTTCAATAATTGTTTTGATGGCCTAAACACCTCGATAGGATTCGACTCGACTCGACTTGCGAGTCAATCGCGTTGTATGAGGTTTGCTTTTTGATGAGGGCGCTAAGGGAGACATCTCGTTATAAGGAGGACGTGTCCTGTTCTCGGACTCCGCCATAAAGTCGCAGCGTCGGTTTTGCGGACACATCGGATATTGATTCAAAAGATTCACACCATACTTATTACGGTTTTGGTTTGGACATACAATATGGATGTTATTTTTTTAGGGCTCGTATGGATGTTAACTTATATTGAGATAATCATATGGAGTTCTCTTTACCCACGGTCGAGTATGAACGCCCGGAAGGCAACAACTATTCTCTCTATACCATTGGAAATTTTCCAACTTTCCTCTATACCATTGAAATTTTCAAACTTCCCTCTGTATCTTCCGCTTAAAATTTCTATGCCTCTATACCACTGACGCTAGTGCTTAACATTTATCTCTATTCGCTAGCTCGAAAAAAATACTTTCTTTACTCGAAACTTTATGAAAAATTATACATTTATAGAGTAACACGTGGAGAATATTTTTTATTACTGAAAAACAGATTGGTTCTATAACTTTTTTAATTTGAAATTGATGAACCTGGTAAAGCGTTAAGGTTCGGAAATATTTTCGAAGTTAGATTTCGAAGTTTTGAACCTTAACGCTTTGTTAGGTTGTCCAATTTCAAATTCAAAAATGTTATAGAACCAAACTGTTTTCAAACAATAAAAAATGTTCTCCACGTATTACTCTATAAATTTACATTTTTTTCATAAATTTTAAAGTGAAGGAAGTATTTTTTTCGAGCTAGCGAATTGAAATAAATGTTAAGCACCGGCACCAGTGCTATAGAGGGCATATAAATTTTAAACGGATGGTAGAGAGGGAAATTTGAAAATTTTGATGATATAGAGAGAAGTTGAAAAATTTCTAATGATATAGAGGGAATTTGAAGACCTCTTCAGAGTGCACGCGAGGAGAGGTAGTTGGTCTTTGGGCTTCGACTTTGGATTTTTGGTCAGCGTAACTTGTGGCCGTTGGATTTGGATCGCACGGTTATCGAGTAGCAGGCGGAGACCTGGAGCATTTTCGGTAGGAAAACAATTCTCCTTCCGTCTCTCTCAAAAAAAAAAAAAAAACAATTCTCCTTCTCCGCCTCCGTCTCCGGCCGGCCACGCCCTACACCGGGGCGACGCAATCAACCAACGACCAGTCAAACACTCCTCCCACCTTCCTCTTCCAGCCCTACCCCGATCCCACCCATGGCTTCGGAGATCGAGGTGCTCGAGGACACGACCGTCTCCACCTCCCTCGCGGCGGCTGCGTCCACGGCCCCCGCCGCCGCCGCGGAGAGCGCCGGGGCGGAGGCGCCGGAGGACGAGTCGCTGAAGAACGACGTGTACACGGCGGCGGCGTACGGCGATCTGGAGAAGCTGCAGCGGCTGGTGGAGGGGAGGGCCGGTCGGTCAGCGAGCCCGACGGCGGGGGCTACCACGCGCTCCAGTGGGCCGCCCTCAACAACCGCGTAGCCGCTGCGCAGTACATCCTCGAGGTTGGCCTCTCCGTTCCTCGCTTACGCCTCGCAATTTTGGCATATACTATACTCGTCGCTTGGCGTTACTATTGAAAGATTGGATGGTTTTTTTTTGATTGGATTGGATGGGTTTCGGTAGGCTGCGTCCTGAAGCAATGTACTGTGTGAGCTGGAATTCTGTGTATCAGAAGTTCAGAACCGTGGGCTGCTTGTTAGATAATGTCAGCTGGCTATACACCTTCAGGTGGAATTCTGTGTATCAGAAGTTCAGAACCCTGGGCTGCTTGTTAGATAATATCAGCAGGCTATACACCTTCAGGTGGTTATCATTCTAATGGTCAGTCAATTACCGCAGGCTCCCTGTTTGGCTTTGTTGATCACGGGTTTGGACTTCTTCATTTTGTTCTCGTAGAGGGTTTGGATTGGTGTAGGTTGTTGATCAATGCGCCTTTTCAAATGAGAGCTTTTGAAGGTTTGTCTAAGCATGAGATGTTGCCAGTGGACGTTCCACTTTTTCATGCGATACTTTGGCTGTAACTCTGTGATCAGATAAGCTGTAGGTGGTTGATAGGCTTGGATTGTGGTAGCATCAGGGAGATCTCAATATGCATGTTTCACCCTGATTGTGGATGTGTACTGAAGTCGATAATTGCATCCTTTTGTTGCTTGCTTGAGGAAATAAATATACTGCTGACTATTGTAACTATTAATTTTATAATAAATGTAGAGGGTTTATGTAGTGTCCTCCGGCTATTTTCATCTACATCATTTGCCTTTCAGTTTTAAGCTAGTGGTATGCAATATGCTCAATATAGAATATAGTCTAGCACAACATTATTATTAGTTTGATAATCATACCGTGATGCTGCTGAGAATTTTATCTTGGTACCATAATGCATAAAATGAGTTTGTTTTGGTTTCAGAAAAAAATAACTACCTCTGTTTGGTGAGTCCTTCTCCAATGATGGTGTCATGTGAATTACTTTTGTTTGGTTGGATAATGATTTGTGCTTGATCTTTGGACAGCATGGAGCAGATGTAAATGCTGTGGATCACACTGGTCAAACAGCACTTCATTGGAGTGCTGTGCGTGGTCATATCCAAGTTGCTGAACTACTTCTGAAAGAAGGAGCTAAGGTCGATGCTGCTGATTTATATGGCTATCAGGTCTGTAGTCTGAAATCTCTACTGCGTCTTTGGTCCTTCTCATGACACTTTCATTTCTGGCTATCCGTCATCTTCTCAGAAGAGTATGATCGTATGATTTCCCGGTTTTATAGAAAGGTCATAAATCATCTAAGCTAATGGATGGTAGAAAATTTATCAAAATAATAATAACAAGTTGATGTGTTACTGTGTTACAGGCGACACATGTTGCAGCACAGTATGGTCAGACAGCTTTCATTTATCACATTGTTGCAAAATGGAATGCTGATCCAGATGTCCCTGATAACGATGGAAGAAGCCCATTACACTGGTTTGTTCTGTTCCTTATGAAGTATCTATTGCTAACACGGTCCTGCTGGGCTTTAACTTCCCTTGTTGTTTCTATTTTCTTTTCAACATTTTACCTTGCAGGGCTGCTTACAAGGGGTTTGCAGATTCCATACGCCTCCTCTTGTTTTTGGATGCATACAGGGGACGTCAAGATAAAGAAGGCATGCAATAAATTTCTCTAATGCTCGTATTATCTTTAGTACTTCTTTTACTTTGGAGATTGAATTTTTCCTCCTTGCATCCAAAGGTTGCACACCTTTGCATTGGGCTGCAATTCGGGGAAATTTGGAGGCATGCACTGTGCTAGTCCAGGCTGGTAAAAAAGATGACTTGATGGTGAAAGATAAAACTGGTTTAACTCCAGCCCAGCTTGCTTCTGATAAGAATCATCGTCAAGTTGCATTTTTCCTTGTAAGTAACACGAATGGTGTTTCTGTTTTTTTATTTCAACTTGGAGGGCTATTTTTTCCGTCCAACTTGAGTGTTCAGTTATCCTTACAGTATCATCTAGTAGGGTCTCTAGCAAGTTTCTTACTGTGATTTGCATAAACACACATCACTTTTAGGGAATACTCCTTCGCAGCGTCTTGTTATTGTGTATGCCTGTGGCCCTGTCTGCACTGTCAATTATTTTAAATTTGTTAGGGGTAAGATGATATGAGTTCTGAACCTGACAGTGTGCATATTATAGATTTAAAGTAGTAGCCAGATGGCTTTGTCACCATTCTTGTGCTTATTATGCTCTCTGACTTATTTCATGGGTTCCGTACGAGCTTTTAGATCATCAGCTGGTGGCCTGTGATTGCTTTTATAAATAGGCTCATTTCTATTCGTCACTAGAGCTCATATTGACCGTGAGTGGAAGTTACTTGTGTCACCAATATTTAAGAAGGGATACTCTAATAGGCAACAATGTGTTTCATATATTTATTGTTTTGGAAGGAAAAGAAAAGTTGATTTGGAAAGTTGGTTTCTTGCAGGACAATGCCAGAAGGGTATATGACAGAGGATGTGGTGGGAATACAAATCTTGGAAAGCTATCAAAAATAGGGCTTGCTCCTCTTCTTTGGTGCATTATTATTACCATGCTTGTTACATACATACACTCCGTGATATCAGGTAAGTTAAGTAGTATTTGAATATTTTTCAATCATTCTGGTCTCACGTGTGTCCTTTTTTCAGGACAATATGTCGTGAATATGACTGCACCATTTGGGATGTTTGCGTGGTCAGGAGTTTTCCTTGCATCTGCTGGGTTGGTCATGTTTTATAAATGCAGCAGGTACTTATGAAATTTTTGCAAATTGCAATTGATAGTTATGATTTATGAAAGGGTGAGATCAAACCTGTCGGTGCAAATGTATTATTTCCAGTTATCTTGTTGTTTCTTGACAGTATTTTGGGTCCATGAGAAAACAGATTCTTGCTATTTTTGGAAATTGTAAATATTCACAAACCATGTGCAGTGGGGATGGTGAGATTTTTTATATTTTAAGACTGAAATATCTGGATCCTTAATATTCTGACTGTTTGTTCTATCTCCTGCACCTGTTGGATAAACTTCAAATTATTCGAGCTGTTGACTCCTGGAAGGAAGCGTTCCTATCGACAGTGAAACTTTAGTTGTACATAAACCTGAAGATGTGGTCTAGTACAGCAGTGGATAGACTTTTTCCCTAGCCTCTGTTACTGGTGGCCTTTCACCTCTTGGGCCCCATCTTTTTCTGCTTTCTTTTTTGTACATATGTCTTTACTTTCTTTTTTCTCTCTATATAATTTAATACCACAGTAGGGGCTTCCCTTACTGTAATTCCCTAAAAAACAATTATTCGAGCTGTTCATATTCTAGCACTTCCTTATTAAACCCTGGATATAGATTAATTAGACAGTCTATCATCTAACACCACCATGCCATTGACTTTTGCTTTCTGCAGGAAAGATCCTGGTTACATTAACATAAATATAAGGAGCTCCCAAAATCAAAGAGATGATGTAAGTTTGAATGACCAGTGGCATTATATTGTTTGTTCCAAGTATTCTTCGGGGCTTTTTCTCGAACATTTCTTCTGGACTTTTGGTTTTATACTTTGGGCTTTTTCTCGAACATTTCTTCTGGACTTTTGGTTTTATACTTTCTAAGTCTCAAAAAATAAAAATAGAATCTAAAATTCTGCTTTCTGAAACATGAATTTGTGCTTCCAGGAGCCTTTGTTGAAGATGGAGTTAGACAATCCTGCACTTATTTCTGGTAACTGGTCACAACTCTGTATAACATGCAAAGTGAGTAGCACTGGGTCACGCAATTTAGCTACCTCTTTCATTGATGAATTATTCTTAGGAATTAGGTTTACTGAGTTCCAGTTCTTGTACAGATTGTGAGACCTGTTCGTTCAAAACATTGCTCTACGTGTGATCGCTGTGTGGAGCAGTTTGATCATCACTGCCCCTGGGTGTCTAATTGCATTGGCAAGGTACATGATCCATTCGTGATTCTATGCTTGCCTATTTATGAGGTGATCTAACTCAAACATTGTCTACCTTGTACAAACTATAGATGTGGTAAGGTACATGATCCATTCATGATTTATGCTTGCCTATTTATGAGCTGATTTAATACGACATTGTCTACCTTGTACAGATTATAGATGTCCTTACTACAAATGCTGGAATGATAAGCTCAATTAATAATGTGCACTAAAAGTTAAAATTTAATCAAAACTGAGAGAATTTCTCATGGTAGCACTAAAAAGAGATTAGGCCCCTTTTTTCTGCTTTCTGTATATGTGTGACATTTGAATTTTTTTTTCCTGCTCTTGAATTCTGTTTGTTCTTTGGTCTGATCGGTAGTCTGTGGTTGGCTTGCAGAAGAACAAGTGGGAGTTCTTCATGTTCCTCACTCTAGAAGTTCTTGCTATGATCATTACTGGTTCAGCTGCCATTATGAGTAATGACTTAAGCTCTCTATCCTTGCAATGTGCAGTCGAGTTTTTTTTTCATTGCTGTTTTGTCACAGGAATTGTGAGGGATCCAGCTTCTCCATCATACTTTGGTGCTTGGGTTCGTTATTCTGCTATCCACCATACTGGGGCGGTTTCATTCATTGCCATGGATCTTTTCCTTTTCTTTGGTGTTGCAGCTCTAACAGTTGTTCAAGCATCACAGGTATATCAAAGAAACCAGGTTTTGATTTCGCAATCAATACTGAAATGTTTATTGATTGTACATGGAATAGCCACAAATATTGTTTCATCGCTGTCTTTAATATCAATAGATTATTTGAGTATGATGTTCTTAAAAAGGAAACTATTATGTTGTATCTTATCTAACCCTGAAATCTGTGAAGCCTTATTACAACAACTAATCCCTTTGTATGAAGCAACTATAGTAATAGGAAGCAACTAATCCCTTTGTATGAAGCAACTATAGTAATAGGAAGTACTATTGTAATTCCAGGAAATAGTAGATTGTTTTTTATGTCATTCTGGCATGTGGATCCCAAATATCTACGCCCTTCTATCCAGAGACAATTGCCCTCATAGTCTTGCCTAAAATCATTTCATGTGGCGTTCAATGAGCTTTTCTTCAATATTTTTAGTGTTACCATACCCCATCAGATGTATCATCATTTAATCTGTTTCTTGTACGGCCACGGATCCTTTGCTTCAATCAGTGTCCTTGTTGGACTACTTTGGGGTTACTCATGAGCATATTTTGGCATTAAGCACGAAAAATTGAAAACGAAACTGCTCTTCTATTTAAGATACGGTGGGAAAAAAAGGAGGATCCAGTTAACTTTCTGTGAACTTTCTATGTAGGTTGGTGCCTTTCATGTTCATACATGAAAGGCATGTCTGCCTCTCTAGTTCTGTACTTTATATGCTTTGTTCATGCCTTGCTTCCATGCCATTTGCAGATAGCAAGTAACATTACGACAAATGAAATGGCAAATTCAATGAGATATGCTTATCTGAGAGGTCCTGGTGGCAGATTTAGAAATCCATATGATCATGGGGTGCGGAAGAACTGCTCTGAGTTCTTGTTAAATGGATATAATGAAGACATTGTGAGACTAGAACAGGCATTGCACACTGATGAAGAAATGGGAATGATTCAAATGACAAGTACAGTCACACAGAATGGTAATGGCTCTTTACATCATGGTAATGGGGCTGACCATGGTCATGTTGATTCACAGGTCAACTCGAAATCCCATAGCCAAGCAAGTTCATCACAGTGTTGTGACCACAGTAAGAGGACTGATAGGACACCGTTGGGCCTAGGGATGGGCCTTGGACGAAACAGCGCATCCCGACAATATGTCAGGTCTCTTATCCCGTTGTGATACATATGGAAGATCATTTGTTTGTTCGCTGTAGATTGTATGTGTCCACTGCTCAGGCTCCAACTTCTATTTATTTTCCCTTACATGATTTACCCTATAGCATTGGCTAGATTGTGTTAACATTGTTGGGGGTATAAGCTGGGGAAAACTCAGGTATATGGTGCTAGTAATATATTTTGAATATGGAGGAGGAGATGTACAGACTTGTGAATGTCAGCTGATCTACAACCTAGAAACAACACAGAGGTCCTGTAGAAAGGCATAGCGGTTATGTTCAGATGCAGCAGCATGAAATGTCTTAAACAGCTGTGTACATCAGGTTCGGTGCTTAGTGGTACTCCCATTGTTAAGCCTGATAAATCTTTTCCAAACATGTAAATCCCAAAGGTTGTAAATTGACTGGTACTATCACCATGGCACACACTTGTGTTTTTCTTCCAGTCAGGATATTGCTGAGTCACGGTAAAAGTTTTGCTATTTTTCCAATGCGGATACCCGGTTTGGCTGGTGCAGCATTGTGTGAGTGCCCAAAAGCTTAGGATATTGTTCATACAAAAATCTGTTGTTGCAAAGTGACAGACAGCAAGACATGTAATTTTATTGCCAGATTGATGGTTGAGGAAGTTACACGGTTACATGTTTGTAGTTTGCAATGTTGGTACATGTTTGTAGTTTGCAATGTTGTCATTCCTTTCTTTTTTCTTGCGACGTGATCTGTTGTCATTTCATCGTATCTTCTTTCCTTTTAATTTTATTTCTTTTATTTTTTATTTTTGCACCTGCTGGCCAGCTGGGTTCCATGAGTGGCCTATTCAGTTTGCTGCAAAAATGTCTCTGATGTTTGTTATCGTATAATCAAACTCCAACAAAGCTCCTTATTCTTTCACATAGCATAAAGCGCTCTGTTCCTCTACCCCATTTCCTTTTCTGTTCTTAATGAATTGGCAGTTTGTTCAATAATTATTTTCCGGAAATAATCTGTATGGCAATGGTATATATATTTGGCATGCAAAGTTTATCCAGTGTTAAATTATACACACTCAGAGTGGTTCATAATTCTAAGCAATTTTTTCTTTTAAATTTACAAAGGAACAAAAATTTCATTCCAAAGCGAAAATATTGCTACAATTTTGGGCTCGGTCCAAGACACCATGGATCGGTTCGGCAACACCCACACGACCGCGCCCAGCCCAACCCACCTGACCTCCTCCGAAACAACGCGACCAAACTGACCTACCCGACTGCTCCAGTCTCTCCCGCCGCCGCTCTACTACCGTCCAGCTCCGAAACCCACCCTCTAAAACCCTCGCCGCCGGCAGGTCACTTCACCCCCTTCGAACCGAAACCCTAGAAAGGCAGCAAGGAGGCGGCGCCGGTGGAGAGGGAGAGGGGATGGGGATCTTCGAGCCGTTCCGCGCGATAGGATACATCAACGCGGGCGGCGTTCCCTTCTCCGTTCAGCGCCTTGGCACCGAGACCTTCGTCACCGTCAGCATCGGCAAGGCGTTCCACGTCTACAATGTAAGCTGCCGCTATCCTTGCTTATGTCGCAATTTGGAACGGGAACTTATGTCGCAGCTCCGGAGCTTATCAGGAGCCTCTCTCTCTCTCTCTCTCTTAGAAATTAATAGGATGGCTAATAGTAGGAAAAGTAAACGTAGTAAGTTGCTAAATCAATTTCAGAGCTTGTGTGGAGTGCAGAGCTTAAGTTAACGGAGCAGCTTCTTTGTTCATTTTACTCTTCCACTGTTCTGTCCCATTAAATATCTTCGTTGCAATCACTTTCGGATTTAGGAGATTAAAAGACTCACGAGTTTTTTTTCCTGTCCTGCAGTGTGCTAAACTGAACCTGGTTCTTGCTGGTAAGGTTGCTACATCACATTTTTTTTAGAAGTTTGCTGTTTAATTTATGAGTTCTTTGTATGATCAAAGGACCCCAACTGCCCAAGAAGATCCGTGCTCTTGCTTCCTACAAGGATTATACTTTTGCTTCATATGGAAGGGATATTGCAGTTTTCAAAAGGACTGATCAGGTTGGGAAATTCTTTAGCTCGCAATAGCTGGAATTTTTATTGTACATCATATTGGTTGCATTGGACACTTTGGCTTTACAAGCTGATGTTTCATTTTGAGAATGGTTTTCTGTTTCCATAGTTGTTGTGATAATATTATGTGGAACTGGAATCGTTGGGTAGTGCTAATGACAAGTCTATTCACAAACTTGCATAGGGGGATCCCGAACTCACAACATATCAATGCATAGTTACTTAGGCAAACATTTTTTGTTTATCAGGTTGTTACTTGGAGTAGACATGAGGAAAAGGTCAACATACTGTACCTGTTTGGAGAATATGTTCTAAGTGCAGATATTAAAGGTAATGTATTCATCTGGTCCTTCAAAGGAGCAGAACCAAACAGTGAGCCTGTCGGAAGCATATCACTGGGAGACATGTTTACTCCAACCTGTATCATGCATCCTGATACTTATCTAAATAAGGTGCTTGAAGTTATCTCTTGTCTTTGCTTTGGAAATACTTTTATTCCAATCCTTTTATGCGTTATGTTTGTTCTCTGTAAATAATTCTGTTTCTACGTCAGATAATCATTGGCAGTGAAGAAGGCCCCTTCCAGCTATGGAATATCAGCACAAAGAAAAAAATATATGATTTCAAGGGCTGGAACTCCTCAGTTTGTTGTTGTGTTTCTTCACCTGCTTTGGATGTAGTTGCTGTTGGATGCTCTGATGGAACGGTTCATGTTCATAATATTCGATATGACGAAGAATTGATGTCTTTCAACCATCAAATCCGTGGTGCAGTGACTGCACTGTCATTTCGAACAGGTGATTTGAAGAACAATATAGAATATACTGTAAATTATAACCTTTTGTCATATTTGTAATCGACCAGATTGTTCAAGACTGACAGAATCCTGAATTTTATATTGCCCTTTTGTCCCGATTTTTTCTTTCTTCCTTTCCTTTTTTGTTGTTTGTCTTTATGTTTTGGCTCTTGTGGGTTTCATCTCCATAGCATACCCCAACTTGCTTGGATCATATTTTTGCTATTGAACATGGACATGAATTATTTTTAAGACATTTCCATAGGCACAACCTAGTTTTTAATACCCATAACCTAGTTTTTAATACCCACAACCTAGTTTTTAATAGTTCTGCTACATGCTTGAGTATGTGGATTTTTGTTTATTTATGGTTTTTCTCACGGTTGAAAAGAGTTCTCCCTACTCCCTAGTTTGTATCGAAAAACAATGCTTGGCTGTTTGATGATATGATTTATAATTTTCCAGGGCCTATGTCTAAATATCAAAATGCATCTTTATTTTCTGGCCATGGATAGATACTGAACTTTTCCTCTCCCAAACTACTATTTACAGATGGGCAACCGCTTCTAGCCTCTGGAGGTTCATCAGGTGTTATTAGCATATGGAATCTTGAGAAGAGACGGCTGCATTCTGTAATTAGAGATGCCCATGATGGATCTATAGTTTCACTTCATTTTTTTGCCAATGAACCTATTCTGATGAGCTCAGCTGCTGATAATTCAATTAAAGTAAGTGTTTGTTGTTTCACTCACTTTGACTAGATGCCAATTATCACTCATAAGTCCCAACAAATTTGCTTTCATTGTCACTTAGAATTTATTGCTCTCACAAGTAACAATCTGCAGCTTTCATGATCCACTTGCAGTTGTCTCGACACTCAGCTGCTTTAGATGCCATATGTTTCAGCTTAACTTTAAAGTCAATTAAATCAAATATGCTCTTTATCAGATGTGGATATTCGACAGCAACGACGGAGATGCTCGTCTATTACGATTTCGAAGTGGCCACAGTGCTCCACCTCGGTGCATAAGGTGAAAGTGCCCTCCAATTGCCCGTGTCTGTTACTTTCAGTTGTTTGTGGTTTTTAGTGAGTCAACCTACCTTTTGTTGTTAGATTCTATGGCAACGGGAAGTGCATCTTATCTGCTGGCCAAGATCGTGCCTTTCGACTTTTCTCAGTTGTCCAGGTAACTCCATATTTGTAGCACTATCTTATACAATAGCATGGCTTACTTTACCGGGATATGATGTTTAATCTAACAGAAGTATGGTTTGCCTTTTTTTATATATTATATGAACATTTTCTATCATCTATTATGCTATCACCTTCTTATCCTTGAGAGGTCCTGTTATTGTTGAACCAAATCTATATGCTTCCAGCTATTTGTGGTTCATATTCTATTAACCAGTCCACTCCGCTTCTTTCAATTTATGTGATATTTGGTGTTTCAATCTATGGTAGTATACTGTTTAAAAAGGGCTAGATTGTATTGCAAGTTTGAAATCCATGCTTAAGCACATTTTCCTCAAAGAAGAAAATATGTAGAATATTACTTATACTGGTTCAACAAGTTAATAGGGTGTTGAGGTTACCTGTTTGTATATTTGTCTACTAACCTGGTAGCTTTACAAGTTTACCTCTTATCTGTAAAAAAAGGTTTCTTGTAACATATTTGGTGTTTCAATCTATGGTAGTATACTGTTTAAAAAGGATTAGATTGTATTGCAACCCATGTTTAAGCACATTTTCCTCAGAAGAAAATATGTAGAATATTACTTATATTGGTTCAACAAATTAATAGGGTGTTGATGGCAAATGGAAGTTACCTGTTTGTATATTTGTCTACTAACCTGGTAGCTTTACAACTTTACCTCTATCTGTAAAAAAAAAAGTTGCTTGTAACATTGAGGGAATATATTTTTTAACAGGATCAACAAAGCAGAGAGCTTTCTCAGCGTCATGTGTCGAAAAGAGCAAAAAAGCTTAGAATCAAGGTGCATATTGAGCCATTTCTTGCCTCCCCATTCTTCGTATCCTTATTCAGGGTGTTAACAGGTTCTCTTTTTCTACAGGAAGAAGAGATCAAATTAAAACCAGTCATTACATTTGATTGTGGTACACCTTTTGGAACTTGCAGTTGCAGTACTTGTTAATGATTTTGCTATTAATCTTACATAGCGTTGTGCTTTACTGCTCCATGAATTTATTTCCCCTTTGACATAGTGTTGAATATGCAAGCGTAAATATGATATCTTTTGTTGTACACAATTGGTGTAATGCAATTTAAAAGAACTACCTTTCTAAAATTGCAACATGTAAGGATACCCAGTACACTAGAAAACAAGGATATTTAAAGGAAACGTGGTAGGAGGGCATGAGGTGGAATATGGTGTTGGAAACTTGATATTGTAGTAACGAGTAAGAAGCACCGTAGGCTTTCATGGTATTGGCCCCTAGTTATGCTCTAGTCGTGGGTCAAGTCAAAGAAATCATGAACTCTGATGGTTTCCCATGTGAGATCTTCCAAATTGTCCTGTTTTATTCATCAGATGTCAGAGTATTGCAAATAGCTGAAATTGGCATGTTGACTTAAGCTTTCCTGGTGTTGCAAATGTAATCCAGAAAACTCCATTTGCATTTAAATATGGCATCTGGTCATCTCCTTACTGTTTACATAACTGTCTTACCAGCGTCAGAACACCATTCCTGTCTAATTTTAAACTGGGTTAGCAGAACTTTTATGAATTAATCTGAGTTATTGTAGCTACACATCATTTACAACTCCTGTTGCAAATTGGCTTGGATTTTTCCTTCTACATGTTCTCTACGGAATTGAAGCTATATACTGAAGAAACCTTCTGTTTTCAGCTGAGATACGTGCACGTGATTGGTGTAATGTTGTTACATGCCACATGGATACTCCACAGGCATATGTATGGCGCCTTCAGAACTTTGTTATTGGCGAACATATTCTGAC
Source organism: Chloris gayana (assembly GCA_031894775.1). Taxonomy (NCBI): domain Eukaryota; kingdom Viridiplantae; phylum Streptophyta; class Magnoliopsida; order Poales; family Poaceae; genus Chloris; species Chloris gayana. Next base: position 68,286 of record JAUNZO010000414.1, read on the forward strand.
ACCATCATCAGGAACTGCAACACCCATTAAGGTAATGCCTGTTTTTCTTGTATGTATGATTAAAATTCTCATCGTAGATAGATTATATCAGTACAATCTTCCATGAGCCTTTCAGGATCCACTGCTAAATGTGCTTCTATAATTACTTTTCTAAGTATCATTTTCTTCTTCCGACAGGCATGTGTGATAAGTGTGTGTGGTAATTTTACTATCTTGGGCACTGAAGGTGGCTGGATTGAAAAGTTCAATCTTCAATCGGGTATTAGTCGTGGTAGCTACGTCGACACTTCGTTGCCATTGCAATGTGCACATGACGGGGAAATTGTTGGATTAGCGTGTGATGCTACAAATGGATCTCTTATTAGTGCTGGATACCACGGTGACATTAAGGTCTGACCCTTTCTGTTTCACGTTACTTTTGGTCACATAGATTCCGTAGCATGTTTAGTAGATTTCTAACCTCTAAGCAGAATCTAAGTCACACGTACAGTGCACTTTGTCTTTCATATCCTTGTCAATGTTATAAAATGAGATAATTGCATGAGTGTCCCTACCTGATTATGTATTTAGCCCCAGTTGGAAAAATGAGGATAAATTCATAGTTGACACTCAAAAAAGGGTAACCATGCAATGGCCCCCTTATAAATTTATTTATTTATTATTGCTTTGTACTTCTACTATCAAGAGTAGTTGCCGTTATCAGCCAGTTCTTCTCAACATTTTACTCCATGCTGTGGGATTTTATTTAGCTATAGAACCTCTCTTTCAGGTGTGGGATTTTAAAAGTTTCAAGCTAAAATCCAGATTGGATGTTGGTAAATCTGTAACCAAGATTTCATACCACAGGGCAAATGGTACTGTTCAATACATTTAGTTATCCCCTTGAAGCATTCTATGTGTAATTAACAACCTCCTGCCTTTTGACAGGTATTCTTGCTACTGTAGCAGACGACATGTTGCTACTATTATTTGATACAGTTTCCATGAAAATGGTTCGTCGATTTGAAGGGCATACAGACCGCATAACTGATTTGTGTTTCAGTGAGGATGGAAAATGGCTTATCTCCTCTAGTATGGATGGAACTCTTAGAATATGGGACATCAGTTTAGCAAAACAGATAGATGCAATGGGTGTAGATGTATCTATAACATCCCTATCTATGTCTCCTAATATGGATGTGTTGGCAACCACTCATGTTGATCAAAATGGTGTGTATCTCTGGTAAGCTTCTGTTGAATCTTCTGCTTAAGCTTTGTTGTTGTATACCTTAAATCTTCTGTTTAAGCTTTGCAATTTCCACCGATTCATGATCCATCTTATTTAATTCTCAATATTGTTTCTGAACATGACAACCAAAGCTCTATTTTTAAGGCATATGCAAAACTAAAAGAAATACACCTATAAAATCTCATAAAAAATGTGAGTTCGGGACCAGATTATCTGTCCCAATGGTGCATTGTTTATGCTATACTAAGACAACTACGCCAAAGCTCAGTGGTATAGCTGTATCCCTGTATAGTTTAACAGTCATCACCAGACAGATCAGCTTCTGTAAAGTTTTATTTTAAAATGCAATCACATTCGGCAGGTTTAATGGCGCTCATCTTTTAAGGCAGATCTATTGACTAAACTTGTGCATTACAATTTTACTCTCCTACAATTAAATGATCTCTGAACAGTGGCATTCTCTATTTGGAAATCTCTGACGAAAATGACCTTTGCAAACATTCTAGACTTAAAATTATGATTGGTTTGGTATTTGAAACCATGTGATGCACAAAACACAAACAACTCTGAATACTCAAAACAAGTAAATTATTTTGAAACCCTGTGAATGCACAGCACAGAGCACAAATGACTTTAAATACTCAAAACAAATTAAATAATTTTGATTATTTATGTGTTTGTTATGAAGCTCACTTCCACTATGTACTGTACTTTGTAATCATTTATTAATGTGTATAACTATGCAATGCTCTTATATGTTATCCCATTCTTCCTGTTATAACTTTGGCAGGGTTAACCAAGCTCTGTTCTCAGCTTCGACAAATGTTGATAATTATGCAAGTGGTAAGCACATCCGAAATGTCCAATTGCCTACTGTTTCGTCAACGGCGATATCCGAGGAAGATCAAGTCCATAACTCAGGCGATTCAAAGCAGTCTAATGTTGAACCTTTTGTTACAATGAATCATCAAATTCCCAATCTGATCACCCTCTCTTTGCTTCCAAAGAGTCAATGGCAAAGTTTGACAAATCTTGACATCATAAAGGTATGTAGTTTTGTTTTCCATTAGTATTTAGGTCTCAACATTGCAAAATCTTGCAATACTTTTATGCCTTGTAAATAATATAAGTTTGCTTTATCCTAAGAAAAATGAGATGATGTTCATCATTTTCTTTTTGTTTTTAGGTTCGAAATAAACCAATTGAGCCACCTAAGAAACCTGAGAAGGCACCTTTTTTCTTGCCGTCAGTTCCCTCGCTTTCTGGAGAGATACTATTTGAGCCCCCTGCCAACAGTAAAGAAACAGACAGCACTACCACTGAGAACACAAACCATAAGAAGATGACTGACCTATCGTCTCATTTCAGTCGGCTGTTACAATCCTGTGGAGAAACAAAGAACTGTGAGTATTGGTCGAGTATTTTTTTCCTTGATGAAATGGTTTAGTGTATTAATCAGACTAAGATTGTTTACAGTTCTAATCTGATGTTTCTATTCTTTGATACTTTTACTTTTCACGAGAAAGTAGGACAAATACCTGGACCAATACAACGTTTTGTTTTCTTCACTGGCATAATGGCATATGTGCTGATTTTGAATTTATTTTACAGATTCAACTTTTACCGACTACATGAAAGGCTTGTCACCATCATCTTTAGATATGGAACTACGAATGTTACAGATAATAGACGATGATGATGATTTGGAAAATGTGGAGGACAAACCTGAGCTCCAATCTATCTCATTGATGTTGGATTATTTCATTCATGAGCTTTCCTGCAGGAATAACTTCGAGTTTGTTCAGGCTGTTCTAAAATTATTCTTGAAGGTAATATGGTTTATATATTGTTCAGACTGTTCTAAAATTATTTTTGAAGGCTTGTGATATGCATGAAGCTTGTACTTAGAACTATGTAAAATCTTTTATTTACAGATACATGGTGAATCTATGCGGCGTTACTCAGTGCTTCAGGGTAAAGTGAAGAAGCTTCTAGAGGTCCAGAGCTTAGTTTGGCAGAAGATAGATAAGATGTTTCAGAGTGCACGATGCATGGTTACATTCCTCAGTAATTCACAATTTTAGTAACAGGTGATTCCTTTTCATTCAATTAGTCAAATGGGTTTATATGTAGTAAGAGCTAAAATATTTTAGACCTCAATTTAGCATGTTCACATTAGTTTTCTAATATAGTTCTAAACGATTGCTCCTCTAAAGATTTCTTCCTATAGTTTATTATGATGGCATCTTGGCTATAGGATGGTGCTACAAGTAAACCGTAATCAGTGCTTGGAACCTTGGCCATTGGATGGATTGCTTGATGGCATAGATAAAGTCTTGTGAAACTAAACAATATCTCCCTGGTGCTGTCCTCCCAGTCCCACACGATGCTGGACAATTCAAGCTTAGCAGCGTAGTTGGCTATTGTACCATTCTCCTGTAATCTTTGCCATTTTGTCATCGTAGTGCCGCATGTGCTTGGTGTCAGCAGCGATAACCACCAAAACTGATTCAGATAATGATGTAACAATTTTGTAGTACCTTACATTATGTGCATGTTCATCTGTAACATACTGATGTATCAACATCTATTTGCAAGAAATGCAAAGGCAAACTATTTGTTGCTATATGTTTTGGGCAGACTTTACTTCTCTATGCATGAAGGTTATTGTTGCAATGCTACACTTGCTCGTGGTGAAGGCTTACTAACTGCCCAGCAATGTGAAGGCTTACTATTGTTGCTATTTGAGCAGATTTTCCTTCTGTCCTGCCCTGCATGACTATCTTCAATGTTCTGTGAATTTTGTTCTCGTCATATGCGATTGGAAACAGTTTCTTTATACAGGCATTTTTGTGAGAACATATATACAGCCCCGAAATACTCTTACTGTTTTGGAGCTTGTCGTCCAGTGAAAGACGCAACCAAATTCAGCTGTGGATAAACTATGCAACCAAATGGCAAAAATATGTTGATAGAAAGCATCCCTTATCAAACTCCCGATTTATGCAGGAATCATGTTCTCATCCAAACAGGACTAGTGCAATGTGATAACACATAACAGTACCAATTTCTTGTGTTGTCTGAAAAGAAATAATGGCTCGTATACAATTAAATTGATACATCAAAGAATTTGGTCCGAGTACAGAAAGAATTCCCTCGAGTGGTTCAGTATTTCACCTCTATAGGTAAACAAAATGAACCCGAGATACCGAGATTCTCTAGTAGTATCATTGCTGACTAATGTATAATGACCATCCTTATACAATCTGTATACCATCCACATGACATGGTGTAAATCTTTCTAACCTAAGATACAAACCTGATCATTATCCAGCTCACTCAGACTTACTCTTCAGGGTGTATACATTTCCGACCACGCCAATGACACTGACAATAGTGGCCAAAACCAACAATCCAAGACACAGGATACTCTCTACCTGCCCCAACCGACACCCTTCCTTGTCCAGCCTCAGTGCTACCAGGGCTGGGAACATGAAACCCAACGCCAGCCCTGTCGTCGCCCCAGTGAACTTGAAGGCCATCCAGATGTTGGGTATCATTGTTGAGCCAAGGTAAATGAAAGCTAGAAGTACTGTTGTCAATGCAAGCGTCTTCTTCCTGCTAGGGGTTGCCAGCTCCCCGAAGATGAGTGAGTCCACTGTCTGCCTCAGCGAGAAGTGGACAACTGGGAACACGAGGACCAGGTGGATGACATACCCAATCCTCACGATGTAATTGAGCAAAGTGCTGAATCTGATTCCAAGGTTCTTGTCAAAGTTGGTGAGCACATCAGACTCCGTGTCCTCACCGAACAATAGGTACCCTGAAACTGCGGTCAGGGCATACACGACAACACATAACATTGTGCTGATCCTTCCAATCTTGTACATATTCTGCGGTGTCTTCTCCTTGAGCTCATTGTAGATCGGCTGGACATTGAAATGGCATATGAAGGCGTTTGTCATGATCGGTATCACGACGAGTAGGTCTAGCATTGCTGCTCGTGAGCTAAAATCTGGACCCATCCTAGGCATGCTGATCTTTCCCTCAGCGATCTTGATCAAAGCAATGATACAGGAGACCACCACAAACACAATAGCAAGGGCAACCGATGCGGCTGATGATAAACTCAGTGAGTCAATCTTCTCTAGCGCGCACAATGGTGCGAGGAAGAGAACAAGAACAACCAAAATCAACAGCCTCCGGTTGTCCCACTCGCCATGTCCAAGCAGCTGATCCATGACGCCCATGTGCTTCAATGACCCAGACATCACGTCTCCGATGATGATCAAGTACACCACTAGGACTCCGGCATTGTTGATGATGACGCACATCTGTGCCACCACGCTCGCTGGACGGCCCAGCGCCCTGTGCACGACCTCGCCGTACGACAGCGCGCGGCAGTACGCCGAGAACCTCACGAGCAGCTCGATGGTGACCTCAGACAGGATCCCCATGAGCACGATCGAGACGAGCCCGACTGCAACGCCAAGCACCTTCATGGTGGCCGGGAGCGCCATAATGCCGGCCCCGATGATGGAAGTCGCAAGGTTGAACACTGCGGCCGACACGCCAGATCCCTCGGGCGGCGCGGCGGGGCCGTCGCCGATTAGCGGCAGGTCGTCGTTCTCGCCGCCCCCGCCGCCGCCGCCACCACCACCGTCTTCCACCTCGCCCAAGAATGAATCTTGCCTTGAGATCTTGGCGTGGCCGTTGGCAACGCCATTGGCGGCGATGCTAGATTTCGCCCCGTTGGATTGGAGCTCGATGGTGTGGGGAGTCAATGGGAGTGACGAGTAATTATTGTTCATATCGCCTTTTGGGGCATCAAAGATGGATCACAACCAGGAACACGATGAAAAGATCTCGGGCAAGACAGGGTACACACAACAAAATGTAAATAAGGAGGAAAGGGCCAATGCTAATACGACGGAGAATGGAAGGAAAAATCAGCCCAATCTACGGCTCCAGGGATACGAAATTGTTACCAAAGGCCAAGGGAGAGGAAAATCCAAGTGACAAAACGCTCCTTGCTATACTCTTTTCTTGGCGAGATTTGGGTGGAGAAGAAAAGAGGTAAGATTATCTAGCTTATTTGTGAGGCAAGATTGGAGGATACAGCGGAAGAAGATGAATCTTGGGATTAATGGGAGGGGAGCACCTGGGGTCGAATTGAAGGGTTGGACGCTGAACTGTAGAGAGAGATCTGAGTTTCCTGTCTCTCGCAACTTTTCTTTTGTTTTATTTCTGCTCCCCTCCCAAAACCTGTTCTTGCTTCTTCCCCATTGAAGGGTCCCTTCAACTGAAGAGTGCAGTCAATTTACGTTAATTCCAATTGGTACCGACATATACACCAACCCTGAGACTCCGTTTGCTGCTCAATTTTCAATGACGTATGGGTCCAAAATATATTGGACCCAATGTCAGTGAATGGTAGCTACTAAGCTCATTTTTGCTTTACCTCATACTTTCGCCCACATGGACGCGGAGAGACGTGCCTTCGATCTGATTGGCTAGCAGTACGGACGGGGCCTACTTGCTGGTCCACATGTCTGTCAACATGAATATCACCCCGAGCTAATATACTTGCCCCTTTTTTATTTTACTTTTTAAATGAAAGCAGTCCGTCCACTCATGTTGCGTCTAACATAATTTTTTTCATTGCTAATTTCATGTTGCAACCAAATTCATTTTTTTCAGTTATGAGTTTGTATATTGTTATTTTCTAGTCTGTTGATTTTTTACCCCCTTTGAATGAGCAGGACATGAGAAATGTGAAGCTTAAATTCCCAGAAACATTTTAGTTTTACTTGAACACGCAGTCATTAATCATGCAACACAAAGAGTCATTCGTTGACGAAATCTCCAGTTTTTTTATTATTAATAGGAAATCACCAGTTGACCAAGTACTCGAGGGTCGAAGTTTCTGGCAACAGCATACACAAATACTCCGTATCGAGATGGTTTCTTGTTTGACCTGCACAATGCCTCTTCCCTCCGCAGCTTCCATGTGAAAACTTCTTGGTCCTCATGTTACGATCTTAGTTAATAGTACCTCTTTCGTTTGAAAGTGCCATTCTCGCTTCCTACGAAGTTAAATGTTTTTAATTTTGATAAAATATATATAAACATTTGTTGTAAATAATTAGTATTGTTTGATAGATGATTGAATCTATTTTTATAATAATCTCATTTGGATATACAAATATTACTAATATTTTCTATAAATTTAGTCAAGTTAAGAAACTTTGACACGGATACTTATAACAACACTTTCAATCCATCCGAGGGAGTATTTTCAATGGCCGTGCAAGATGCAAGTGATGTTTTAAGAATGTGAAGACCATCAGTTTGAACTAGCAATTTCTGTAGATCTGATCAGTTTAACTATTTGGAGTTCGAGATTACTAGTACTGTATTTAGTAATAACTAGCACATGCTTCTTGGGCTTTGTAAGTTGTCATATGGCATGGTGCATTGTGAGGATCGCCGAAGCCGTCGGTTGCGCAGATCAAAACATGTACCTTGGCTCCCAACTTCCAGCACGTCGTTCCTCAGCAACAGCTGTATGAAGCGAAGCTGCTCACACCTTTCAAGATCGCTGCATTTTCATTCTTATAGATATTTTAAGCAAATGTTAGTGTATAGAAATTGCTTCATTTAATAATACAGGAAAAACATCTTCCTTCATGCTCATCCTGTACAGCCTGTTTTACAAGAAACACCCTGTGCTACTCTGCTACTTCAGCTAGTCAACATATGTGTAGCTCATCTAACACCCTGCCCTCTAAATTATGATTTCTTGGCTAGTGCAGCAGATATACACTGGCGGAGACAGTAATCAAGTAGCATAAGTTGCTGCAAAATCATGCGGTTCATCTGGATCTTGAATGATGGAAATCTGAGCTTCATTGGGAAGTAAGTCATCATCCACGGTAGGTTCAGCTTCAGCGGACAACTCGTTGCAGTGGATGGAGAGAGTACGTTTCTCTTGCTGAAATAACCTATAACCAGAACAAGATATTTGCAGGGCAGGGCGTTAGCTGAGATAATGCCAAAATAGGGATCAATTGAGGAGAATGCTAGGCACTTACGGGTTCTTGCAAAGCATTGGACTGTGAACTGTTACAACATATTTGCAGGAAGAGATCTCCTTTATTGAACTGATCAGCACAGTGGGCTCCGAGCAAACAAATCTTACCTGTGGGACAAAGACATCATACGCTGTGTCAAACATACAGAACCAGGCTCTGTAGTCATAAATTTGATTTGCATAGAAAGACAAATCGCCAGGCTCATAGTATTCTATTGTCCTTCTCTCACCTCTGTCTCTCGGGGTATATCTGTGAGATCACAAACAGTTCCATTCGTGTACAAATGGACATGATACCTGAGCCAAAAAATAACAATAGAAGAATCATTCAAACGGGCATTGTTTCCAGATATTATATCTCATTTTACTCCACACTTTCAAGAGGTTTTAGTACATCACCTCTTAGAAGTATCTTTCAGATGAAGGTCTCCATCAGCAGACTCAGAGATGATGTTCTCATGGTATGCAACAGTTGCATTATCATCGTATTCACCTAGGACATATTCTTGAATAACCTTCAAATAAAGGAAACAAAATTTACAAAGCAGTTCTAGATCTTTTGCAACTGTAAACCATATAAATGGCAGAGTAAGAGCATAAGAGATAACACAAATACAAAAAGTTTAGTTGGCATAATTTGATATTAGACAAGGCAAATGTATAGTATTTCCTTTCCTTTAATCAGGTGCAACTACATTCAGGAACTTATTTCAAACACACACCAAAAGGGGGTTCACAACTAATTTTCTCCAATTAAAGCTTGCAGTGCTAATCTTGACTGAAAGAACTCATATTTTACCGAGATGATGAATAGAAAGACAAACAGTAATACAGTATAATTAAAGCGCTGAGCGAAAGAGTAAACAAACAAAAGATAAGATAGCTTACCTTCTCACCCTCTACGTGAACCTGTCGAATTTTCCCATGATAGCAGAATTCATAAGACCACCAACCTTCATGCTGTGATCAGATTTTTTGTTCAGACACAGATACAGACAACTGAAAATAGTGTAACGAACTTGTGCAAAAAGAAAGAGCAGCATGCTTACTCTGTAGAAGCATTGATCCTTGAGTACTTCGAGCAGCTCATCTGGCTCCTTTAGTGTAATTCTCCGCTCACTTTCTACTATAACACTGGTTGCGTTTTGTGGGACCATCGACTTCATGGTTTTGGTCTCTTCAACTGGCAAGAAGCATGCATAACGTTTTCCCTCATGGCTGGTCATTGGTTCTGATTCCTGACCAGTCTCCTGTTGGATGCATCAAGAACAGGGGTTAGATATGTTTTATGCCAAGCAGGATCCTTTAACTTGTTTTGGACAAGAAACATTTTAGGACGAAAATGAAACAAAAATCTCATGATTTAACACAAATATGATAACAACCCTGGTTCATATTCAGTTACTTGTTGCAGATAATGACCTACTGAAACTAAATTTTATGACACTATCTTCATATTTTTGACTCATAAGACTATACTGACAAGTTAAGTATCCGTTTTAATCTTGAATGCGACGCAATTCTAGCCAAGTAGAAACTTATTTACACAATCAACAGTGCAAAACGTATCAGAAATCAGATAAATAAATAGTGAATCTTACAGGAATGAACGGCGAATCAACAGAATGGAACTCGACGCGGTACCTCGGCTCACGTGAACTCCGGCCAAACGGCACACCTGCAAATCAGCACAGTTAAGTGATAAAAGGAGCGCCTATCAGTAATCAACGAACGGAACTACCGTTCTAAAGAAAAACTATCGTCAATCCATTTGCATATTCTTGTCACAAGCGCGCGAACTGCAAAGGAAGAGCTACAGGAAGCTGGGCAACAAAAGCTATGGCTTATTGATTCGAGAACGAATCCGTCGGGGAACACCGTTGTCGTATTAACGAAGTCCTAGATTTGAGTTCGGGAAGATGCCGCGAGAGAGGATGGATTCGGTGACGCCTGAGAGATCTGGCGAGGACCTGGTGTGCTCACCTGACGTGGTGAAGATCTGGTCGGCGGCGACTGTCCCGGCGACCAGGAAGAAGAGCAGCGCAGCCGCGCGGCCGGCGACGCCCATCATCGGAGACGGCAGTGGTTCGTGCTGGGTTCCTCCGGCTTCTCGGGGTCGCGGCGTCCGCGTGACCCGCAACAGTGCTCCAGACTCCAGCTTTGGATCGCGGTCGCGGAAGCACAGTTTTACGCCTTCAAAAGGTATATCCGCTTTCTTAATCTGCTTACGGATCATTAACTCACTATACGGAAAAAATAGCCTTTTATTACTTTTAAAAGAGGAAAAAGTTTATTTTACTCTCCCAACAAACTACTTTGTCTAAACTACACGAGAATAAAATGTTAACTCACTTTACTCCCTCATACAATTTAAATTGGTTCAATATACTCTCTCTTATGCAATTTCTCTTGTTTTGCTTCTTCTTGTACTATTTGAATTTGAAGCTCAAATTTTGAATGATGATACATTATACTATTATCTATATAGAAGAATATATTTTATATTTTTCTTACATATTTTGTATAAAATTTTAGAAGTATATGATTATATGATATTTGAACTATTAAACTATGGAAATATGTTTAAAATTTGTAATATTCTTTAACGTGAGTTCAATGCAAATTATTATTGCGTAAAATTTGAGAATTAAACTCAAATCGCGTACAAAGAGAGATAAAAAAAGAAATTATATAAGGGAATAAATTATATCAATTTAAATTATTCGAGGGAGTAAAATGAGGCAAGACTTTGTTCAAGATGTAATTAGAAAAAAGTGGATTGTTTGGAGTAAAAATAGACCTTTTCGTTTTAAAAAAAGTAACTAGCTTTCGCGGCTACGACGGCACGCGCTATTTCCCGTAATTCGCGTACTCGACACGTGTTTGGAAGCAATGGTGATTAGCGAGCAGGAGCAGTTTTGAACCGAGCTAACTCTGAACTGTCTCGTTTGTGAATGCCTCTGCTAATTCCTGAACCGAGGGTGCAGTTATGCTGTTCGCGCGGTGTTGTTGCCGCGGTTGGTTACCGCGCGCAGCTACTCTCTGGTGTCCGCAGCTACCGGATGGGCTTCCTTCCGGCGCGGCTGCGCGTACCTATGAGCCGTGGAACGGAACGGATGTACCGGAGTGGCGGCCCGGCGACGGAGCCGATCACCGCGTCTTGCAGGCGCTTGGTTATAAGACGAGCGTTTCGTGGAATTCGAGCTCGCACTCCATGGCACCTAACAACCTTTCGACGTTGCAGCTTCTGTCGGGCGCCTCGAAGGTGATGAACGCGCCGACGGCGTCGAAGCAGCGAGCGTCTTTGGTCCCGGCAGCCGAGCGGGAAACGACGGCGGTTCAGTAAGAACAGTGCCAGTCGAGAAGAATCCGCGCGCAGTTGCTGCGCCTCCCGCCCGTCAACGGCGGCGGCGGCGGCAAACCGGACAGAAGGAGGAACGGCGGCGCCACGACGGCGGCGGCGCCGCCACGACGGCGGCGGCGCCCTCGGAGGCTGCCGAGCGCGCGGGCAACGCGGCGAGAGCGCGGATGCGGGAGACGCTGGCGAGGAGGGTGGCTTGGCGCATGCTGAAGCGGGGCGCGCCCTCGCCATCGCCGGACGCGAGGACCGGCGGCCAGAACGTCCTGACGTGCTGCTGCGCTCGGCTCCCGCCGGGATCGCGCTGCGCTCTGCACCAGGCCGGCGCGCCCAATCGGTCCTGGATGCGAACGCAACGCATCGGCGGGCATGGCGAGGCCGTGGTGGCGCTGCCCAGGACGTGCAGGCGGCGCGGCGGGACGTGGGCGTTCAGCGAGTACGCGCGGTGGCGCAGGCACGTGTGGATGCCCACCCGGTTCTACCTGGAGCGCCTCGAGCAGCACTGATCCAACTCCGCTCTGTTCTGCTCGGAGGCGTGTTGTAAGGTTTAAGTGCGTCGCGTATATGATGTTCCTAGAGATGATCACGAGCACGTGCGCGGACCGCGAATGTACGCGACAGATTCAAGGCTGAAATGCGCAGGAAAAAAATGTTAATTGCACAATGTGTCGTCAACACTTGCTTGTCTCGTTCATTTGGATCGACCATCGTTGCCTTCTCAACGCCAAGGGTAACGTGACAGACAAGACAGGTTCTTATTTGATTTCCAATTTTAGAATGGCTCAAATTCATGCCAAACGGGAGCAAGGGTGTTTTCTGCAATATGTACAGTACAATGCAAAGACCGAACTGGGGTTCCATGTAATATTTCCTGGGTTACAAGGATCAAGGGAAAATTTCCTAAGCACGCCCTCAGCACGTGAGGTTCCAGCTAAACCCTTCTTCTCCTTTTCCCCTCCCTCCCAAGTCTCAAGCACAATCCCTCCCTCCGCCGCTGCCGCCTCTCCGCTCGGGATCCAAGCCCTACTGGCGGCGCCGGCAGCGGAGTAGGAGGCCATGGACGACGTGTGCGAGGGGAAGGATTACTCCTTCCCCGCGCAGGAGGTGTTGGTGCTCGAGCTGTGGAAGAAGCTCGACGCGTTCCACGAGCAGCTCCGCCGCACGGAGGGCGGCGAGGAATTCGTCTTCTACGACGGCCCGCCCTTTGCCACCGGCCTCCCCCACTACGGACACATCCTCGCCGGCACCATCAAGGATGTGGTCACCCGCCACCAGTCGATGCGCGGCCGCCACGTCGCGCGGCGGTTCGGCTGGGACTGCCACGGCCTCCCTGTCGAGTTCGAGATTGACAAGGCCCTCGGCATCACCAACCGTCAGCAGATTCTCGATCTCGGCATTGACAAGTACAATGAGACGTGCCGCAGCATAGTCACCAAGTACGTCTCTGAGTGGGAGGCTGTCGTCACGCGCTCCGGGAGGTGGATTGACTTCAAGAATGACTACAAGACCATGGACATCAATTTCATGGAGAGCATCTGGTGGGTGTTTTCGCAGCTTTGGGAGAAGGACCTTGTCTACAAGGGTTTCAAGGTCGGTTCTCTAATCTTCCGTGTGGCTGGTTTTCTAGTGTGTTTGCTGTACATATTTCTGTGTTGGTATACGAAATTGGGCAACGTTAGGATTCAGGAAAATAATTAGATGCTGTTCATGACTATTAAATGACCTACTCGTCCCATTCGGAACTCATATTGTTCCCGACATGTCCTTTGTACTAGCCACAGTTCGGATGCATCCGTCCGAACGACTTCATTTCCGGAACGGAGAACTATTTAACATGACTTAAAAATTGCTTCGTGTGACAACTAGTATCATATCCAACTGCTATAAAATTGCAATTTTCGATGTCCAATGCTTGAGCGCCTCCTGCCTAGTTGATGACATAGTCCTGATGATATGTGTTGCGCAGCTTTTTGAATTGCTTAGTTGATGATACAATTGATGGTTCGGTGTCTAATATTTTGGAGAGCAAGGTGGAATTCCTGACCTGGTCAGGACATCCTGCTCGAATGAACACTGCTTCACCAAGCTTCTGCTCAAACATCCATGGTTCAACACCTTAACCAAGCATGCAATGATGTTAGAAAAAAGAGCATAAAACAACCGGACACTATTTTTGGTGCTGAATGCCACATGAAAACTACACTTACCATATTCTTTCTTAGCTTTCTCTTATGCTCCTCAGTTAAGTAGAAAGTTTGAGCATGGATAGGGTGGTTACCTGCATTGCATGATGAACATAACTATTGGTTAGAACTGAAAAACAAAGGAAATTGATTCCTAAAAGGTGATGGGGATATACCTCCTTTACAGGATTGCAATGGATATGCCGAAATTCTAAGGCATGCTTCCTATTTCCTAAGATAGTCTTGTAGTTTATTAGAATCCTCTCTTCAAAAAATATCCCATAAAGCACAAACAGTTCTCTGATGCTCTGCATTATCCCGACTAACAATAAGATTGTAACACAATTGAATTAATTAACATCACCTTCTGTAATATAGTAAATTATTATCAAACCACAAGACCCTTAAGGTAAGCCTGAAAAAGTCACAATTTGAAACATCTTTATAGGTAAACAATTACCTTTGTTCTTTGATAATTCCTCAACAACTATATCCTTGAAATCAATACCTGATTCTAAAACACCACAAAGTTCCTCAAGATTTTGTTCTTTCGTTTTCTTTCAGATTCTCTCTATCTTCTTAAAAAAAGTGATGAGTATCATATGAAACTTTTGTTGTATGTATTAAAATATTTACCTGGTCCCCAATAGATTACAAATTATTAAAAACGAAGCAACTGACATATAAGAATTAACCACTAAAAGTCAGTACCAGCTAGATACAAAACCATAATATAGAAAAATAAGATCATAGAGACCAAAACAACAAATTTACGACTAAGGTTACTCAATATAATTTTGTGTAAGTCAATTTGTTCTACATTAAAGGTGCAAGACAACACATAAATGACATACCGCATCAGACATGTCACAATGAAGCTTCATCACAATGTCACTTCTGCCCAACTCTTGGTAAAATCCATAAGCGATGTAAGTTTTGGGTCCAAGATCTGGTTTCGGGGCACCATCTGAAAGATTTAGAGCCCTCCTTTGATCCTCATTCGTGGGAATTGATGAGTATCATGTGAAACTTACATCGATATGGGCAGCTAAATCTTCCAGTCAAGCTTCCTGATGGTCCCTTGAAACCAGATCTTGGACCCAAAACTTACATCGCTTATGAATTCTACCAAGAGTTGGTCAGAGGTGACGCCGTGACGAAGCTTCACCGTGACATGTCTGATGCAGTATGCCATTTATGTGTTGTATTGCACCTTTAGTGTCGAACAAATTAACTTTATATTGAGTAACCTTTGTCGTAAATTCGTTATTTTGGTCTCTATATCTTATTTTTTCTATATTATGGTTTGTACCCAGCTGGTACTGACTTTTAGTGGTTAATTCTTATATGTCAGTTGCTTAGTTTTTAATAATTTGTAATCTATTGTGGGACTAGGTAAATATATTTTAACACATACAACAGAAGTGTCATATATACTCATCAGTTTTTTAGGAAGATAGAGAGAATCGGAAAGAACATGAAATAACAAGATCTTCAGAACTTTGTTGTGTTTTAGAATCGGGAACTGATTTCAAGGATATAGCTATTGATGAATTATCAAAGAACAAATGTAATTGTTTATCTGTAAAGATGTTTCAAATTGTGACCTTTTCAGGCTTACCTTAAAGGGTCTTTTGGTTTGATAATAATTTACTATACTATGGAAGGTGATGTTAATTAATTCAATCTTGTTACACTTTTATTGTTGGGATAGCATCAGTTGTTGTTGCTTTATTATGGGATATATTTTCCGAAGAGAGGATTCTGATAAATTACAAGACTATCTTAGAAATCATGCCTTAGAATTTCGTCATATCCATTGCACTCCTGTAAAGCAGGTATTCCCCCATCACCTTTTAGGAATCAATTTCCTTTGTTTTTCAGTTCTAACCAATAGTTATGTTCATTATGCATGTAATCCATCCTATCCATGATCAAACTTTCTACATAACTGAGGAGCATAAGAGAAAGCTCAAGGATGATTATGGTAAGTGTAGTTTTTATGTGACATTCAGCACCAAAAATAGTGTCCTGTTGCTTTATGCTCTTTTTCTAACATGATGGCATGCTTGGTTAAGGTGTTGAACCCTGGACGTTTGAGCAGAAGCTTGGTGAAGCAGGTGAATTCTGTTATGTATCAAGTTTAGGGCTGTTTGTGTGTTGAAGTACCTCAAATAATTTCTATTTTCTCTACTTGTGAATTGCTGTTTGATCCTCCAGTCTGAGGATATTTACTTTGCACATAATCTACTTTCCAAAAGACATGAAAGATTGAAAAATGTAC
Source organism: Chloris gayana (assembly GCA_031894775.1). Classification (NCBI taxonomy): domain Eukaryota; kingdom Viridiplantae; phylum Streptophyta; class Magnoliopsida; order Poales; family Poaceae; genus Chloris; species Chloris gayana. Next base: position 84,432 of record JAUNZO010000414.1, read on the forward strand.
AAGTATTTGACAATCCGATTTGCCCTCTTTGAAAGGAGGAAGATGCATCTGAGCTTCTTTTTCTTATTCATTTTAGTATAGTGGATCCCATGACCCTGAGCTAGTTCTTGTTTCAGGTGATGCCGTACAGCACAGGCTGTAAAACCCCACTATCAAACTTTGAGGCGGCGATGGACTACAGAGTTAGTTATTTTTGGCTTCCTTCCTGATCTGGCTCATTTTCTTTTGTTGCCCACTTATAGTTGGAACTTTTACTTGGTATTGTAGACTGTTCCCGACCCTGCTGTGATGGTATCTTTCCCTATCGTTGGTGATCCTGACAATGCAGCTCTTGTTGCATGGACTACAACACCCTGGACACTTCCAAGTAACCTAGCGTTGTGTGTCAATGCCAACCTTATGTATGTCAAGGTAATTTTTCTGTTCTTGTACCTTTTTTTTAATTATACGATATATTGAGAAGCTGCCCAATGTTATTTTGTCTCCTTTTTTTTCCTGTTCTTGTACCTTTTATCTTGTGTTCCTTCTGGATCTCTCCTTTTCGTGTTTCCTATGGGTTTCATCTCTAGCCTACCCCAACTTGCTTGGGATAAAAGGCTTTGTTGTTGTTGTATTGAGAAGCTGCCCAATTTTATTTTGTCATAGAAGGCACCGCTACTCATGCCCCTCTAGTGTAGTTTTAAGCTGCTTTTAATCCTGTTTAATGGTGCATACTTTGGAACAAACAGGTTAAAGACAAGTCAAGTGGAGCAGCATATGTTGTTGCGGAATCTAGGCTTAGTCAATTGCCAGTTAAGGCCAAAGCCTCAGGAAAGAAGCAACTATCTTCTAAGGGAAGCAACAATGAAGCTGTTCTGGATGGTTTGGATAAGGAATCATATGATTTATTGGCAAAAGTTCCTGGTTCATCCTTGGTTGGCCTAAAGTGAGCAGTTTATTCTTTGATCAATTTTATTTGTATAGATGATTTTATGGCATCATATCTGCTACATTATGTGCTGCTCCTGAATTGTACGCATTGTCTTTTCCTTACACATCAGTAAGTATTTTGGTTGAACCTGTGAACACTGTTAATGCTAGATGAGAGAGCTGTGGCATGAGTATAAATATTTACATAAATGTAGCTAGCTTCTGGTTATCCTTTTTGCAACCACGTGTTTTGTAGGCTTCGGTGCTAAATTTTAGGGATTTTTCTGCTTTTGATGAAAATAATGCTTTGATTGCCAGCTTTAAAGTAATGTACAGTTTCATAGCACACTATATTTTTGTGGTGGAAACATTCTTTTGTCCAGCTGTACCAATAATTGTAACTCTTGATCTTCTTTTTATTAAGCATTGTTTGAAAATCTCTGTTTCATGTGATAATTAGACTACACATCTGGAGCATATTCATTCATTTTACTGTTGTTTTTTCTTGTTGCAGATACACTCCTCTCTTTGATTTTTTCATGGAGTTTCAAGATACTGCCTTTAGAGTTATTGCGGATAACTATGTAACTGATGATAGTGGTACCGGTGTCGTACATTGTGCTCCTGCTTTTGGTGAAGATGACCATCGTGTTTGTCTTGCTGCGGGGATAATTGAGGTTTGGTTAATTCTTTAATCTATGGATATTTTTAATCTGCCAGGGTCTAATGAGATTCTATAAAAGATTAGTAGAACAGTCAGTGCTTAAAACATAGGCAATGCCATCCATATCCATTTTTATTTAAGTGAATGGATCGTCAAACAACTGGTGAGCAATAGGAAAAGTTTTAATAGGGCCATGGGAGCACTATGCCCACCCTTTACTACAATTGTGCATGAAGTCTTCTCTCAATGCAATACCTAGTGGCAGTCTCCCCAGGGCTGAGTTTTTTTACTAGTATTGTATATGCTACAAATAAAGATTATATGAAAATCCTTGAAGAGACTTAAAGTTGTTCAACAGTGAAAGTTCTCGGTATGAAAATTTAAATATAAAGCACAATGCTTGCCCTGGCGCAGTGGTAAAGCCATCCCACTGGTGCCAGGAGACCTGGGTTCGACGCGCAGCCTCTCTGCTTGTGCGGGGGTAAGGCTTGCCTGGTAGTTTTCCTCCCCAAGACCCCACATCACATGGGAGGTGCTTGGATTGGGGCCTGTCCTTTTTAATGCTTATTTCCTAAAGCGCGCAGTTTGTCTAATCTGAGAATTGAGATACTTCTCTTTTCCAGGACATTGTTGAATTATCGAGATTTACATAGCTTCTTTGATCCATACAAACCATCTCTTTGATGATGTTGTATTGTTGTGTAATGCACCGTATGATTCATTGCCCTTGTTTTGTCATCATATAGTATCATTTCCGTCGTTCATATTCATTTGCATCTTCTACTTCTGGCTGTTCTTTCTTGCTTGTGGAAGAATGGCCTTGTTTGAATATACATTTTTTCTGATCACTTCTTCACATGCAGGCTTCCCGACTTGTTGTTGCTGTTGATGACGATGGTTGCTTCACAGACAAAGTATCAGAGTTTAAAGGAAGACATGTAAAAGAGGCCGACAAGGATATCATCAATGCTGTTAAGGCAAGTTGTTATTCCAGTTTCCAATGGTTCTCTTAGTTGCTGGACCAGCATTTCTGCAACTAGCATCTGCATATTTCATACACGACACCAGTGCAATAAAAAAACTATTATATGATCCTTCTATTTCTCATTATCTACCATTCTAGTTTTGTCCTAAGTCGAATATTTCTATCTTTGCTAATTAACTTACAGAAAACAGTGTAGTTTATTTTTAACAGCATAAGATTTATGTGTTAGATCCAACATGAGAAATACTTTCATAATATAAATTGACATGCTATTAAACTATATGAATGTGTGAAAATTGATGGCCAAAGAGTGGAATAGGCTCAGACCAAACTAGAATGACAATTAATATGAAACAGAGGGAGTATATATAGTTTAATAATGTTTACTGCATTTTCTGTCTCAGCTTTCTTGACGATTGAACACTGAAAGTGATTAATACAATGAACAGGATAAAGGAAGACTTGTGAGCAAAGGGAGCATTGAACACTCGTACCCATTTTGTTGGCGCTCGGGTACTCCACTTATATATCGGGCAGTTCCCAGTTGGTAATGTTGCAATCTCGTTTTTTGTATCATAATTACTAGAGGCTCCACATGGAATTTTTTTCTTAGGTTACAATTTTCCTGTTGTGGTACTTGTTTTTATCTGAAGAATGAAAGCCTGAAAAAGTTTTTTCATAGGTTTGTCAAGGTTGAGAAGATCAAGGACCAGTTGCTCGAATGTAACAAGGAGACCTACTGGGTTCCGGATTATGTTAAGGTATCTCATGTTTCCAGCCCCTGACACGGTTCTTTTAGGAAGTCTTTTCTGTAGGGAGAAATCCTATGTGGTGACTCTCATTGCTTCTAGCCACTAAATTTTGTACTGGGACTCATGAGATAATGAACAGATGCTTCACATGGGTATATCCCAATGTAGATCCTTGCTTGCAAAAGATTTGTGAAGCATGCATGTAGACAACTAATTAGCATAGTGGAGCCATGGCTTATAGACTTATAGTAGGCTTGTGTTTCATGTAATCATGTGACCTAGAAACTGCTGGACTAGAATCCTTCAAAGATCTGTGGTGGGATGTCTGGGCCTGGGGCATGACCCATCCAGGTCATTTAGGTTCATGGTAGACAAACAAAGTAGCTCTGTTAAGATTAGTTAGTTTCTTATGGATAATGGTTGATATCTCCTTTGAGGTTAGTCCACGCAGATAAGGGTACATGTCATTACCTGTTTATGTAACAAACATCTTTTGAGATTCTAATATTGCCTCCTGTTTTCACATTTTCATTATTCACTACAAATACATGGATAGTAATAGTATACTTAGTCGTGAAACTGCTTGGCACAGTTTATGTTACATTAAAATATGCTAATGGGTAACAACGTGATTTGAGATGTTTTTGTTTTAAATCTATTTATTGTTAACAATGCATCCATGCAGGAAAAGAGATTCCATAACTGGCTTGAAGGCGCCCGTGATTGGGCTATTAGCAGAAGCAGATTTTGGGGTACTCCACTTCCATTGTGGATGAGCCAAGATGGTGAAGAAATTGTTGTTATGGATTCCATTGAAAAACTTGAAAAATTATCTGGTGTAAAGGTTAGCATCTCTACTGTGCTAAGAAATATTTCGATGGTGAAATTCTTTAAATTTAGAATACCTTTATGAAGGATTGAAACAATGGCGAACATTTCACTTGCTGATCTTATTGCTTGAACATTTATCAGCATGCAACTTTTTGCAGACATCATTGCTAGATTTTCCTGATACTACCCCCTTTACTTCCTGTGTAACCTTTGTTTTTAATGAAAAATGTCATCAGGTCACTGATCTTCACCGACACTATGTTGATGATATTACAATTCCCTCTAGCAGAGGACCCGAGTATGGTGTGCTGAAACGTGTTGAAGATGTAAGTTTCTTTAGACCCATAACCATGAGAATTTTTTGTTTACATATACAGTTTTTAACATTACATTGTTGTACACATAATATAGCCAGGTTCTTGAATTTACTTAGAAGTGATGATCATATAAGTTTCTAGGTGTGAAATTCTTATGGGGTTGTGTCTTCTCTTATTTTTTGCTGAAATTTCTGTTCCATCATATGGTACCTTGGTTTTCTGAAGTGGATGCATAGTATTAAAGTAAACACCAAATTTTATGTGAAATGAAAAATATTGTGCATTAGATTGCTGCTTTCTTTCTGTTGTAAATTCCTATATCTATTTTGTACCACTGTTTCGACAACAAAGTCAACAACCTTCTTTTAGTTCCAAACAGCTGTGTATAGGCTAGATGAAATCCGCAGGAACTAGCAAAATCAAGTGATGTTCATGTTACATTACATCTGAACCTTTCACTTTTGATTGTCAAATGTTGTGTGAAAGAGTATATGCTGTCTTCAATTGAAATGGTTTTCACTAGAGCATTTTTGGCGTTCATCAGGTTTTTGACTGCTGGTTCGAGAGTGGCTCCATGCCATATGCCTACATTCATTATCCATTCGAGAATCGCGAACTATTCGAGAAGAATTTCCCTGGCAATTTTGTTGCAGAGGGTTTGGACCAGACACGAGGATGGTCTGTTACTCCCCTCGAAATCTTTGAAGCTATATAACTGTTTCTTTAGCTGTAGTATTGATGGTTTCATGGTGCATTTACTTCTATTTTCAATATATGGCTTATTCCATGCATGTTATTTCTTATGGTATATCTATACAAATCATGAGAGAAAAATTTAAATTTACTTGACAATTAAATTATCAAGCACCAAGATCTTACTATTCCTCAACACATGCTGTAATACTTGGTCACTTGGCCTACAACCCAGCTTCCTTGCTCGGGTTGAAGTGAAAACATGATAATTTCATTCATGAATCCTGGTGTGGTCTACTTGATATCTCATATTCTCTGCATTCTTTGGTAACCCTTTATAAATTAGTGTATTATGTTAAGTGATGTTTGGCATGGGGGTACTGATACCTCATACGAAATTATTAATGCCATACTCATAAATTGGCTATTCAAATTTCACCTTTCTGACACAACTTTATCCTACAGGTTTTATACTCTGATGGTACTCTCAACCGCACTGTTTGGTAAACCTGCATTTAAGAATCTTATCTGCAACGGTCTTGTCTTGGCTGAGGATGGTAAGAAAATGAGCAAGAGTAAAAAGAATTATCCTTCACCCACAGATCTCCTTGACGAGTATGGAGCGGTATGTGGTAGTTGCTTTGAGTAAGGCTAATGATTATTTTCAAGATGCACACATTTCTACTTGGTTTCATGATATTAAAAGTTGAAGTTTCTCCTTTTCAGGATGCATTGAGACTATATTTGATAAATTCTCCAGTTGTGCGTGCAGAGTCTCTACGGTTTAAACGTAGTGGTGTTTATGGTGTTGTAAGTTGATATCTTGAAAACTTCTTGCTCCAGTGATATCATTTGGCCAGGCAGTATAAATCAATATATATGGATCATTTGATATCAAATTATCAATTATCCAAATGCTAATTTTGCTTGTTTTCTTGTGGGAAAGAGCACCACCCTAAAAAGGTTTCATGCTTTGAATTGATCAGATAAAGGATGTCTTCCTCCCATGGTATAATGCTTATAGATTTTTGGTCCAAAATGCAAAGAGACTTGAAGTTGAGGGTCTTGCAGCATTTTCTCCAATTGATCAATCAGCACTTCTGAAGTCATCCAATGTGTTGGATCATTGGATAAATTCTGCAACTGAAAGTCTAGTCAGCTTTGTTCACCAAGAAATGGATGCATATCGGCTTTACACGGTTTGATGCTTAACAGATTTATTCCTAATGTATGAGTTGTCTTTCATTATTATGAATGCTTGATATAACTTTTGTTAGCTTTCTTACTGCAGGTTGTGCCATATTTGGTTAAATACATTGACAATCTGACAAACATATATGTTCGTTTAAACCGGAAACGGCTAAAAGGACGTACTGGGGAAGATGACTGCAGAATTTCTCTTTCAACGCTCTACCATGTAAGTACGCATTCAGCGTGGTCAATACTGGTGCTAGTTGTCGATGGATTGCTGAGGGAGAAGAATAATCGATTTTGGCTCACTCCATCTTGAAGTGTTGTGATCATCTGGTCATGCCATCTAGGACTATCAGGAATAAAATGTGTCTTTCCTTGATGCTTATGAATTATTTTACCTGATGCCTTTTGCCCCCTTCCAATACATCTGTAATTATGGTGCTGCGCCAGTCACAAGTCAGCATTGTGCTTTCTTTATTGATACTTGTTTGCTCCACTGTGATAACACCTAACCTCCAAAAAAATCATGTGGCACTAAATGCCAGATTTTACATTATTTCTGTATTTGTATGATTCATTATCTCACCTATAGTCACATTAATTTTTTAGAGTTCTTTCTTCATCAGTAATATAAGATATTAAATCATGACATGTAGGCACTTGTGACAACTTGTGTGACGATGGCCCCATTTACACCGGAAACGGCTAAAAGGACGTACTGGGGAAGATGACTGCAGAATTTCTCTTTCAACGCTCTACCATGTAAGTACGCATTCAGCGTGGTCAATACTGGTGCTAGTTGTCGATGGATTGCTGAGGGAGAAGAATAATCGATTTTGGCTCACTCCATCTTGAAGGAAACGGCTAAAAGGACGTACTGGGGAAGATGACTGCAGAATTTCTCTTTCAACGCTCTACCATGTAAGTACGCATTCAGCGTGGTCAATACTGGTGCTAGTTGTCGATGGATTGCTGAGGGAGAAGAATAATCGATTTTGGCTCACTCCATCTTGAAGTGTTGTGATCATCTGGTCATGCCATCTAGGACTATCAGGAATAAAATGTGTCTTTCCTTGATGCTTATGAATTATTTTACCTGATGCCTTTTGCCCCCTTCCAATACATCTGTAATTATGGTGCTGCGCCAGTCACAAGTCAGCATTGTGCTTTCTTTATTGATACTTGTTTGCTCCACTGTGATAACACCTAACCTCCAAAAAAATCATGTGGCACTAAATGCCAGATTTTACATTATTTCTGTATTTGTATGATTCATTATCTCACCTATAGTCACATTAATTTTTTAGAGTTCTTTCTTCATCAGTAATATAAGATATTAAATCATGACATGTAGGCACTTGTGACAACTTGTGTGACGATGGCCCCATTTACACCATTCTTTACTGAAGTTCTATACCAAAATTTGCGGAAGGTGTCAAGCAACCCGGAGGATAGCATTCATTTCTGCAAGTTCCCTTCCACAACTGGGGAGGTATAACTGTTCATATATCTTGTTTTGTTAGGTTGATTTATGACCTATTGTGCTAATGATTTTTTGTCATTATCAGAGAGATGAGCGTGTCGAACAAAGTGTAAATAGGATGATGACCATCATTGATCTTGCACGCAATATCCGTGAACGTCACAACAAAGCTCTCAAAACACCACTCAAGTATGTCTATATTTTAAATTTAAAAATTCTTTTTACAGATTTCAATTTGGCGGAGTTCAGTTACATATTTTTTGTCTTCGATAGCATGAAATCTACTGTAATAGTTGTGATACATTTATTTTTGCATTTCTGTATATGGACTTGAACCATTATATGTATAGACATCTTTAGGGCCTGAGTTGAATTCAAATGGAAATACAGCCTTTGAGTCTCATAGTAAATATTGCTTTCTGCAATCTTCCGCTTAAACTGTTAGAAAACATGCTGCATTTAAAAATGTTCAACTTTGCCATAACCTATAACTTATGTGATTTTCAGGGAGATGGTGGTTGTGCATCCAGACACTGAATTTCTTGAAGACATCACTGGGAAACTAAAAGAGGTTTGTTTATTTATTTTTTACTGAAACTATCAATGATTTGTCTATTATCTTCTTCTTCCCTGAAATATATTCTGCTAACCAGGTAGATGGATAATCGTTTTTCTTTTTCTTTTCCTTTTTACATTTATATCTTTAGTATTGAATTGATGACATATGCTTTATATCATGTAGTATGTCATGGAGGAGATGAATGTCAAGACTGTCACTCCGTGTAATAATCCCTTGACATATGCATCCCTGCGGGCCGAACCCAATTTCAGGTATGTGTATTTTAGTGTAAAAGTTATTGGCATGCATCTACGTGTCCATTGCTGGGTGCTTATGGTCTTTTCAGTGTGCTAGGCAAAAGACTAGGGAAAGACATGGGGAAAGTATCAAGTGAAGTGAAGAAAATGACTCAGGAACAGATCTTGGCATTTGAGAAAAGTGGAGAGATTTCATTCTTTGGTCATTGTTTGAAGTTAGATGATATTAAGGTAATATTCAGTACGCACGCATTTTAATGTGATGACACAAACATTTGTAAGTTATAATGCTTTGAAAATAATAGTTTGATGATAAGTGTTAGTTCAGTAGTTTGTCACCTCAAGAATTCATAAAAGTGTTTGATAGCTATTTTTTTTATGTCCTGTCCCTAGTTTTATGGGTATGCATGATCTATCAGCTTACAACTTATATATTTTGATCTTCTGCGCCCTGGTTTCTACAAAATTTACTAGTTTCACTCTATATCTTTAGGTGGTCCGACAATTTAAGCGTCCTGAAAATGTGTCAGAGAAGGAGATTGACGCCGCTGGAGATGGTTTGTCATACATACTACTTTATTTTGTTTGGGTAATCCTTCTCAATAACATGTCTTGATAACATTGTTATCTTGTTTCTATTATAGGTGATGTCTTAGTCATCTTAGATCTACGAGCTGATCAGTCATTGATTGAAGCTGGAGTTGCTCGAGAGGTATTGATATAACTCTTTTCTTGTTCCTGACCTTTGACAACGATTGTTTCATGTGCTGAGATGAAATTGATTTCCTATTGCCTGGATTTAGTTTTTAGACTTGATATAAAAATTTGCAGCAACTTCTGCGATGGTTTAATTGTTTGTTGTGTTATACAGTTATTGGTGTGCCTGATTCTTTTTTTTTTCATCTGTGTTTCTTCTTCTTTTTCACCTTTTTTCCAGCTTTTACAAGTCTCTCTCTCTCTCTCTCTCTCTCTCTCTCTCTCATTATGTTTCTGCTTGACCATTTGACTGTCTATTGCTAGAGTTATATTTTAATGGCTAACACAAACATATCTATCCAGGTTGTGAATAGGATCCAAAAGCTAAGGAAGACTGCTCAGCTTGAACCTACTGATCCAGTTGATGTGTATTACAAATCTGTGAACGATAATAAAAATACGCTGCAAGAGATTTTGAAATCACAGGTCAGTTGAATCAGTTTATCTAAATGATTCTTATTTGGAACAATTTGTTTTTGGGACATTATTTGGAACAATTTTCATAGAACTACGTATTATGTACAGGATCAGTACATTAGGGACTCACTTGGTTCCTCTCTTGTTCCAAAGGAGATGGCATCGTCGGATGTGGTAAATTTTAATATTCGATCTTTACGTATCAATTTTCTCCAAATTTTTTACCCAATGATTCATTCTTCTCAGCATTTACAGCCCTGATACTTTAATCAATTATATTTTTAACTGTAGCTTTGCTTAGTGCATTTGGAAATACTTCCTAGCTCCATGGCTACTGTCCTTCTTTAGGATTTAGGTTTTCTCTTAATAGTATCCCTAAGTAGATGCAATAAATATCCCTATTGATTCCCTTAGTTTGTGAACTGGGTCTGCTACTCTGCTATTTTGAATGACAGATCAGCAGGGGTAGCATTTGCCTTTACATATATTGTAAACCTGTCATTTGACTATTTAAGTTTTGAGCAATATAATTTTTAACTCGGTTTGATACACCTTTTTTCTGTGTCATAAGTGGGAACACGGCCTTTGGTTTGGTAAGGTTAACTCTATTTTTTTTGGGGGGGTTTGCAGGTGGTAATTTGTGAGGAGTCGCACAGTGTACATGATATGTCGTTTGTCATATATATTGCAAGGTCATCCCCTGTGCTTTCAACAGATATCCTTCCTTATGCATCAGGTAAGTACTTCTGAATTACTCATCCAGATACTCTATTTGATTTTTTTATATGGTCCAGTTCTCTGATTATTCTGCAAATAACGGATGCATCTAAATGAAACAGACAGCAGTGACCATGTGGAGGCTCTGAGAGTATATCTGTTGTCAAGGTCTATTTCCAGATTGAAGAGCGAGTTCCAAGCTGGAAATGGAATGGTAAGCGGAAAACAAAGTTGTATCTCTTTGCCGAAGGTGTATTTGTATGTCCTCATATCTTCTTTCTTCCAGATTACGGTTGATTGCATTGAAGGTCACCCACCAATCAGTCTGCAACTAGGGAAGCATGTTTTTCTCAGTGCAGGGGATTTTTATCTCGCCAGGCAATCCTGATTTTTGTCTGCAGCATCCTAGTTTTGCATGATTTATCTTTTTTCTTTATTGCAATTAATGTAGATGGCTGATTACCATTTTTGGACCGCATAATATGTGTATTTCTTCATTCATTAGCTCTTCTGAAAAAGATGAAAAGGAGGTGGGAATTTGTGTGTACTGTAGTGAAATTTTCGTCATTCCCCTGGTCACATTAAATATACAAAGGGCTATAGTTAGTTTGGGTGGCCTTTGGCCGCCAAACGATACTCTACTCTTAATAGTTTCAAGTTACCGATTTTAGGTTAACAAATTCCGTTGTGAGTTTGTTTTCCCATCACAACTTCTCTTTTGTGAACATGCATTTCTTACGACATTTGTATAGCAGGATAATGTTTTATGTGAGTGGCTTGTGATCATTTTATTTTGTTTAAGCTGGAGTTTTGAAAACCCGAAAGTAGTGCGAAACATGGGGTATTTGGAGACAGTATAGGTTGAAGTTGTTTGTTTTTTTACACGATCGAACGAAATTTGTTGTGCAATAGCAAATAGCAACCCAATTTATCCAACCAGCGTGCAACCAATATAGAAAGAGAAAATTTCTTATTGGGAAAAGTCCATTTTACTCTCCTGAACAATTCACTTTGTCTAAATTACACTCCAAACAAGATCATAGCTCACTTTACTCCTTCAAACAATTTAAGTTGGTACAATTTACTCCCTTGTGCAATATCTCTTTCATATTTGTTTAGTGCTCAAATTTTGCACAATAATAGTTTTTATTGAACCTTACATTTAAAATATATAATATATATTTTAAACATATATTTTATAGTTTAATAATATCAAATATTATCTTAATCATATAATTCTAGAATTATATACAAAATATTTAAAAATTATATATAATATTTTCTTTTATATAGAGAATGGTACCATCTATCCTTATGAAATTGAGCTACAAATTCAAATCGTACAAAGAAAAACAAAAAAGAGAAATTGCATAAGGGAGTAAATTGAGCCAACTTAAATTGTTCGAGGGAGTAAAGTGAGCCAAAATTTTGTTCGAGATGTAATTTGGACGTAGTGGATTGTTTAGGGGAGTAAAATGCACTTTTCCCTTTCTTATTTAATCGAAAATTTCACTTGTGCCTTATTTAATATCAAAAATTTCAGTTTTCCTTATCTGCCATCATATCCTAAATTGATTTCCCCCTTTACCATCAATGTTAACTCCGTCAAACTATCTACTCACAACTAAACAAAAATTACCAAATTACCCTTGCTCTCTCTCGTTTCTTTCGTTTCCCCTAAATCGCATGATCCCCAAATCCGCTAGAGGCGTTTCGGGGTGAGGCGGCAACCCTAGGGGCGACGTGGTGGCGACCCCGGGCGATGAGGCAGGAACAGGAGACGAGGCGGCGAGCTTGGCGGGCGAGGGCGCGACGTGGCGGTGAGCATGGTGGGCGAGCGGCGCGTCCTGGTCAAATTGTGGGAGGCATGGCGAGGGCGTGGCCTAGCCGGCGTCTCTAGGGCGTGGCCTAGGCAGTCGCGAATCGAGCTCGTCTTGAGCGAGTCTTGGGCTACGCAGCGAGGGTATATCCTGGGCGAATTGGTCGAATTGTGTTAAAAGAGTACTAGTAACCATCTGTTATGAAAGTTAACATCGATGGTAGAAAAGTGATCATTTTCAGATCTGAAGGCAGATAAGGAAAACTGAAATTTTCAATGGTAAATAAGTCACAAGCGTAACTTTCGATTGTAAATAAGAAAATTTCTCATACAGAAATATAGTAGCACATGGACAAAAAGATATAACTTGTGTCTTTTATACATTAGTCGAACGAACGGATTGGATCTGTAGTATTTTCCATGCCCAATCTACCTCTGTTCTTCGCTACCTCCCGATATCTTGGGAGGTTTTATTTAGTACAAATTTGTACTACCCCCGGAGCTCATGTTCTAACTGCACCGAAAGAAGATGGGAGTAGTCTCATAGTTTGCTAATGCTATGTACAGAGCATTGCTGACCTTTACTAGTTCTCTTTTAACACAATTTTGAGCCTAAAAAAATCTATTCCCTCCATGTTCTGACATCAGATTTTTCTTCCGAGGGGGTGCGAAAAGAACTATACATCTTCCAAGGGAATCAAACGATGTTGGGGTTCAAACATTATTGAACATTTCGGAACGCACTTTCTACTCTTGTCAAGGAGAACATGCAAGTACGCAACACACAAGTCACTAAGAGAGTGGTATAAAAATCTCTCCAACATCACGAGACGACCGGAGCACACCGCTTCATCACGTCGGCTTCAGGTTCTGGAACATGGAGTCCCACTTGATCTCGCCTCCGGCGCCGTCCTCGGAGCTCTGTTCCTCGTCGTCGTCATCGCCGCCGTCCTCCTCCTCCTCCTCGTAACAGTCGTGGAACATGAGGCTCGCCTTCTGCGACGACGCCGTGGAGAGCCGCGCGGCGCCGCCGGACCTCATCGTCGCGGCGTCTCCTCCCCGCCGGCGCGGCCGTCGGTGATCATGAGCACCATCTTCTTGGCGGTGCTCCGCTTCTGCACGGCGCCGACGCGCACGGCGTCGTCGCCGCTGCAGATCCTCGGCACGACGGTGACCGACGACGCGCCGCGCCGCCTCCCGCCGCCTGCCAGCCGGCGCACGCAGCGCGCCAGGCACCTCCTGGCCCCGCGCGCGAGCCGCGCCGCTGCCGACGCGTCGTCGCCCTCCGCCGCCGCGGCCTGCTGCTTCTTGGCGAGCTTGAGGATCTCGAGGCGGTGCTTGGCGACGGCGATGCCCATGCTCTTGAGCAGGTCGTGGTCGAAGTGCGCCGCGTCGCCGGGCTCCAGCTCGTTCCGGCTGAACAGGAGCCCGTACTCGTAGGTCAGCGAGGGCGCCAGACCCGTCCGCGACAGCCAAGAATACCACTCCATGGCAACTAGCTCTCTCTCACTGCTCACTTGTGCCAACTACTACGCCTCTGGTTTTATAGAAAGGGCAGTGGGCACTGGGCAGGGACACTGGGTGAGAGGGAGAAAGAAGCTAAGAATGCAGTTTACAACATCTATCACGGCTCCGGTCACATGCCTCCCCGGCAAAAGGATTACTGCGACTGCTACTCACTAAATTACGCAAGCTAGCTAGCTAGCTGTACACAGATTCTGGCAACAACTGCGGCGAGTAAATTTGGAGACGAACGTGCCTGCGTGGAAAATCTCACACGTCACAAGGCTTGGATTACGTGCTTCAGTACAAAGATCCAACGCCACACGAGAGATTTCAATGTACACACACACTAGGCCGGGTACGTACGAGCCGTGAGCCAAAAGGGAAGATAACAAACAAACTGTAAAGGCCGATCTGACGCACGCAAATCGCTCAGCTGCCGGGTCACATGCCCCTGCAAAGCGGCGCCACAGCTTTCCCTTTGGCGCATACACTACTGCGGAGGTTGTTAAGTTGGTGAGCACCCGCATTAGCCTTTATGATCCAGGTTGCCTTTTGGCGAACTGGTTTTGGTACTTGTGTATGATGGAATCGTAGTTTATTTTCACTTCGGGGCCGTGATCACTTTTCTACAGGCACCAGGTATGATGATGACGACCGGCGAGTTCCCTCGGAGGACCACGCACGATCATCAGCTGGGGGTAAAGCGGTAGTGCGTGGTGGCAGTGAGGGGCCTAGGTGTTTCTTACTTCAGCAGCTTCGGAATCAGACGGTAGAAATCCAAAACTGGATTTGGAGCAGAGGGGAGGAGGCAGTGGACAAGTGCGTGTAGACAAAATGTAATGCTTGGGGAGGAAATCTGTGAAGAGTCTTTGGAGTCACTCCGGCCGCTCGTGTCGTGTGGGTGGACCTTTCTTGTCTGGTCATGGGATCCAGGTTAAAAGATGTCACGAGGACACGGCGAAAAAGATTACTACTCACCGGCATGGGCCAAAGTGAAATCGGGCAGCAGTAGTAAATTAGTTGACACGAACGCGGCGTGGTGGTGAACAGGGATACGGTCGGGGGTGTTGGTGGTTGGAATCTAGGGTGATGGATGGATTCTGGCTACCTGAAGCTACTACTAGCAATTCGTTCTCTGACGCTAATAATAATGCCGCGTCGGGTACTCGCTACTCGCTACACAGCTTGCCTGGCGAGGACAGCATCAGAACGATCGACGCGCTCGCCGTGGTGCGCTCCCGAAAACCGGACACAAATCAACGGCGGCACGGAACGAGTTGAGGGTGGAGCAAGTGCAAGCGATCTACGGATAGCGCGTGCCATCAATCTCACGTCCTCTGCTCGCGCGATCTCACGCCGCACATCACAGCGCAGTGGCGCCGGCAGAATCTTCACGGACGCGCCCAATTAACCTGGGCACGACTCGTGTCGCCGAGTAGGATGATCTCGTGTATTTACGATGATGGCCCGCGCCGGGCGCCGGGATGGATTGGCCGCGGCAAAGGACGGCAGGATCATTGCGCGGGAGCACCGGTGTCGTCGTGTCCTGTCGCACGGCGGGGCCACCGGCGACCATGATCAATAAAAGGGAAGGGGAGACTTCTTCTTTCTTTATATATATGCATATATAGCATTTGCTACGTTATCTTGTGTGTACTATGCGTATCATCACGTTACGTTGATTTTTCTCCCACGTCGTTGTTTATATCAACCACGCTGCGCATCCAAGGACAATGGTACAGACATGGATGGAGTTTGCTAGAATAAGTCTTTTACTAGCTCTGTCCTCCCGGAGATCGATGGTGTGCATACTCTGCCTCTCCTGGGGCATCATTATGAGTCGAAGAAAATGCTGCTAGTAAAATTAAACTAATTTCACCGGGGTGGTAATTACTGATATACATACCCAGCATGCAGCATGAGAGATGATATATTCAGTGTCTCGCAAAAAAAAAAAAGATTAGATATACAGTGTAATGACAGCAGCAGGATCCAGGAATCTTCGCTCAGAGATCTTTGTTTGTTGCATCAACTCATGAACAAAACAAAATAAAATTTATACGGCATCTAATAAACATGTCTCCACATGCATACAAGGAAAAAGCACATCCAAGTGCTTCTTTTCAAGCTCGAGCGAAGCTTTATTTAACTTGTTTATTATTGATTGTTGGGATCCCCATGAAGCTAAGAACACATCCCAAAAGGTCGTCAAGTATCAGAGAAGGTCGTAAACATATAGTTACATCTCTTTAGGTCGTGCAGGTACCAACAAATAACCTGTGTAGATCGAGTTTACTTATCTTCGGCTCCAGCGCCCTTCTGTGCCGCAGCTGCCATCATCTCAACCAGATCCATCTCCTCCTTCACCTGCGCCATTCCCATCTGAGGAGCTGAGAACCCGGACGAATCGAGCCCGACAACGCAGTCGGCGAACGCGTCGTCGTCCCACGCCAGTTCCATATCCATCCCATCGCCAACCTGCTTGCCGGCGTAGTCCAGATGGTTGAAGATACAATTCATGTCCATGACCTCGCCGTCGTCGATGCCGCAAACTTGGAACACGTCTTCGTTTGCGTCAAACAGGCCGTCACAAATCTCCGCTGAAAACTCATCGCAGATCGGGGCAAGAAGCTCTTCCAATTCCAAAGAGTGAGGAGTCTCGGTGCCGTCCTTGTTCTCGTGCGTGCTCAACATCATTCCTGGAGCGTTCAGAACGCTGGATGGGCTGGTTTCAGAACTCCCATCGCTCGTCTTGCTTGCTGGCTCTGCTCTGGGAGGAAATGCAGGTGAAGATGCCTGTTGAACGGCAAGAGGTTGTGCAGCGGTTTTTCTGCTCGTTGGGCAGCCGATTCCGAGGCTTTTGATGTAGCTCTGCAGAAGAGTGCCTGATTTGGGACCCTTGGAGCTACGGCTCCGCCTGCGTGCAAACTGCCTCCTCTTTGTTGCGTTCCAGTGATTCTTGATGGAGTTTTCTGTTCTGCCTGGTAGGCGCTTGGCTATCTCTGCCCATTTGTTGCCAACTTCCTTGTGTGCTTGTATTAGAACCATGTCCTCCTCGTCACTCCAAATATCCTTCTGCAATCGTAGTTTATAAATTGGTGGTTACTCCATGGTCTATGCATGAATGGTATTACCGAAATATAAGGATGCCATGAAAAAAATGCTATAATATTGTCAACTTTTGAGTGATCATTTTGGGATTTAGTTTCCTGTACTTTCCCTAATCGTAGTTTCTTTCTTCCATATTGTACGTTACTAATGATAATTAACAAATTAAGCAGAAAGATAGTTTAACTTTCTGAATCTAGTTTCAAAACTTTGTCAGCTGTTGTCTGCCCGCAAAAAGAAAAAATATTTCCGGTTGCTCCAAAAGGTATAATGAATTTTCCATCACTATTTATAACTCATATAACTGAATGTTATATACGCAGTCAAAATATTAAATTCATCTGTCTAGTAACTCCCGTTACTGACCGTCCATAATTCATTGCATGTTGACCCTATGTCCTTTGCAAAAAAAATACATATTATGAATTTTATTGAATGTGTCAAGAACTGCCACAGCCATTTATGATCAAAATTTCGTTCAAGCAGACCAAAGTGAGTGAAAGAAAGACATGTCAAGTAGTACTACAGTATCAGAGGATAACAATAAGAACACTTCACTTACACATTTCTACAGATAGAAATGCAACAAAAATAGTACTGTCAATGTGCCATGAAATCGGAAATGAAATATGAGGGACATACCTTGATGTTCGGCCTCAAGTGATTGTGCCATCTTTCTCTGCATTGCTTTCCCACTCGTCCAGGAAGAATTTGTGCTATGCAAGACCACTTCCTCAATCCAAACTGTTCCACTAATTTTACCAGCTTCCTGTTAAATTACCAAAAACAAAATATTGGTAAGTCCTGAACAGAGTACAAACCATTTAACTTTTATGTAGGAGTAAAAAAAAGAACTATCAACATATTTTACCTGTCTTCCTCTGGAGTCCATTGGCCTTTCACAATACTGGCTTTCTTCAGTGAGTTAGTAGAGGCCTTCCTGCTTCTTGTCACAAACCTACCATTCATCTCGTACGCCTTATATGTTCCAAGTCCACGTTCCATAAAGTGAGAGACCTCAGTTTTTGGCGTCAGCAAACGCAGGTAAGAACCAACTTGGGGCCTCTTAGGAAATTCTCTTTCTGAATAATATTGGTGACCAAGGTCGTTGAAGGTTGCAGAGCCTACCATAGAACCAGCAGAAGACGTGTATTCCCCAATGCCTTCAAATGGATGATCAATAGGATGGATATCGTAGAGACCATTGGGCTGCATATACGAGTCCAAGGGCATGTAACTAAAGCTCCCTGCATGGGTCTGAAAGCAACTGAAATCCATGGAGATTTCAGAAGCTTCTATAAATGGGGTAGAGGAAAAGATTGAGAAGCAATTTTGTTGCCTGCTAGCATTTCTCTCGGAAGAGGGAGTAGTACAGCATGCCGTACTATATAGAGTCCTTGGCAATACTTGTTTCCTTCGTTCAAACACGCAACTTAATGAAAGCTTAATGTTTCATTATTTATGGCGAAGTTAGTGTCCTTCTTTACTGTCAGTTATGTTAAATTCACTAATGTTGAACGACTTCTTGTATTCCATGTAAGAGGCAATAAACTGCCCTTTAATCTCAAACTTGGCACACACTCATCGTTCAGATATTTTACAGGGACATGTTTTTTTTTGGTGTGATTATTTTACAAAACATGTTTAACAGCAACAGTATGACAACAAAAAAGGCATCCGTTTGTCCAGCAGATATGGAGATAGTGACGAAATGGGAGTCTGATCACTGAAAAGTGTTACACACCAACTACGCCTGCATTTCGAAAATATGAATCTTTACCGCATCAATCAAACATCATTGAAAGAAGGAGCATTCGATTCATTGGATATGTAGCTAAAACTCATGTAGTTGCGAGGAACGAAACTAGATTTTGAGAGGACACTTGGATAGGAGATAAACCTTTTAGCAAGACTTATCCTAATCTTTTTAATCTAGTAAGAAAAAAGAATGCAACGGTGGCACAAGTGTTGTCTACTAGACCTCTAAATGTGTTTTTCCGGCGTGCCGTAGTTGGTGAAAATCTCACAAGGTGGTATGAACTTGTCACAAAAGTGGTTGATATCTCACTAACTAATGCTAGGGACACCTTTTGTTGGGATTTACATAGTAGTGGGATCTTTTCGGTCAAGTCCTTGTACAAATCAATCATTCAAAGCGGGATTGTACCCATAAACTGTCCTATATGGAAAATCAAAGTACCTTTGAAAATTAAAATTTTTCTATGGTATCTTTTTAGAGGTGTTACCTTGACTAAAGATAACTTGGCAAAGAGGAATTGGCATGGTTCTCTTGAGTGTTGCTATTGTAGCTCGCTAGAAACTATTCAACACCTTTTCTTTGATTGTCACTTTGCCCGCTTTATTTGGAATGCTTTGTATATTGCTTTTGGTATTCATCCACCCACTTGCACTTCAAATTTGTTCCATTCTTGGATTCATGGTTTTAATACCGGTCTTAGGAAACAAGTGCTAGTAGGGGTTTCGGCGCTCCTATGGACTATGTGGTTGAATAGAAATGATATGGTTTTTAACAAGACCAAACCAAATACTTTTTTACAGGTTATTTTCAGGATGACTTACTGGATCCGCACATGGTCATTGTTGCATAAAGAAGAGGAGGTGCAATCATCACTCAAGCAAGGTTGTCGTATTCTTGAGACCTTCACTATGGAGATTTTCGTAAGATTCGGATGGCGGTTTTCTAATAGAATTGAGGCTTAGCTTCTCATTGGTGTTAGTTTTATTGCCTTGATCCCTTGTTTGGACTTCTCTTCTCTTTTGTGCGGAGTCTTATTTGTGTAACTTTGGTTGCGTCTTGTGAACTTTGTTAGACTAAGCTCCTCTCTCTCTGTGAGATTGTCAGGACTTAGGGTGTGAGTCTTGTCGGTGGAGCCTATTTGCTCTTTGATTCTTGTAATTGTGCTGTGTACATCCAAAAGGTGTAGAGGCAGGAACGTTATTCCGTTATCTAAAAAAAAGTTGCGAGGAACGAAGAATGGTTGCAGCTCCGCTACACACGAAAAAACGAGTGCGGAACCTACCTGCGCGAGAGGGTGCCGCCCTCTAATCTGAATCGCGACTATTAATTGATCAAAAGTAGGGATAGATCATACATGTATAGTATTGCGATCTTGACTAATAATCGTGATCCAAACTTTTGCATAAATGATAAATCCCTCTGTTTAGAACCGTCCAGTTTGTTTCTCTTTGTCCGCCTCCACCGCCCACGGCTCAGTGGCTCCGTGTCCTCTTCTCTCTTACGCGTCAAGAATCAAGGCGTTCCGAGCCCAGATACTTGAAGCGAGCTGACGGGTGCTTGCTGGGAATGGCAGCTTGGTCCTGTGTTTTTGTCTTCCTGTTATTTGCTAAAAAATAAGCTAACGCATAAAGAACATATGTTCGCACCACTATAATCCAGTCTAGCTTCCTCTCAGAGACTGCATGTGATTTGTACTTCCTCCATTTCTTTATGTAAGCATTTATATTATTCAATGCAAAATTAGTCAATGTAAAAAAAGTTATATATACCTCTTATTTTACACTATCAACTCATCAATTTCTCATATACCCACCAACTCACGAGATTGTCTTATATCTATGAATATTTATCTTAGGAAACAAATTTTGAATACCTCAAATCAGCATGCTGCCTCTACTTTTTTTAATAAAGGGTGAAATATATTAAATAGTGGAAATAAGGATTGCAGATACACATTTAAGAAAAGTGTTGATAGCAGATATAGGATTCATTTAAAATAACTTATTTTTGAAACGATTCTGTAGGAATCCATGGAAGAAGCGGGCTCACAACCGAGCTATTTGGCTCCATGGACCGCTTAGTTGTAATGAAAGTTGTCAATAAATGATTCCGAGCCCCAAATGCCCGGTGTGTAGGTTTCATGTCCCACACCTATGAGATTTGTGTGGCTTGCTTTAGTTAAGTATATATTTTTCCTCCAAAAGATAGATAGAAGATTAGTATTAAGCACGAACAGAACCTAAAGTGACTAGTGTACAAATTACATATGGGTTTTATGTTATGAGAAGAGAAATACTTCATAGAAGATTAGTATTAAGCATGAACGGAACCTAAAATGACTAGTGTACAAATTACATATGGGTTTTATGTTATGAGAAGAGAAATACTTCAATGATATATGACCATCCTAGTTTAATTATTAATTTTCAGTTCAATACAAATATTGAATCTTTGATCATACTATTAACATGTCATATTAGTTTTATATATATCTTATTAATGTGTCAAACCATAATTTAAAGTACATAAATTTCATATGTTTAATATTATAAGTTTTATATGTTTAATATTATAATCAGAGATTCAATATTTATATTGAACCATAATAACTAATTAAACTAGGATGGACACATGCTCTTCTGCTCACAAAAGTCACTCTCTTATGAGAAACATATTTGTGCATGGTTTATATTCTCTCGGAATAGATTCATTTTATTATTATTATCATCTTAGAAAAGAATTTTTAGTCGTACTGATTTCCTGGGCTACAGTTTCAGTTGTAAGTCATGTTGATACAATCTTCTGAGTCGGTCATTTGATAACCAAAGCCATACGAGTCTTTAAATAGTCGTACTTTCCAAAAGGACATGCAAATATTTGTGTTCCTAAACTGAATTTAGTAAATGCTAAAACTCAGGGCAGTACGGAACTAACAATAAGTGAACCATTATCAAAATGCACAAATCAAGATTATCAAAAATCCAATTTTGCAACTTTGAATAGATGGTTTACAAGATGTAACTCGTGTAACCAGGGTATGTAAGCTCTTAATTATTTGGAAATACAAAGTACTTTCAGAACTCAAATCTATTTCATTTTAGATAGAAATACCATAGAAATTTTTGTTTGCATTCACTTTGTTTTCTATTATAGCTTTTTTTAAAACGTACTCTTATGTGCATAACCTCTGCTGGGTGAGATGTCCCTAGCTTGTCATATACTGTTGTGGGAATAGGAAAAAATGCTTCCAATAATCTATTGCGCAATAATTTCTGTAGACTGTAGGGACTTGCCCCAGGATTTCTCTTTCTGGATCACACCGCACACTTGTACTCTGTAAAACCTATATAAGAAAACTCATGAATGACAATTTTACTCTTACATTCAAGAACACGTAACTTTATTGAAGAACCGGATAATAAGGCTATAATAGTTGTACTCCCAACACTGTTACGTACATGCACATCCAAATTATCCCAATTCAAAACATGGGGGAATTTCTAGGGTACCTAACCTAGTCCTGTACCATTTCTCATGACGTTCCCTATAATTTCTGTAGGCAGGCTGGAGGTGATCAAAGCCGCCGTTACACTCGCCGGTACGGCCGGCGAGGGCTGTTGAGCAGCACCTTCTCCTCGACGGGCAGCCTGTACGGCGACACCCTGAATGTCTCGCTGTCGCGGCGCCGCCGCCTCTCCCTGGAATGCCACAGCCACGCCGCCGCGGCGAACATGGCCGCCACCGACGCGGCGAGCAGCGCCTGGTACACGCGGCCGCTCTGCCGCCGCATCGGCGGGCAGTACTCGTCGCTCACCGTGCGGAACGCGCGGCGCACGGTGGCGCAGCTGGCGAGCTCGGCGAGCGCCGGGGCCTGGAGCAGCAGCCCGTCGCTGACGCCGACCACGCGGAGCATCTGCGTGTACAGCGCCGGGGTGAGGCGGCCCGGCGTCGCGCACACCTCCTGCCCCGACCCCGGTGCCCTCGCCGTGCGGCACACGAATCCCTGCCACGCCTGACAACAGTGCAGGCAAGAATGTCGGTGTCAGACTCAGACATCAGAAATAAAACTCATCGAGACATGTAATTACCTGTGGCGCGGCGGCGGCGGGGACTTCGCCGGCGGCGCAGGGGCGATCGGTGAGGTCGGCGTTGAAGGGGTTGCAGAGGATGGGCACGGGCGGGCCGGACTGGTTGTAGTAGAGGGGCGGGCCGGCCTCGGGCGGGATGTTGTTGGCGTTGGAGACATTGGAGATGATCCCGTTGAGCGTGTGGATGAGCTGGTAGTTGACCTCCCGGCTGCGGCGCAGTGCCTCGTTCGTCACCGCCGTGTCCGCGCAGGGGAGGATGTCGTCCAGCGCGGTGCGGCCCTGCCCCGGCGGCCGGAGCACCCACTCGTCCATGGCCACGCAGGTGTCACCGATCACGCTGTAACGTGGGCAAAAGGGGCGTGTTCAGTGTTCACTTTGTGACTTCAATTTACAGATTTTGCTCCCCGGAACAATTGTCAATTAACCGAATTTGAAAAGGTTGAAATATGACCAAGTAGAAATAACTTACTTGTGCAGGACTAGGAATGTGCCGGATAGGATCAATGTTGCAGTGATTATGATCCATCCGAGGAACACCACTCTGTCAAAAAAAAAAAAAACAGCAACTGAAACTTAGTACACCAGTATCTGAAGCAACGTATTCAGTCACAAGATGTTGAAAGTTCTCTGTGTGCTATGCCAAGCTGCTTACGTATACACAAGCGACCTGAGCCCGGTCAATGAGAAAACTGCAGGAAATTGAAGGGATAACTTGTTATGATTTTCAAAAGGATGAAGAAAGGTAAATGATGACGATGCAAAAGTTCAGGCGATAAAGCAAGTGGAATCAGCTTCCTTCTCACCGAAGCCAAGGAACAAGAGGACCAGCATCACGACCGAAACACCAATCAGGATCTTCTTTCTGCAATCGCGCAACAGAGTGAAAAATAACAATCAAGATGTCGATATCGTGAACCAGCAGGTGAATCAGCCTCAGCTGACGTACATGGTCTCGAGCGCGGAACGGATCCTCCGCGAGTTGTCGGAGGTGCGCGCGGTGAGCTCGTCCGCGGCGGCGTCCACCCGCCGCGCGATCTCGTCGACCCTCTGCCCGAGGTCCTGAGGCAGCGACGTCCCGGCGATGCCGGCCGCCTTGGCCGTCTCCACGAGGGCGGTGAAGTTGCGCAGGGTGGACGAGGCCTCGTCGGACTGGCTCACCACGTAGTGCAGCGTCGCCGTCGTGCTGTCGTAGAACCTGCCCTGCCCGTAGTACAGGACGCCGCACCCGACGCTGCAACGGATCCATGATTCAACTGATAAGAATTAGGGAAGAAGAACAGGACTAATTAGCAGTGAGTAAGTGAGCGAGCTGGGATCGGTGGATTACACGGCTACTGCTGTGGCGACGAGCAGGAGCGCGAGCGAGACCGCGAACAGCTTGCGCGAGTAGGTGTAGTCCTTGCTTCCGCCGCCGCAGCAGCAACGGCAGCAGCAGTAGACGAGCGCGACGACCACGACGTTGACGAACCAGAGCGCGGCCACCACGAACACCGGCGCCGCGCTGAAGCCCGCGGACTGAAACTCACGCGCCACGGAACAGTTTGAGCACGCGAGAAACGATTGGTAAGTGACGGGGACAGAACAAGATCACGATGAACTCACGGCGAGGTAGTGCCTGTCGCTGATGTTCCATCCGCCGGTGTAGTACCTCAGCCCGTCGAGGGGATCCTTCCGCCGCGTCCGCTCCGCCGCCAACGCGTCCGTGTTCGAATTCGAATCAGCAGCTGCGAGATCATTCATCGATGATTCATCTCCTTGTTTAGTTTGACGAGAGATTGAGGCCGAACGAGCAGAATTATGAAATGAAGAGCACAACAACAACAGCAACTAGTACCTGATACATAGGCAAAGAGGAGGGATACTGAGACGAGGAGCAAGGCGAGGCGACGCCATCGAGACGAGCCCATGGCAGCGTTGCACAAACGAAGCTTGAACCCGACGCTGATCAAAAGAAGAAAAACTGCTACATGGCCAAACGTTGTATACGCTGCTGCGATGGGTTGCAGCTGGGCGAAGCCATTGGAACTGGTCGTGCGGAAGTTGGTAACGTTTTGTCCGCCGGCGATGTGAATACATGGTATTATGCGTCTGACCGTGCGAGACGTACGCGGAGGTTGGCCAGGTCTTTGCCGCTAGAGTAGTACGACACCCAGTTTATTATAACAAGCGGCTGCGTAAAGTGCGACGCTTTTCACAGTAAAATTATTAGAGGACTTCGTCACAGCAAAACGAGCTAAGTTTCAGGTGCTCTTACCTGCGTGCTTGTAGACAACGGAGATCCAACTTGATGAGAGCAGGTGGCAGGAGCTTAAGTGACTCCTTTTTTTTTTCTTTTGACGAAGAGTAACTCCTTGTCATGTTCGGACGTTTCGAGGTTGCAGTATGAACTGTGGGGTGAGTGCATCTCAAACAAGCCTTCACACTCTATCTTTCCTGTCGTCAAGTAAGAAAAACGGATGCCAATAAAGCCATGGTTAGATTACCGCCAGTAGACATCTACTCCCTCTGTTCTTTTATTCTTGACGTTAGGACAAGAATATTAGTTTATTTTTGAACTAAATTTCTTGTCCTAACGTCATAAAAAAAGAATGGAGGGAGTATATGACATCACCACGAGTGAGTACCCCGTCAAAGTTTGCACATCATTCAACCTACTCATTAACATGTTGTGTCCGGACAATAGACGTGGTCGTTCACGTTACAAGCTTTTTGACTCGGGCATCCATTAGTCAATCAAACATCTTAATACGATCCTAGAGATCACTGATCAGGGCCGGCTACAAACGCCAAAACAGAGATATAGAGTGCAACCAGGCACGTGTTTTGACCTTGCATCATGATTGATCGATGCTAAGATTCAAGTCCTATCATACAAGATATCGCAAGAGCATCATATTATTTGGGCACAAGCCATGAATATTGACAATTTACATTCTGCATTTTTTACAGCAAGAGGCCATTAATTACAGCGAACCCCTCAACGACTAGCCTAGACCTTGTGTACATTCGGACTCCCAAACTCCCAGTACCAACAGAGGAGGAAAAAATAGTTGGATTTGGGACGCCACGACATCACTGACAGGGACAGATGTACAGTTACCATTTCCCTCCTACATATCACCAAATACAGCACCTACGTTAGGATTACAGCATCATCTAAAGTCTCTAAACCTAGTTACTTTTTTAGTCCTCAATTGCATACTCCGCCTCATCCAGCTGCTCCGCATTTACTCCAAGAAGATTATCGCACAACTCCAGGAGCTGGTCAGCAAGTGGAGGGATTAAAGGATTACGGCCGTCATTGTATCTGTGTGCATTCAATTTTATTTGCACTACGTCATGCCTGAATTCCTCCCGGTTTTTGTACTCCATCTTCCTCACCTTGTCTCTGATAGTACCAAGATCCATTGGCCGATCTACATAATGATGATAATCAGGAGCTTCTTTCCTCGTCACAGGTTTAAGAAACAGGTATGATACAGGAGTGTTGTTGCGCAACTGATCCACTATGTTTTCCAATATGTTGGAGAGCTCAACCTGCATTAGGATGAAAACAATAAATTGAGCGTTAATTCCATGATCATCATATAGGATTAAATAATGTCTCAGTGAATTTTAGTTGCAGTCCCTTCAACTGTTGAGTTGGGAAAGGAAGGGCAAGATCTACAAAGTCAGATATAAGAGTCAAAATTGATGACCATACGCATACACTCCCAGCCTTTAACTCAATCAATTAGACTAGTTTTCAAAAGGAACCCAGTTTTTCAAAACTACATCAGTTAACTAAACTAAAGAGAGCTGGCTGGTACCGTTAGGGCCACCAATGTGCATCTATACCAAGAACAGCAAGCGAGTACAAAGTCGCATAAGATGCTCTCATAAAATTATGAGTACCCGTATGTATTCCCTACAATTATACATGTATGATTTTCATATTCATACATATATGACTAGAGACATACAACAAACAAAAAAAGTGGCCACTTGCACCAACTCCTATAGCAAAATAGACAACATGGTTGGAGAACATTTGCAAAGCACTCTGTAATCTCATTACATATATAAAGGAAAACTGAAAAAAAAAAGGTACCTCTCCTCCTCTGCGACGCTTTGCGGATGGTGCATAATCAATTGTATCAGTCGAGATACGCCTTTTTGCTGCCCCATGTCTTTCAGGTACTTTTCTGTCATTTCTATATGGCCTACGATCAAGAAGGTCATCATCTCGAAATTCATGTTTTTTATTTTTCTTATTTTTCTTTTTTGTCCTCTGATGATCTTCTTCCCTTGATTCATACATCCTAGCATCAATTAGCCTCTGTTGCCGCATTTCTCTCTGATCTTCAAAATTTCTCCAGGGTTGACCATTTTCCAGTAAGGATTTGCTCCTTTTCCCCTCCAGAGCCAACCCCCTTTCATGCGAGGAATTTATCTGACTTGGTTCACCAGCAAACCAATGATCATCCTGTCTACTTTTCTCCTCAAAAGTTGACAACTCAACAATTTTTCTTGTCTTTCTGATGGGCTCCTGACCACTCCTAGATTCATCATGTCTTTGCTGTTCTAATCCCTTGGGTTGCTTGATGGTTATCTTCTTGCGTGGTATATCCTTCTCTTCAGCAGGAGGTCGAAATACAACAGATGGCTTTGGAGTTTCCAGGAGGTTATCATCAGACTTGACCTTATTAGGTATTACTAGCTTATTGACCTTTCCGGTAGATCTAAATTCTGAAGCATCCATGGGCCGTTTATCAGAAACCAGTGAACTAGACAGTGACATATTCCTCTCCAAAGACTTGTCAGGTGCCCCACATTTGAATTTTACTGGGACTGGTTTTATCTTCTCAGTACCTAGTCCTTCGGTTTCAGTAACTTCAGAAGAAACCTTGGTTATCAACCTCTTGAATGGTGCCTTTGTTTGAACATGGTTCGCTACATCTGAAGGATTGGACCTAACTGAATTTGCATCCAATTCTAACGTGTCTGGATCTTCCCCATACTTAGGGCACAGTTTGTTAGTCCGCATATGCCCAAGCTATGCAACAAAAAGTGACAACAAAGTCAACAAATATATAATGATATTTACAGAAGGGCACATGCAAATCGGTTATTGTTCATTACCTGACCACAGGCTCCACAGACAAGAGAGTCACCCCTTGCACCTTGTCTCTTTTCCTGAAAATAAGAAAGGCCCCATAAGAGCCACATAGTGAGACCAGATCAGCTTCGACATGATCATGGAGCTCCCGGAACCAAGAATTCAAATTTTAGCAGAATGCCAAATAGCCACGATTGCAACTTAGGACCTGTTTGGAACCACTAGGGATGAAAGTTAGCTGCTAAAATTATCTCTAGTGGTTTGAAACACCCCAGCCCGCTAATAGTTAGTCCACCAGCTAGATAACTATATCTCAGTAGCTAGCCCAACCCAGCTAACTCAGCTAATAGTTAACTACAGACTATTTGTCAGATGTTGCAAACAGCACCAGTTATCCAGCATAGCTATTACCTATTAACTAGGTAAATATTTAGCAAGTCAATAACCAGTGCGCAGCAGCAACACCTTACTTGAATTCCCACAATACTAAGGGTTGAATCCACTATACAGCTTAGGTTAGAACTTATTCCACCTTGTTGTGAAGCCTGGTGGCAAAAATAAATTCTACAAGTACAATATGACCACAAACAGTACAAAACAATGTTCTGAATCTCATTACACCACCAGTACAAACATAATATTCACATTTGGGATTAAAAAATAACAACAATAACAAAAATCAGAATTCAAAAAAAGAAAAGAAAAAAATCTGCATAGATTAAATTTCTTTGCAAGTGACAATCATGTTCTAGACTTACCTTGAGTCCATCCTTTCCTGGAATAGTTTTCTTTTTAACTAGAATGATATCATTTCCATCATATGCCATCTTTGTTTTCAATTTTGTGGGTAAATTGCCTTCACCAAAAGAGTTCCCTGCCTGCATGTAGTAAGATGAATAACATCATGAAAACTTCGTTCTGCCACTATATATCAACAAATCAAAGAGATAAACCAACCAAGACCAGGTTCAGAACGTCACATAGAGTAATACCTCTCTTGTGTCTCTTGGTGTTCCCTCCTTTGGGGTCAACGCACCGACATAACCAGATGACTTAATCAAATTTCCAGTTTTATTCTGCTTCGTTTTATTGGCACCTTGATTATATGCGGAGGTGCCCTCCACAGGCTGCTTTTTCCTCTTCATATCACTACCATCCTCTGTAAGCAACCATAAAGAATAAGCACCACAGTGACTTGCAAAGCAAAAGCCACCCCCTCCCCCCACCCCCCCAAAGAAAAAAAAATACCTTCAAGAAGTTTTTTTGCTAGAGAAGCTTCTGCTTCATCATCTTCAATTTCTTCATTAATTTGAGCATGGGTAGGGCACCTTCTCATTTTAAGCCCTCTCATTCCATCTCCTTTATCACTTCTCAGGTCTCCATTACATGTATCTTCATCATCAAATTCTTCTGCATCCAGCAAGTTCTCAAGATCCCCAGCAAATGAGTCCAGATCACTGTTAGCTTCTGTGTCACTGCCATTATCATCACCGTCTATAGCTGAAAGTGACTGAACTTGTCTGTCCCAAATTTCCTGACATTTTTCCCTAGTTTGCTGCTGAAGTTGCAGAAAAGACATCCTTTGTCCACGTGCAAACTTACTAACAGGAATTTCATCAATTGTAATTCCGGATGCTGCTTGCTCACTTGACAGCTTCCTCACCATAGCAATCCGATGCCACCTTGTTAGTTTATCAATTTGCTCTTCTGGTACACCAAATTTCAGGAGCAGCTACAATTACATTAATTTAAAATGTTAGTGAACAAAGCGTAAACATAAATTTTGATATATCTACGAAGACAGGATCCACCCAAATAATACAGCTCTACCATAGGAAAGTACTCCCACCGGTTGCAACTTGTTGATGTTAGGCAAAGGAATTAGTTCAAATTTGACTAACATCCATGTCTTAACGTTAGCCTAATCCAACACGCTTGGGACAAAGGCTATTGGTATATCCATGTCTTAACATAAAAAATTCACAAACATTTTCAATCTCAACATGTTTCACACATCAATTAACAAATGCATGGAAGAGATCATAGAAGAAATGAAAATTTTATGTCGAATGGAAGATCTTGAAATTCCAAGTGAAAATCATAATCTGCAACGCTACACTACCACGTTTTACTATGGTTTCTGGGGGTAGGGGTCACACCTGCCATTTTTACAGCCAACACTATCGGCAATTTTTCAGTTGGTTTCATTTCATAGAGGCAAGTTTATTTTTTAAGGACCTACTTAAAGTCTCAAAGGCTATCAAATATTAGTACACACACAGATATGCTTACGGAGAGAAATGTGTTCCTTAATATTCCTTTCCTCCCATTTTATAAGGAGATAACATTTCCTAAAAGTCAAACTTCAAAACTTTTGACTAACCAATAGGCTAACAATATATGATTTACGTGACACAAAAGTCGCATTGTTAGATTCATATTTTATTTTAATCATATGATTATGATATTGTATACAGTAACAACATATATTAGAAGAACACATCAGACTTTGCCAAGCCTAAATTTGCCTTATAAAATGAGAGAAAGGGAAAAGAAAGGTCTGCCAATGACTGTAATAGCTTCCTGTTATTATATACTAGAAGATTGCTACTTCAATAGGTTTGATGGTACCTCTCGGGCTGCATCCATGCTCAATCTGCGGAGATCCGCATCAGTTCCAGTTACAGTTGTACCCTTTGCAGCAGCTGACTTTTTCTTGAGAGCTGAATTGGATGCAGGTGCTTTCGGTGCTACTCGCACATAGCTGAATCCGAGTCCACGACCAGATGGATCACCGACACCAGTAATTTCCAATCTTTCTATATTTTCTCTATTCTGTACACGACAAAAAAAGAAAATTCCATTAAAATTGAGGAAAACCATATCAATAAGCAGGTATAGGAACAAGGAAAAGAAACAACATATCTCTACATTTACTGCTCACAGAAAGGCACAAATTCACATGCATAATTCCAACCAGTTTGTGTCCTTTAAGCTTGCACAAATGCATAATTCCATGTGCACCCAACAAGCCCTTAAGGTGATTCATCAGTCCCAGCCCACTTTACAGTTTTTTTCACTTGATACAGAATACTGTCCCTTATATCCCAATATCAATACAGGAAAGAACGAATATGTAGACTATCTTTAGTCTCTCTACACATTGAGCACATACTTATCACGACTCTGCGGTAATGTATAGTACATTGTTTTTGGTCAATGAACTAGCAGTGAATCAAAGACAGCCCAAGTAAGACATCCCAAGTAGAGTACCTGATTAGTACAAGCAACAAAATTGCTGGTAAGATTCCAGCTGGCAATTTGCAATTCTCTCTCGATATGTGATGCAGCAGCAAGCTCGATAGCTTCATCGGGAAGCTGATTCATGGCCGAAGCCAGTCCAACCGGCTGAGTAAGCTTCATAATTCCTAAGCGCTTGAGACGATGTAAACCAGCTTGCATACTCTCATAACAGCAGACCTGGAAAATGAAGAGTTAATTGACACAAAACACAATAGCAAGTCATGGAAATACATATAAAAAATGAATTACTGTTCTCAAATACCAAATAAGCTAAAAAAGGTCCTTCCAAGAATTAAATATCCTCATTACTGCAGGAGCTATAATTTCAAATAGCAAGTGTAATGCGATAAACATTCACATTTCCTTAAGCTTGTAGTCAAGAAATAGTTAATCAGCACATCTGAAGAAACTCACACTTTCTGGAGTCAATAATCTTCTTAGTTCTTCCTCTGATGGAACCCGGAAATCAGACCTCTGGGTCCAGAATATTTCTCCCTTTTGTCCTTTCTGTAAAAGAAAGCACAAGAGAGCATTTAATCTAATTTATTGAGCCAAAACTAAAGGTCTACAGATTGAGCAACAACATGCATGACATATATCTAACCTTCAAATCTGCACAATGTTTCAATCGTTTCTTCACAATTGCTTCTGTCAGAGGACTTTGAATGGGTAACTCATCAGCTCGAATTCGAGGAGTAAAATCAGGCTTCTCCCTAGCACGAAACTCACGATAAACATATACAAGCAATCGATTTAGGAGATAGTTCTGCACATTTTTTGTTCCTGGTGAAAATACTTCCATATGAGGCTCCTGCAATAGAACACAAAATTTATGTAATAAATGGAACTATATCATTCATTACAAACAGATGAGATCCTAAAATAATCACACTGACAATTTATCATAAATGTACTACTCTAGCAATAATGGCACTAGTTGGGTAACCAGAACTGGAGTGATGTTCACATATTTTTGGAGGAAAATTGAGCATAATAGCACAATTTGAGACATAAATATATCTCAACAATGTCATTTTGCTAGTACATGTAGGGTCTTTCAGAAAGTATTTGTCAGCCATGTCAAACAGTACCATTGCAGATCTTGCAACTTTCAAAAACAAATCAATATGCTAAATTATTGAACATAATGTCAAAGTTTTACACATAAATAAATATAAGCATTAGTAAGTGCATACTTTCGCCAGTAAATGTAGGGCTCTTTAGAAAGTAATTGCCAACCATGCCAAACAGAACCAAAGAAGATTCTAAACATGTGACTTTCAAGAATAAATCAATATGCTAGATTAATGAGCTTCACTGCATATCCTTATCAATAAAACAAACTGAATTTCCGTCTCCAAATCTAAATACAATAATGACACATGGGGAAAGCACTTATCCTATCACTGACAGAGAATTATGTGTTGGCTTTTCATAATGGGGGGGGGGGTGGATTTGAAGATCTCTAGTCACAAACTCTTCAAGCTATGCTCGTTACAGGTGTCCCAACAAAACGTACAAATAAAACCCAATAGACAATGAATATTTGAGGACCCAGTTTGCAATGCAAAACTGAAAAACATCCAGCATTAGCATGCTATGTAATCTAACCATGGTCTGTTAAGGATAAGCAGCAGATAAAACAGGAATGGCAGCATTCACATCCCACTGATACAGAATAGACCATCTCCAGATCCATAACTTACCTGCTGGCCAACAGCATATAGCTTGTCGATGCGACGAAGGGAAAGCACCCCTTTGGCTGAACGAACTAAAAGATAATCAGTTGGTGCAACCTTGTGAGGAAATATAGGTGATCTGTACATGTTTGTTTCGATACAAGATTGATGGGAGCCCGAACATATGTCCCCCAGAAAAGGAGATTTGTCAGCAGGGTCAATTGCAAGCACTGTGCCAAGACCATCACTGTTGTTTCGCAATGATGCAGCTGTCTGGTCAGCAGGTGAAGTTTTCTGGTAATATGTACAGAGTCGGGCTCCCATTCCTGCATTCGAAAGTAGCAAAGGTCTCTCTTCACAATATCTGCATTCAAAGCAACAATTAACAGATGTTACCATATTGAACAGAATCGTTCAATCCAAAATCAGAGAGATACTCCAAACAATATCTCAATTGCACAATCAATAATACAGCAACAACATCGCCTTTTGTCCCAAGCAAGTGGGGGTAGGTTAGAGATGAAACCCATAAGCTCAAGGACAAGAGAAACACAAAAGGACCCAAGACAAAAATGGTAGAGGACACTTTTGTCTCAAATGCACAATCAATAATGTGTGCTTGAACAAATAAACACCAAATTCTTATGCACACTTTACATAATAAGATAGGAACTAATTTGATGTTCGCGACTCAACTGACCAGCAATTAAGCATTTCAATAAATGTGCATATGTACAAAATCACATATATAAAAAAGTTCATAGTAATTTATTGTTCCAATATATGGAGGGAAATAGACTTACTCCATTAGAAAAACATGTCCATCGGTGACGGACAAGTCAGTTTTTTTCCTGAATGCACCAGGAGGACGTAGAGGCTTGTCCTCACCGGGTAACATCTGTGCCTTTGGCCACAGATTTACCTGAGTGCGAACAACATGGAGAATAGAGTTTGGTCGCACATTTTGCATAGCTAAGGAGAGGTCATCATGAAGCTCTTTCCCAGAACAGAACAATTTGATCTTTTCTGAAGGCTTGAATTCTGGATAAAGTTCAGGCATTAAAGGAATTATTAGAACTGGAGGAAGAGGTCATTTTTTATGAGCACTTAAATACACAGTAGATATATTGGCAAACAACACATCAACAAACAATTAGAAAGCAGAAGAGGAATGTCCCAAATGAATATGATAATAAGTGGATACTAGCCTAACTTCTTTGAAGCTTTTGATTTGACAAAGACTGGCGTTTCCTCTGCATTAACCACAAACTTCAGTCCTTTTCCTCCCAAAGTCATAAGTACAACAGTCATTCGCCCAAGGGTACAAGCAGCTCCTTGCAATTGAGCAGCAATTTTATTTTCATGTGGATACCACTTAGCTTTTGGCCGGTGAAAGTTTGCGATCTCCTTACTGCATAGAGTTCATCAACAAAAAAAAACTTTAGGGGTGAAATGGACAACAAATGATTTATAATAGAATGCAATGAAACAACCAGGATCATTGTTGGTTTCACTGCCAATGTGAAAGGATGCAAACTGAGATACTTTCGGGCAAGGTACACCCAAAATGGCTATCAGCGAGTATGTCCTAGCCCATTAACAAGGATGGATTTGGGACACGGATATCGACATACTCTAAAACTCCAGTGCACTGGCATTTATAGAAAAAAAAAACAGAAGTACCACAGTATTCATTGAATAGTGACCACTGTCCAGAGCATGACGAAATTATAAAATATAGCTGTGTAAGTATAAGAACTGAACAGCATGCTACAGAGAATCATTCATGAGTCATGAAGTTATAAAATATTGATGGTTCAGCGTGTCATGATCCAGCGCAAAGTTTTATCAGATCAGCTGTGAATTTCACCTATTAGTTTAGACTAAATGCATATCTCTAAGATCCTTAAGTGAATAAATCCCAACAAAACATCCAATATCTCCTTCCCTATCCCCCTCTGTCACCTTTTTTTTTTCATTTCAAATGGAATACAACATAGCCTTTGTCCCAAACTCCCAAGCAAGTTGGGGTAGGTCATTTCAAATGGAATAAGTACAACAAATATTGCCTGATCAAAATGACTTATATTTTTTAAGTAAACCTACCACAATTTTGGTCCTCGCGATTAAT
This sequence comes from Chloris gayana, assembly GCA_031894775.1. Lineage (NCBI taxonomy): Eukaryota > Viridiplantae > Streptophyta > Magnoliopsida > Poales > Poaceae > Chloris > Chloris gayana. The sequence goes on from JAUNZO010000414.1 coordinate 119,457, forward strand.
TAATGATGAGTAGAAAGCATGAAATATTTATTCAAATGAGCTTGTTACAACAATAAACAATAATAAGTCAGGAGAAGAAGGAGAAGGCTAGTACTTGCTCAATATTGGTTTCATGGTTTGCAGCTTATGAGCTGGAGCAGAATGCACCACCTTTATGCCCATTAAAGCACGCTTTTTGGTATGAGATTTCGCTTGCTGTGACATCTTCCTGTTAGAATAAAATTTGTCATTGGAGATGTTAAATCTGCCACTCAATGTCTTTGCCTGATTGTCAAGATTCTCTATTGTTGACGCTGAAGTCTTTATCGACTGACTAACAATCATGGCACGAGCATGAGAGCGGAGGTGATCCACATTCTTTTCATCTAGAATCTCAAAAAGCATCTGATCGTCTCTGAGATCAAATATCAGTTTAGGCTTTGGAGCATCCTCGCTGGGCTCCCAAATTATGTTGTCCAACCATGCTCCCTCCAATAATTCCCTATTCAGTAAACATAGGTTGTTTAATCGACGCATTGTGTCAATTTTTACTGCTTCATCCAAGTTATTTGGTTTGGTGCAGTCAAAGTCACTGTCCTTTGTCAATTGAAGATAACTATCCCTAGTGGAAAGGTAGTTAGCTGGAGCAGACATTTCTGTACAACCAAACGGCTCTTTTATTACTGGGAAATCATTATTTCTGCTCTGTACATCGCAGCACCCAGAGACCTGGTCATGATCCTGGTCCTGTTCTTCACTGTGTGTGTCCATACTCTCTTCAGGTACTAAACAGCTTTTTAAGCAAGGCTGACTTTCCTTTGTTGGTGAATTGTTCCAAATGATATCATTTTCCCAATCATCATGCTCAAGTGGATAAAACTCAGGGCAAACTGGAGGTAGCTGAACAGTACAGATATCCTTTACTGCAACTTTCATTGGTTGTTCAGAAAGACACGAGTCTTTGAGCCTTAAAGTGACATCAGAAACTGACTCATCACTGTCACTCTCAGTAAAATCTTCATTCATCTGGATATGCTTCAGAGTTGAGATATTTTGAGTGGCACTTCGGAGAAATTGTTCCTCATCTTCTTCAACATTGTCAGAAATATTTGTGATATGGAGCTCTGGAAGATTATAACAAGATAAATAAGGCACTAAATATATTCAAACACTGCAGCCAGCAGCAAATGTCAAAATAAGCTATTAAAGTCCAATATTCCGACATTTTTAACTTGTACAGTTCAGTCACTCCACCTTGTAGCGAGGATACTTAAACTTGTGAATAGGTTGATCTATTATAGTTTAGAATTTATAATCATGCAGGTACAATCATACAGCAGCAAAACAAAGGTTTAATAATCTTTTTCATGAAATAGGTAATAAATTAAGCAATAATCATCTTCAATGATGGCTTGTGCAGCAAAAAAATTTGGATCACTGTAGAATTGTGTAGATGCAGATTAGTTCATAGTTCACACTTCTTCATAGACAAAGCAATTATATGTACTGTCGATACAGCCAATGGCAGTTAAATACATCTCAAACCGGACATCCCAATTCCCAAATCCCAAAAGAAGTAAGGAATAAGGGTAAATGTCCGCATATAGTAAGCATTACTTTCAGGACAACAAGATGCAGATACCGAGTATCTATCTATAGTATACAAAGAGCACTGCGGTTTTTGACGTTTCCTAGCAAAAGTGCAACAAACCTTTGTTCGCTGAACGTTTAGGGTGATCTGTCTTCACTTTTCTTGCTGGCTCCTGGATACCAAAAATTTCAGAGAACCTCAAGATCACACTCCCATCTTCTATGCATAGAATTGGGAGGGAAGCTGCACTTTCAGGCTCGTGTTCACCTTCTTCGGTGCCCATTTCATTCTGCTTAATAAGAAACGAGTAAACCAGTGATGCTAATACAGATCATTATGGAACGATTATAAATTGAAGACTAGAAAAAGGTTGGGTTAATTGGCTACAGGTAATAAACAGTGTTTAACTTGATAGATGGAACTCATGCCCACTGGAATGTGGAATCTGGAATCACTTGCCACATGTTTGGAAGAAAAGGTTTAAAGTGTCCCCTAATAACATTTCAAAAAATAAGTTTCATCAAGTACTCCAATAAAATTTTCGGTCAATAAAAAAGTACTCCAAGAAATTTTCATTTCCATAGAAGATATGATACTTCCATAGTGAATAGTTTGAGAGAGATAAGATAGAACACCACATCAGCCTGGCTGGACGAAACTATCCTAGCTAATTATAGGTAGAAGCAGTTAAGAAAACTAATCTTAACACATAGCCTTCACTCAGAAATCTAACAAAAGATGCCAGGCGGTAGTGAGTTCAAGGTCCGTGCTGTGTAATACCTGCAAAGCCTCATATTCAAAGTCCATACTTTCTTCTGGATGTGATAATGAGGAAATCTTCTCTAAGGCATGCTCACCCTTTGAGGTCACCATATCCCCCTTCTCAGTTGAAACTATATCCAAACAGATTACATAAAATCAGAGTTGTGTCAGCTAGCTAGAACAAATATAAATAAATAAAACGTGTTACTTTATGTCTTAACTTAGATGATTTGCTTTATTTATATTGAAACATGCACTCAATAACTATGTTATGTGTGTGATGCTTCAACCACAAGGCCACACAATATTCTAATTAATTTCCAATTATAAGTATAGTTTACACAGAACCCTTAATTTTCTAAGTGCCAATTGAAAACAGTGGAAACAGTTATCAACTCTTCGCTCCATGTTTTTATTTACAACAAACGTAAACATTGCCAGTGTCAACAATGCTGGCCCCAACGCACAGAACAAAAAAAGTAACATACGCATACCCATGAGAATAAATATATTTTCTGACAGAAAAATGACCTAAAACTAGTAAGAAATATTTAAAAAATGAAGCATGAAAACAACCGGTCACATGGTCCAGTATCACCTGAAGGGAAATTTTGCATGGCGCTATCGTCAAGAGATTCGTTATTATTGACAGGTTCTTCTTCCTCATCGTAGTCCTCATCATCAAACACAGAAACTGCAGTACTGACTGGTGCATATGCTGCAGCTGACGAGAAGTAATCCTTTTTGGATAACACATTGTCTTCCTCTGTAGTTGCTTCAACTTCAGGTCCATCATATTCTTCATCGATATCTTCATAATCAACGGCATCTTCTGCCTTCTCATCATAGTCTACAAAAGAGTAAAAGATCTGATGTCATCTAGTGTGTACAGTTAGCATTGGCAGAACAGAACAAAGATGTCAGAAACAGCAGAAAGTAATGGATAAGAAGCAAATTAGGCTCAGTAATAATGTATAATTAGCATTGATGCTAACCTTGTTCAGAAGGATCAGTTGGTGCTGGAGAAGACTTGATTAGCTATATTAGCAAACAACAGGTATTAACTTCGGTAATGAAATAGGAAATAAAACTTCAACATTAAGATAAATAACATACATCTATGTCTTTGAGGGATGGACCAAGCTTGTCTGCAAGTGCAAAAAGATGTTCCTTTGCATCCTGAAAAATCAAGCAAAACAGATGTAAAAAAATATAGAATTAAACACAGCATAAATAGTGTAGAATTTACTCGATGGGAAAATCATATAAGTATCCCTGGGCTTAACAACTGATTTTCTTGTGGCCAAATTTCCAGATTGAAAACTACATGATTTATCAGTTTCATCAATCCAAATTATGATAATTACAACACACGGGGTGAGAAATCATTGGTTGATAAAATTGATTTTCCCTAACATTATCACTTCTGGAACAGAGGTTCAATCCAAAACTACTGGGGAATATGATTACTTTTTTCAATGCTGGTGATTTACTGAGAAATGTGATCTTTAGGTAAAATACCAGTCCTTATCAAGAAAAAGAGTACTTTAAATTGCTTTAAGAAAAAGGAGCAGCCAGTGCAGATGGAGTTGAAGTTAGAGAGAGAGAGAGAGAGGCCACACAACTGAGAAATATCAATCAAAAGAATAAAATATATGGTAGTGAAAAGATATGGATTCTAAATTCATGATAGACAACATCACATTGTCCAAAGGCTCCATTTAGCATTGCTTTCAGCTTTATAAATTGTTTATCATTTTAGGAGTATTTAGAAGCATTTATTCAGGCTCCATAAAAGGAAAACCTTATTAAAATAATAAAAAAGGAGAAAAAACTATATCCCAACGTGCAAACTGGCAGTATTGTTTCTGTTTGAGCCCACAAACATCATTTGGCACATCGAAATACTCAAAATAACAGTACGCAGCTACATGAAAATAACAGGACTAGTTAAAATAATAAAAAAAGGAGAAGAAACTATATTCCAACGTGCAAACTGGCAGTATTGTTTCTATTTAAGCCAACAAACATCATCATTTGGCACATCGAAATACTCAAAATAACTGTACGTAGCTACATGACACATGCTAGAAGCTACATGAAAATAACAGGACTAAAACAAGAAAATCCAGAGATTGCTCTTTTATAAGATAAAAGTATAATTTAAATAACATTACCTCATCAAGGTAGTCAGCATCTAAGTCACCAGAATCATCTACATTGCCGAACATAAACCCCAGGAAGTGATTCCCTCCACCAGACTCTTCATAATCCTCATCATCGTCATCTTCTGCAAGGATCAATGATGGTAAAAAGTATGACGTTGTTAGACAACCTATTTGTTACTAGTTTCAACCAACACCCAACCAAACTTGGCATAGCTTGAACCCAGTTCAGTGCTAGGTTATGCAGTTCTTATCAAAAATCAAGAATACAAATGGCAAGCAAATGAACCATGACTTTTAATAACAAAAAAATGAATCCCGAAACAGCAGCTACATAAGTTTAGAATCTCACAACCAACTCCTTTTAATTCTCTCCATCATGAGACACTAACAGAAAGAGGAGTTGCGGCAATTCGCTAAAATTGAGGTTGCAAGGCGAAGAAAAAGAACTTATAGAGCATGAAACCAAAATCCTAAAAGCCCACTAAGAATTGTGGCAACCAGCAGCTTAGCATGCAAATTGGGCAACCCCCAACTAAGTCGAATCGAAACCCCTTAAATAAGTTTCCCAAAAGGAGCATTAATTTCTACATACCACGTCTGCAGTATGCAGCTCAACAGACCAGAATTTGCAACCAGGCATTGCACAAACGCACCCAGCCATAGCACCCCCAACTGTCCCAATTCACATAAGAACTCCGTAGGTTAAGCAATTTCAAAACCCTAGGCATCCGCGATCGACTCGAGACAGCATGAAATAAACAAACCAGAAGCGCAGCAAAACAGTGATAGCACTGGGGGCATCGAGCTCACCTGCAGCACTGGTGGTCGGGTTCTCGTCGTCGTGGCGCTCCGCGTCGCTCATGATTGCGGTTGGTGGCTGAACCTGCAGCCCTACGAGCACCTCCTCCCCGCGCCGCAACGGCACCAGGAGCCCAAACCCTAGGACACAGCGCCCTCAAGCTCGCAATCGGCGACGGAATCCGCGAAGCCTATAGTCGACGATGCCGGATTAGAGCGAATTTAATGGAAAATTGCAAGGACGAAGGCCGAGGCGGTTTGGGGGATACCGGGCGATTCCGCCCCTAGGTCTCCACCGATTTTTCGCCACGCGGTGGCGCCGCGTCAGCGGACGGAGCGCGAAGCGCAAGGTCAGCTAGGGTGGCGCCTTCGTCCTGGTTCGTTCCCAGCGACGATGAGTACGGCGCTGCAGCGATCTTGCGCGGGCGACGGCGGCGGCGGACGGGCGGAGAGCAGGAGGCGTCGGGGGGCTAGATGGGGAGCGCGGAGGGCAGGGAGAGGCCGGGGCGCCGACTCCGGAGGCGGCGCGAGTCGGGCGCCACGAAGGCGGGCCGGGCCGGGCCATCCAAGCCCGTAAGAAAGGAGCCCGCTACAACTTAGCAACCTCAGCCGAGTTCATTACCAGGCCCAGGGCAATGTCTATACGACAAGAGGAGGCCCGGCTCGCCGGAGATTGGATTATTTTTTTATTTTGGCCTTTTTCTAATATTTAATAATGACATGTCGCCAACTAAATTTTTAGATTAGATTCTGACCCATTTGATCACCACACAGCACAATGCACGGCAAATGAATGTGGTCGCGCCGTGGAGCTCGGCGCGAACAATTGCCACGTCGTCCTCTAGGCCCGGTCGTGGATTCCTATTGACTCGGTTCGGTCACGCCAGACAACACAGGTTTTGGACTTAGCCGCGCATTGTTCCATGTGTCACGCCCCAGCTTGGTGGCATGACCGGCTGTCGCGAGAGAGATGAATTATCAGCCTATTTTTATGACGTCACACGAACTCTGAATTGCATATACAGGGTGATAGCACATAGCAGGTAGCAAACATACGACACACATAGAATAGAAATAACTTAGTTCCAACACATACAGAGCACATTGTCTTGTTTGAACAAGATGACACGTAACACATATTGTGGGGTGCCAACGTCTGATGGGTCCCGTACCCTTCTTTGATGCGTTGGAGGTGGTTGAGAAGCTTCAGAAGCACCCTCGAGCTGCAACATACGTAGCTCATCCTGCAATTAATATAAGTTTCAGTTAGACTAGGAAAGTAAGTTTCAGTTCAAATAACTTAATAATTGTCAGCCAACAAGTTTAAATGATACAAGATGACATGAATACTTTGTTTTACTTACATGGCCAGGAAACGAAGGAGCATCGTCCTCGGAGGAATCGTCTTCAATTTCGTCGACCTATTGTTGTGGTGCTTTCTCTTTCCTAGTAGTTCGTCTTAAACCGCTAGCTAAGGAGGCCTCCACACCAAATGGAGGGCGGATTTCTTATGTGAACGGGGCAGGCAACGGCGACCGCGGCAACGACTATTACCAATTCGGTCGGGAGAAAGAAGAAAGAAAGAAAGAAAGTGTTGTACAGGCTTAGTCCTAGAGGGTTACGCCAAGACAATGGGCAGGACCCATCACGCCCGATAATGTGACGTGACAGTCCCGGGGTCAACGAAAGTCGCAGCACGCTCCAGCGGTACTCACCTATCCACGTCCTCACCTATCCACGTGGCATCCAGTCGGTGCCAGGTTAGTGGGCGCGCCCATATTCATGGAAGAAGAGGATAGGGCGGCCGTGCGGCGGAGAAGAGGATAGGTTGGGCGTCCTTTTAATTATTTTTTCTTTCTTGAAGTATTTATGTCTACTTATTTTTATCAACACTTTCACCATATTGCTTCAGTATTTATGTAGTAGTTTTACAAATTTTGAAGACAATTTCATTTTTTTCAAAATTTCGAATTTCATTTAACCGAAAACCGGACACGGCTTAAATGGAGCCTGTTTTGACGAAAACTAAGCCTTGTTTTGTGCGATGATCTACTGCCACTCGAATCCCCGAATACTGGCGGGAATCCTCCTCCCCCTACGCGAGGAGCTTATCTGGCCACTTCAGGATCGGCTTCAAGCACAACAGTGATAGCACACACCGATCACATCGAACTGGGCAGTACATGTATTTGTTTTCGTTGCTCAACTTTTAGCCTTGCAAATTATTTTTTTGAAAAAAATACTTGTAGCCTTGCAAGCACACATGATTACTGTAAATAAGAGCTTAACAGGATTGAAGAAGACTTGCTTAAAAATATTGATTCAACACCTTGGAAGCTTGAATCCTTGAGAAGACACTCAATTATCATCTTTATTCGATAGCTCCATTATGTTGGACAAATTGTTAAGCTCACTTGAAATTTCATGGTTCAAAGCACCTCTCTCCACAATATATGTATTACGAGATCAGTGATTCAGAATTAGAGATCTTAGTGTAAGAAAGAATTGAAATGGGTCTAATGGTTCGTCGGTTGCATTAAGCTTTTAACTCACATTATACCCGATTTGATTCCCTCTTACGGTTGCGGGCAAATTTTGGCACCCACTGGAACTGGAAATCAAAGAAAAATCTGCAGCGCAGAGGAAGCAATTATTCAGTAAATTCAACCTGTTTTATCACATATAACAAGGACAGACGTGGGGGGGGGGGCATATTTGCAAATAATCCTAAGGATTTTCTTCTCTATCTGATAATCTGAATAAATATATGCATACAAAACGAAAGCACTTTACAATTACAACCGTTCCTTGAGAAATAATACAGGGTATCACTAAAGAAAACAAAAAGAGAAATAATACAGGGTTGGGTTATATTTAGTATGGCTTTTGCCCAGAGAACATTATAAATGACCGCTGAACCTTACTGCTGTAGTTAACAAGACCACAAGATTTACATAAATCTTCCAGCTCTCCTTCAGTGAAGTAGTTGTAGCTGGTGTTAACTGGTCCAACAATCTGCAGCATAAACTTATGAAATATAGGTAAAAAGAAACATATAACTACATAATCTCAGTTAAGCACGAATAAGTACCGATAGATGGCATTACCTGTCTTAGTGGCCTCAATGCTTCAACAGAGAATGGATTGTTCCTGGGAGATGACAAGAAGGTTGTCCCCACAAAGACACCACCAGGCCTCAGGACACGGCTTATTTCAGCTACCTGACAATTAATAGCAGTGGATGATGCAATGCTCTTGAAATGAATTGCTGGTTAGCAATCGATTAATGGGACTAAAGTTCTGATTTATCGAGTTGGACGTTCAGTGCTATCACATTCAGTGTGAAGCAAATAGCATGAAAGACATATATATATCTTACCGCATTTGAAGGAGAGGGCCAGCAGTGGATAGCAGCTCCAGCGTGAATGGCATCTACTGAACATGAGGCGAAAGGAAGCCTTGAAATATCAGCCCTTACGAGTGCTAGATTGCTGCTGAAACCAAAGGAAGCAGTTAGCGGTTTGCATGGCTTCATTCTGAAATATTAATAAGAAGGTACATCATAAATGTTTAACCTGAACATATTATTCAGGTACTAGAACTTACATCTTGCAATACATAGAACAAACTGCTTCATCATACAAGCTACTGCATCTTTGGAGTACTACCAGATTGAAACTAATGAAATGCAATTATTTTAACATATGTCTTCAAGCTGCAAAACAACATTTTCTTGGTACCATTATTTCATACTGATTTATGTTGGCACATGCATGGACAAGAGGGTGAAGCTGCAGGGGAAACAAAGAAGAACAACAATGTCCAGCAGAGGCATCAGAAGCCAGCATCGCCAGGGACACACACTTAGGGTCCCTTTGGCACAGCTTATGCAACAACTTTAGCTTTGGATTATGAGCCAAGCTGTACCAAAGAGCTGGTTTGTATAAGTGATTATGGGTAGAAGCTACCATGAGCTGTTTTCATTTTTGTACTAGGATGGTGAAGCTGGAAATAGCAGCTTTTCACAGCTCACACTCACAACTTTGTTTCTGAACAGACAGGATAAGCTGTTTTGCCAAACGATTTGACTGCATAAGCTGCATAAGCTGAAATAAGCCGGATAAGCTGTTTTGATCCATAATCCAGAGCTGAAGCTGTTTTTTCCGTGAGCTGAAGCTCTACCAAAGAGACCCTTACACACGCATGGAGGAGCAATGTGTTGTATCGTACCCACAGCAGTGTAGCAGTACTGATGGATATGCTGTTTCAGAAATCTGTTTGGGCTTTTTGCTACATCACGTAAAACGGGAAAATATGTGCATAGCTATAAGTATATTTGGTATTACAGAAGATTCAAAAACAGGAAGGAGACTCACACATTAAGGAGAGTATCATCTTGCTTAATGAATTCATAACACTGGCGGAGCATATTCTCGGAGAAGTCCAAAGCGATTACAGCTGAGTATGTCCCAGATTTTGCAAACTTTCTAGTAAACAGTCCACTGCCGCAACTGACATCAAGAAGGATACCACCAGCAACAGCTTTGAAATAATCTTGAGCCATTTGAAACTGACCATGACAGCAGAGATCAGAAGAATAAGCAAGAGTACTAAATTTTTCTTAAATGGAAACTTTGAGAAATCTTTTTATGTGCAAATGCAAGACTGCAGAAAAGTAAAAAGCTACAAACGGACTAGGTTTTTAAAAACTCATTGTGAAGTAACACTGCAGAATTGACAACAAGGTGCCTGAAATATACTTCTTCATCAAGACCAGGGAAACCACTCCGATTGAAATTTTGACGCCACCCTCTCTCATAAAGGAACGAGACAAGTGGACTCCTGAACAGCTCAGTTCTAGCAGGCTTCTGCTCGCTGTATTCTTTTGTTCCTGAAGTAACAGTCAGGTCCAGGAATATGTCTTTGCTTGTAAACGACTTGTTGCACTTTGAACACTTGAACCCGGACCTGTAAATTGCTGGCCTGCATGGAGAATGGATAAGTCAAAGGATATTAGATGTTAACCTAACCAAAAACATGGCAATGCAGGCTTCAGTGACAAGGGAATTGGACTAAACATACAGGTTTATCCCTGGAGGGCCTTTCCTTATCAATGGTTCATAGCAAACAGGACATGCAAACACCTCTGTGTCTGAAGAACTATTCTGCTGGGCTTTGGCCTCCTGAAAAATATCCAGTCACAAAGATTGTACGATGAAGATATATCTCTGCTTCGTCAGCAATAAAAACCAGGTTTCCTTATATATCAGGTATAGTACCAACAGTCCACATCACAAAATGATAAATCCCCTCCAAACTATTATCAGAGTACACAGACTGTCTCTACTGAAGAAAGTCTAAAATCAGAACCACTGGTCTCACTCCAGGGTCCAGGCATCTTTTTAATCATTGATTAGGATCAGGGGCGACCCAGATTTCGTTCCTGGTTAGGGTCTGCCCGAGACCAAGCAGGTTTCAGCATGAGTGTACGGTTTATCTTGCTGGTTGAATGTGCAATGAGGTAGTAATTAATTGGCGGACAAGTTAGTTTGCGGATATTAGGGATCGAATGTATTGATATAGATAGAAATGCAGATAACAAAGGTAAAATAAGCTTAATACCGTGAAAATTTAAGCACTACAGATAATAAGAAAACGGCAGTGCATTGTTTATTAGAGTTCAGTTTAAACAGGCATGACCGCAAACACGTGGTAGGCGCGCAAACACTCTCCTACCTTAACGAGATCCGTCTGTTAGCACCAATAGTAGTTATTCAACTAAATTTACAAGTGAGGAAGAGTATAGGTACCGGCTCAACGGCGATCGCCGCCGCGGCGGCAGCGGCGCGGAGAGCAGGGAAGCCGGGGCGGCGGGGCGCGGGGACGCACCCGCGGGGAGGTGCAGCACGGGGTGCGCGGTAGAGCACGAGGCCGCCGCGGTGGCGGCTCTCGCCAGCATCACCATGGCGCGGCGCGGTCACGGCTCAGGCTCACGTCTACGCAGCGAAGAGCCAGTACGCGTCTAGCGCGAGTGGTGCTGCACAGTTGGAGTGGCCGGCAGCGAGCTGTAACGTTCGTGTTGTGGTGGTTGCTGTTACGGCGTGGCGCGGGGCTCGCCCGCACGCTCCCCGCTGGCCGCCGGGCATCCTGCGGGCTCGAGCCTTCCAAGGCCGGCGCCGTGTTTCCGTTCGCAACTCTCAAGATTTTTCCTCTCCCATCTTCTGTCTGTGCACCACAATCGTACACGCAGCAGAGAAGCAGGGCGAAGCCAGGATATGAGATCGTCGGGTCAGCACGAGCTCGTTGGGGTCAGCAAGCTGTTTGTAACTAGGATTAGCAAGACACTAAATCACGTTTTTCACTGATTTTACCGAAAATTGTAAGGGTCGGCCGATCCCGACGGATGCAGGTAGCTCCGAACCAGGCAGCATAATTTGCCCAAGGGAAATATTGGCGTCGCACAAATTACACAAGACTCAAAAAATTGTTCGACTTTAACACGGGACGAATCTAATTCTGCAACATTTACAAAGAAAAATATCTCGTGACTGTCAGTTAGCAATTCCCGGCAGCGTCAAATCGAGGACTGACTGATCGAGACGTGTTACTTGTCCGGGGAAGGGAAAGCTTGAACTGAAATGTGCGTGCAGACACTCAACCTTCCACAACCATCTCCGGGCTTATCACCCTTTTCTGTTACCGAGTACTCCTACTTGACACACCCCCTTCACCACTTGACACCCCCGGTCCCGTGCGTCGCAAACCTCGCTGAAAGGCGTTTCCACAGCACCATGGTTCCGAAATCCGAATAACAACAACCTCGGAGCTCTGACGACATGTGTGCCGAGGACGGAGTCAAAAGCCTTAGAGGTTAGCACGGGAAAAAGGGCAAACGTAACATCACTGCAGTTAGTGTTGAAAGTTGGAGGACGCTCACTTGCATTCCAGGCAAGGCAAGCTGCTGCCAGGGACCGATGACAATAACGGCCTATTAGGCGTCAAAAAGGTTGAGCAATCAGATAGATGGCGATGCAGGATGACGAAAGGGGTTAATCTTGATCCCATTTCGGACCTAGCATGAGTGCGAGTGCGACCATTAGTTATCAACTAAAGCTAAATTTTCTAAAGCAAAGGTAATCAGCTATAGTGTTCGCCTTCAGCGTGAGATGCGATGGACAACACAGTATTATACTGGCTTATTATTATCTCGCACAACTGGTACTGGTAGGGACGATCGATCGACCGTTTGAATTGGCATCGATCCTTATCTTCCAAGGTGCTGAAATGACGATGAACAGACATCGCACTTTGTCAGTTTGGTCTTCCCGTTCGATTGGCTAATTAAAAGCACCCGTGAGTCATGACATGTTAGGCCACTTTCTAATCCAGAGCTATACCTATCTTGATCACGGAAGCCATTAGTGGTGGCGCTTTTTTCCTCATTTCTTTTTTGCTGATATGCGTCACCGTTTTATCCGTGCTTAATTAGAAGCCGTTGTTTATAGGGACAATTGCTCATCTGATCCTATTCTGGATCATCTCCAATTTGATCATCTTTTTCCGACTTTGCTCATTTGGTCCGTTATTAAAAACTGAGGTTGCCATCTGACCCTGCTTTGACATCATGTTAGGATTATTGTGATTTTAAAAAATATAATAATATGTGTATGATTGACTTCGTATAGTAATGTTAGATGGGCAATTGCCCCGGTTGGTTTATATCTCCAAAGGGCAGAAAACGAAGTCCTTGTACCACGATTTGATGTCAAGATTCTAGAAGGAGAAGCGTTAATAGAACAGTTACAGTACAGCAAGACTACGCGGCCCTCGTACGTGTTTGCTTCGCACAGTCCACCGACCAAAGGACATGAATTTGGTCGCTGCTGTACGTACCCTTCCCAGAGCTGTTGGAATAAAAGGAGTTGGCCCCGTACTGACGTCGAACGGCTGGTGGCTGAGCCTGCGCGTTGGTTGCACAAATGGCATCGTTATCCCGTGCAACTGCAAAGGCTTGCGTGAGGAGGGGGACCAACACCGCACCCACACGAAAACCTCCGCTCCAGCTCGGCACCGGCCGACACACTATTCCGTTGGCGAGCCGACCACGGGGGACGGGGGTTGCCGCCGCCGCTCGGCGCACCCGCGCCGTCGAACTGCCCAGCATCGGGTTCGGCTCGCGTTCAGATAGATTTTGGGACATCTCCTTTTTGCCTCAACGCGGACCAGCCGCAGGTGCGCTTTTCCTTAATTTGGCAACTTTTCGCCGTCGGCACTTTGGAGGAACGGACGAACGCCGCCGCGGCTTGTTCCTTCCTTCTCTTTCGGCGAGCGTATCTGTTCTTGCTTACAAAACCATATCCGGTTTGTTTGTGCGACAAGTGCACCGCGTAGTGTTTTCTATATATTGCTGCGGAATGGCCGTGTTAAGATATTGATCGGGGGCTTACTTGTGTTGACGTGGTTGCGTGGCAGCAACAGCAGAGCACGCACACAAAGCTTGTAGTACGGTACTAGTAGCTTGCCAACACAAAGAAAGTGGTGTGGAATCAGTAAAAGTGGTCAATCCTGGTCACCAATCCGTTTAGCGAATCTTATTTTCCCATTCTTCCTGTCAGCAAGGAAAGAATGTTTTGTGTTGTCAGAGATGCTGCATATCCTTATTGGAAAATGATGATGCGCATCACACAGTAATTTACTAGTATGTACCACTACTATAATGTGCATAAAAACACACATTTAATTTGTGAAGCATGTATCCAGTTAAAGATCGAGCAAAAATAAAAGGAATTTCACGTGGATATGGATATGTGCAAAAAGTCACACGTTATCTTGCATTGTTTACAGACTCATTTCTGAACAAATATTCTGTAAAAGATACTGTCAAAAAACGAAAGGATTTTCACATGGGTATGGGCAAAAATATTGGTTTTGATATAAAGGCGTCCGTGTTTCCCGTGGGCTCGCCAGCGATGAGCCGCAGTAAATATCCAGTTCATAAAAAAACGTCAGAAAATATTTACAGATTCGTCAAAAATGAAAACGTGGATCGCAAAACATCGTAGAGTAATTTAATAACGCACAATTGTAATGATGCTGAAGCTGCCAAAAAACAGAAAGATTTTTCATATGCGTACGGGCAAACAAAAAAAAAATCTTTGCTTCAAATCAGAGCCTCGATAACGATAAGGCACTCCCACCCGTTTCCCATGGGCGCAAGCGCAGCTCGCCAGCGATGATCCGCCGTCCGCGGTCCGCCGCAAACCACCCGGCGACAGCTCGCTGATGGCTGACGTGGTGCACGCCTGTGACCGTTACCCGTTTCGATCGTCCTCTCTGACCCCGCGCCTTCTCTCCGCGTCCGTCCCGAGGACTTGGGCCCCACGCTGCCAGGCAGGCAGTCGCAATCCAAACGGCTCCCTTTTCCGCTAAGAAATCCCCAAACCGCCCTCACGTCTAACCCCACGCGTAACGGCGCCTTCCTCTCCTCCCACGCGCGGGCCCACCTCTCCGTCCCTTCCCATCCACGCCGTCTGCTTCGCCGGCTCGCCCCCACTTCCCCCACGCGGTCCTTATCCGTCTTTTTCTCCGCCACTCTACAAATGAAACCCCCGCCCCCTTCGCTTCCATCCCAACGCAACGCACTCTCTTCACTTCCCCACGCCTCGAAACGCATCTCGAGCACTTCCCAAATCCCAGCACAGGCAGGCGCACTCCAACTCCGGCGATCAGCTTTAGATACAAGGAAAGAGAAGAGCGCTGGCGAGACCCATGGACGCGTCGCCATCGTCCCCTTCGTCCCCGTCGTCGCTGAAGAACAAGCTGCGGACGACCGTGTGCTGCTGCTTCGGCGGGGAGCCGCGGCCGCCGGCGGAGAGCGCGTCAGGTGGCGGCGGCGGGCGGCGGTGGGGGACTTCCGCTACGACTCCCTCAGCTACGCGCTCAACTTCGACGAGGGCGAGGACGACGACGACGCCGGGGCCGCCTTCCGGTACAGGAACTTCAACTCGCGGCTGCCGCCCTCGCCGAAGCCGGCGCAGCGGCCCACCGCCATCGCCATCTCCTGAACCACGCCTTGATTTTTCTTTCCTTTTTGTCTTCTGATTCCACGATCCACGGAGCGAGCGACCGAGTTGTGTGTAGTGAATTGTGATATATTAGCAGTAAGAGTATAGCATCTATCTAGGAAAAATGTGGCCTAATGTAACTCGTGCTATGTAATTCCGGTGATGAAACGGCGGTGATGAACCCTGGAACCGGGGGATTTGATTCGTCAAAATAGTTACGATACCTTTTGTCTCCTTTTTTTTCAGTCAATTTCGTCTTAAAAAAGATCTTCTAATCTCCAGCTCGCCTTTTTAGCCAGTTTTATGGTTCACCTGCGACTGCGAGGAGATATCCTCCTCTAAATTCTCCTTCGGTTCTGTTCTTCCTTCTAAAAAGATCTCCCACCTATATTCAGCGCGTCTTTTGCCAGTTTTATCTGGCTGATGAATTTACCAGAGACGCCTATGGCATGTGGGTCCCACTGCATCTGCCTGCGTTCCTTCGATGAAACGGCGCTTCAGTGTGAGCTCTTGCCTCTTGGGACGGATGACGAAGATAGGATCGAACGGGTCTTTGGATTTTCCCTGTGATTTCGACGGGCTTGCAGAAAACGGGCGGAAGTGAGCCTTGTCGCGGCGCTGACTGTGAAGCCACACACTTGTCTGTTGGATGCTTATGCTTGGTGACGTACTCCCATGTGTGCTCAACTCGTAGAATGGTCAACGAGGAAGACTAGTTTATCGGCGAGATTCTGCGGCAGGGATCCAATGCCGCCAGTGTGGAGTGGCCCGAGCAGTCCTAGCCGTTTTCCCCAGTTGGCAACAAGCGACGCGACGCCACTGCGTGAGGCCGCCACGACCACGGCTCCATTGCTTGATTGACGAAATGGACGTGCCAGGCGGCCGTGTCGTCGACGACTTTCGCATCGCACTCTGTGGTGAGTCACCCGTGAGTGAAATCTTCTTAGTAGAGGCGTCGGCGCGTACAGACAAAAGCCCACTCAGTTGGATGCGGCCCCCGCCATTAAGCGAGCGCTACATTTTTCATGGTGCTCTTAATGAACACGGGAGTTTCATCAGACATCATGATGCCAAAACGGAAAAGAAATATGAGGACAAAGCCAAGAATTCGAAAGCGAGAAAAATCCCCTTTGTCAACGCGTAACGAATACAAATGATATGTTTTGTTCTCTCCAAAGGATTTGGTTCACCCATTAATTGTCGGAGCATTAGGCCGTTTATGGAGAATGGAATTAGGCCCAACCCACAAGTATCTATGCTGTTTGCAGATATTTCTTCCTGCTACTCTTCCTTACCTTTGTTTCACACTAGCGCTTGTTAATTTGGGCAGACAAAGGGACATGGTAAAAAAATAATGTCAGTGTATCACACAAGATTATTATACGACTACACACAACATTAGCAAGCAATGAAACATAAACAGGTGAAGCTTCAAGTATCAGTGCATACAATGGCTTACAGTTTTCAGTTGTTACAGAGATTTTTTTTTAGAATCTTTCCAGAGATTGTTTGTACATGGGAAAAGGGACTGATAGCTCATTCCGAGAATAAGCCATTCACATCATCTCCAGACTTTGCATAACATTTGAAAATACAATACACACTCACGAAAAAAGATAACCTAAAGTGAACCGCATGTAGCTCTCCATCCCAGTCTTCCATGTATAGAATATGGTGATGCCAAACATCTAAACTACTTGTTATAAAAAAAAACATCTAAACTACTGATTCTGCTCCATAGTCGAATACCTGTGCCAGCTGCATATCACGTAGTAGTGCTTCATCAAAAGGGGGAGGAGCTAATTGACAATATAAATTGACTTACCAAAATATACTATCCATTGACTGCATATAGATGCAGTGGAGTACAATCTAGAGGCAATAAAAAATAATAGCCAAAATTAATTTTCACATCTATTTGTTCTGCAAGAAGCAGAGATGAGAAACGAAGACTGCACTGCTCGATCCGATGGTTAATAAAACATTCTATTATTATCAGAAGTCATAAGCTCTGAATTGAGGAAGTAAACACTCATCTATCTTCTGAAGCTTAAAATTCATAATTAGGTAACTTCAGGAGAAAACAACAAGAGAAAAATTAAAAGGAAGAGCCAAAGAGCTCACCCATCCAAAGTCTTGTAGGTTGATATGGACCTAGCTGACAGAAGGAAGGCACTAGTAAACCTGTGAGCATCTAGAAATGGTCAGAACCAATGCATAATCTGAAAAGCAACGGCCTGGGATAGTCAAACCTCAAACGTGCAAACAATAGTTCAGTTTAGATCATACAAAAGATGATATAACCATGCAAACATTTGGCCTTTCTTGTATTTAGCACCAAACGGGCATGCAACAATGAAACTCTAAAATATTTCACATAAAGCATAATGATCCAATCATAGCATCAGGCCGAACTTTCATGGCAGCAGCATATGGACCGCACTAAAAGTACACAACTGAACTGGGATCATCTAGGGTTGATAATGGCTTGAGGTTCTGCATATGGGATCATTTGTATCCCACCATCTAAGATGTTGGATAGTCATTGATCTAATTTTCACAAACAAAGAATCATTAAAGGCTCCAAAGAGTGAGTTTTGCTGCCAGATAAACCATTCAACATTAAGCATTATCGCTTGGAGTTACAGAACTTAAAAGCAACATTCAACATTCATTCTCACAAGCATAAAAAAAGGTATGTCTGAATAAAATCTACAAATGCAGCGATTTCAGATAGTCTATAGCAGCAAACAAAAAAGACACAAAATGACATTAACATGATAAATTAACAACCTAACAATATCTCATAACAAAAAACGAGGACGCGGTACCCCCGCTGATTCAAATCAAACGTAGGGAACACAGATTACGTGGACCGATGGGTCACACGAGTACTAACCCCAGGGTGGTTTTTTAAATCCATGGTAGTACTATGTGGACTCCAATACTCTGTTCCCAGCTTGCCTGAAGATTAGGCTTCACTAGCTTTCAGAAACATTATGTTTTTTTTTTCGAAAAGGGACTTCCAGTAACATCATATTGGGGAAAGAATTGTGGAGCATATCCCATAGTTAGCAAGCGCAAACAAGTTCTAAAGCTAGTTATAATCATCGTCGTTTCCAGCTTGATTAGACAGAATGCAGATAAAGACTGACTTAAAGGTTTGGCCTGCATGAGGAATAGGGTTTGAGATAGTCAGATTGAAGGACAGAAGATATTAGGTGCTCCAGGGCTCCCCTTCACTATTCACTAAGGAATTGATGGGTCCTGTTGTCATCTCATATTATGTAAATTTTTGAGCCGTAAGAGCATCTCCAACAGTCTCCTATTTATGGGGGCACAAAAATGTGTTGCAATTTTAGATACACAGAATCAAACCCAGTATCATCAACCTTTGAAAATCGAATGGCCATACACCATGCCCTTTGTAAATGTTGCTTCCATATGCAAATGAAATGAGCTAAGTGTAATAATATCTTTAGCAGGTTTCAAAAGAAATGTCAATGATAATCTGGTACTACAGGCGTTCCTGGCAATGAGAATATACCACTCAAAATTCAATACAACTGTGGAGAAAAATATCGGATGCAGTCACCTGGTAACTCCTGTACTGAGCCTCTGACCCAAACAGTCTATTACCCTACCATGCGCTATAGTGAGCATTGTTCTCTGACGCAAATTTTTTTTCTTTGTCACCATAAAAGAGCCGCTCCACCCATTTCAGCTTCATGACAGGAGACCCAGGATGCTTGTCAATGGCAGCCATCAACTCAGCCTCTACAGCTCTTTTATCAGATTCATCAGCCCCAACGTTCCCAATTTTTAGAGATATCTCTGTGAGGCCAAACAAATGCTCCAGCCCAGCTGGACAATACTGTTCCAGTCTGTTAATATTGAAGCCTAGGTTAAGCCTTTGCACATTAACCATCGTCCCTTGAAGGAATTCCATATACAGTGTGGTGCACATGAACTTGAAGTACTTGAGTTCTAGGAAATTCTCTTTGCCAAAGATGATCCTTCCTGTACAGGGTGTGAGGACGTATAACGAAAGAGCGGTCAGGGAAGGCAGCCTGCTAAGGGCAGTCATATCATTAATCGATAGCTCCATTACTTTGATCTTTAAAATACAGAGCTTGTCCAGTTCCCCGATCCACTTGGGGAGGGCGAAAAAGGTACAGATCCTTGGCGACAACACAACCTTCTTGAGAAGAGCAGGAGGAGAGGAAACATTGTTCAGATCGCAATAAGTTTCCTGCCTTGAAGCATCTCCTCCCCCATAATACATGTGTTGTGAAATCCGTGATTCAGAGTTAGAGACCTGAGATTACTGAGTTTTCCGAGAACCAAGGTCAGACACTTCATGACCATTTTCAGCTGGTGAGGTGACACCCTAGAACAGGTAAGATGCAGATCCTGGAGATTGATCAGCTCTCCAAGGCTCCCTACATTTTCTATGGAGTTATTGCTAATATCAAAGTGCCTTAGGGAACGAAGCGATATAAGGTGGCCAATAAGGTCAGGAAAACTAATTTCACCAGGGAGACTTAGGTGCAGCAAACCTGGCAGATTTACAATATCAACAGGCACATCAACTAATATTCCTTCTATGTCCAATGTAGCCAATTTCTTCAGGTGTTTTATATGCATTGGTAGTTTCACACTTAACTGGTATGCAGCAACCTGCAGAACTTTCAGCCGAAACAGTTCTGAAATTCCAGTTAAGTCATAGACTGTCTTATTGTGATCAGGCCACAAATGAAGAATTACAACCCGAAGAAGCTTGAAATTCGAGATAGAAGGCATGCACTTTGATAGCCCAAAAAATGCAAGTGAACGAACATGCGATAGCTCCATATTAGATGGTGTTGTTGCAGCTTCTGCATTGCTGAAGTGAAGTGATAGCCGACGAACCTTCACACCGAGTTTGATATCTGTTTGGGACTGATCCAGCACAATGATGAAATTGTCTATCATGGATTTGTATCTAATAAGACTTAGTACCAGGTGGTGCACTGTACATGACAACACCTCACCATCATGACCTACATTAACCGGTTGGATCAATCCTCTATGGATAAGCTCATCAAAATAGGACCTTGCAACTTCCTCTCTGTCTTCACCTTCATTCGCAGTGATGAAACCTTCAGCAACCCACAGTTTTACTAATTTGTCTTTCGCGATCAGGTATTCCTCTTTAAACATGCATAGGTAGAGCATGCATGCTTTCAAGCATTGGGGAAGAGCATTATAGTTCACACGGAGCACTAGTTTCATCCTTTCTAACTTAGGATTTGTTGCCCAATCAACATTTGAAGAGTTCCTCTTATAGTCCATTTTCCAGTGCTCTGCTTTGTTAGGTTGGCTTGCTAAAACTCTGGCTGTAGTGATAGTTGCCAGAGGCAGACCACCACATCTACTTATGATTTCGTGCAATACTTCACTCTCATTTCCCATAAAATCACATTGATGGCCAAAGGCATTACGGAAAAATAATTTACTGGACCTCTCATCAGTAAGTGGTTCCATATCAAATATATACTTGGAGCTAGGACCACAACATATCTGAGCCACATAAGCAACATCTGTTGTAACCAGTATCCTACTGCCATGATCACCATCTGGAATAGTAACATTCATGATATGCCAGGTACATGGACTCCAGACATCATCCAAGACAATAAAGTACCTGCCAAACATTTATAAACAAGTCAAACTAACAGCAAACTATTACATACAGCAGCACAACAGAGTAATTTCACTGCTGGTTCATCACATAACAGTTAGAGAGAGAGAGAGAGAGAGAGAGAGAGAGAGAGAGAGAGAGAGAGAGATCACTTATCAGAAGTGAGGGAAAAATAGAGCTATTTTGAGCATACATGTGTGGTAATTAATTAGCGTATACGAAAAAAAACGTACTTCTTATTTCTCAGATATGCCTTGATTTGCTCTGCGAGTTCAGGAACCTCATATGCGTCCACGGGGTGGTGCGGTCGGATTTGTGAAAGCAAATCAGTGAGAAGTCGCCTCATATCAGTATCTCGGGATGACCGCACAAAAGCTAAGCACTCAAATTGCCCGCTAAGCTTATGATACAACACTTTGGCAAGCGTGGTCTTACCGATCCCCCTACACCAGTAATCGCTACAACCTTAAGTCGGTGCCCCTCATTGTCAGACAGCCATCCAGAAAGAACTTCTATCGACCTATCAGTACCCACAAGACCAGCAGCCCCTCCATGCAGCAACGGAAGCGGAAGCAGATGTTCATCAGAGAGAAGGTCACGCTGGACAGTCCGTTTATCAAGTTGAAAGTCCTTGTGCCATCGAATAACCATCTTCAGACGGTCTCTAAATTCTGAGATATCATCAGTGAGCCATTGGAGGGGACTAAGCTTCTTCCAAAGAAGACTGATCCTAGAGCCTGTTAAAAGGAATGCAAGTGTGAGGGATAAAATTCCAAAAGCAGGCTCTAAACTATACTAAAAAACTGACACAGAAGATAATTGAGCTAAATTTCAGTCGACCAAAAGTTAGAGATGCTTTCGATCACCATTCATAGCCCTTAAAAGTAGATCAAACAACTAACATCTTACAATTTTTTTCGGTAGTGCACATAGATTGATAAATTTCTCTAGTCAATACATAATAATTCTACAAAACAAAATATAAAAACCATCGGATCCGAAGATTAGACATTGATTGAAACAACCGTTTATTTTCAGTCAATTGAACACAAGCAACTATGTAAAAGGAAAGCCTCTTCTTACCGTTAGCGTATTCATGTTCGAGCTTGTCGACACCATCGTCAATGTCGTAGGCCAATTCAGCCACCTCTTTAACCCAGTAGTCGCCGGCAAATGCAGGGTAAACCACATCCGCTGGATCGAAAAGGTATTCAGAAATAAGCTGTTCAATCTCGCGTTTGAGGCGGCGGATCCGCCTTTTCTCCCCATGCAGCAGCATGCACCCAAACCCATCAAGCAGCAACAGTGCGCCGAGCTTCGCAGGAAGGGAGAGCACGGGGCCTTGCGAAGCAGTAATCGTAACATCCATCTCGCTTGATCACCTGGACTGAGCCGAAGCACAGATTAGGGTTGTTCCTGTCGAGGATCGTTGATGATGGACTCGGGGTCTTAGCGAGAAAATATACCTAGGGTTCCGATCGCAGCGACCGATCTAGAGTTCCAGTCGCCGGAACCCCAGCATCAGTTACGCGAAAAGATTAGACACAACACAAACAGCAAAATAAGGACACGGCAGCTGGGAAGAGAATTTTGTCTTTTTGCCCACGAATTCGACTTTTTCGTAAAATACCGTAACAGATGCTTGCTTATTTTACTATGCTTAGTAGTTACTTTTACTATTTAAGTTAGAGAAGGGTCAAACCTTTGTAATTGTCTATTTAAGCCTAAGTGTGAGTTGTAATTGGACTTGGAGAAGAAGTTGGTGCCGGCCACTCTGGCTTGGGAACCATTCTTCCTTTCTTCCCCCGATATACCCGAAAACACTCGGAACTTTGCCTGAGAAATCCCCATGATTTTGCGCTTGTTTGCGTTTGATTCCTTCCAGGATCTGACAGCAGGACATGTTCCTCACGGGGACTGACGCGTCTGCCGCGACGGTGGAGTGGACGATGACGGAGCTAGTCAATCACCCCAAGGTCCTCGCCAAAGCCGCAGCACGAACCAGGTTTTGGCAGCGTCGTTGGCAACTGTGTTGAAGCTCTCATCATCCGCGAGTCCCTGCGGAGTGCCGCGAGAATACCGAGCCGTGTGCACGATGCAAGGCTTCGCAATCCCGGCCAGGACGCGGCGGGTCTTCGTGAATGCACGCAGCGAGGTTCGTGTCCGATCACTTGGAGCGGCATGACGGTAGCAGTGGCGGCGTTGATCTCAGCGACCACAAGCTGTGGCACGACAGCTTCAGCCTCTCGTACCCTTCAGGATTCATCGGACGGAGGAGTAAGGAGTTGCCACGGCCGTCGTTCAGCTTCAGCTCCTGGCCAACTTGTTGTCCGCTTGGGTGTGTCGATATCCAACGGGTTGGTGGTGCGCAGGAAGAAACCTCTTGTGCTTGTAGCTCTACGGAGATCAGTGCCATGACATCATCAGTGAACAAATGGTGGCCGTCCATTCGGCCACCATTGTGCTTGTAGGCAGGTGACAATGGTGGCCGAATGGACGGCCCAGCCCGGGCACATAATTTTGGGCCGTTCCGTGGCAGGCCACAGGCCCGGGCGTCGCCCCCAAATGAGTTACCGGCCGGCCCGTTAGGACCACGAGAACAGTGAGGCCTCGTACCTCAGCTGCAGCTGCAGTGTCATCTTGTTACCTCAGCCTGGCCCGTAATAAAGTGGAAAATGCTCATCAAAGCGTCATGCTCTGTCTCAAGTGACAAGTGAGCTACTCATGCGTTACGGGACAAAAGATGACAGCGAAAACGCTGTAAACAGCGATAAAGAGGAACACGCAGGAGAGGAGAGGGAAATCGCTCGACAGAACTGAAGGGAAAGTGCCCAAAAGTGATTAGGCAGGTGTTGGGGGCGACGGGCGTGTCTAGAGCTGCCGGTGCAGTAATTAAAGGAATCGTACTACTAGCCTAAGCAGGAGGAGCAACTGGCCGGCCACACGCATCGGACGTAACCCAAAGCCTAAGCAGAGGGAGCGCCACTAGCTCGCACTCTAGCTTAGTTAGTACTAGCAATATGATTTTGTTCACGTCCTCGCCACGTTATGGCATCCCCTCAGGTTGTCCTTTTAATCGAGTTTATGGCTAACCGTATCGGCTCATCCCCGGATCTCGTGTGGGATCCCGCCGCGCCGTGGCTGTGAAGAGGATTAATAAGATAATCCCAAACAAGGTAGGCTAGATACGAGTTCTGAAGCAAGTTGAGGATCAAGCAACCGGTCTGTAGCATTACGGATCGAGCAGATGTGGTGGACTTTGTATAAACGTATGCATTTTTATACACCACTTAATTAGCGGCAAAGTTTGTGCAGTTGAACTTTTTATTTTTTGCGATGGGTCATCATACGTGCGCTTCTTGAACTTCATTTCTTTATGATATACTGGCTGGTCATCATACGTGCGCTTCTTCAGCTGGGGTGTAAGTTTCCATGATCCACATCTTTTGGTTCCAGAAAGAGGTTCTGAACCTTCGTATCCACAAGTTCCAGTAAATTAACAGTGCACTAACCATCAGGTAAAAAGAAAGCTGAACAAACCCTGAATTTTAAAAAAGATACAAGGATCAGACGAGTGCTCGATGCGCCTCCACGGCATCACCGTAATCATCAGCCGGTCAAAGGTGATTAGGAGAGCACGGTGACCAGGATGCCGACATGGGAGCGGAGGATTAAAGAAAAAACCGGCGAGCACAGGTTTCAGCGAGCGCCGGCAGGGGGCCTGTGAAAAAGGACGCCGCGGGGGCTGCGGCTGCAAGCCATCTGGGTGTCCGGTGAGCTGGATTCCTGGACACATGGCCGCGTCACGCACCCCATGTGGCCGCCCCCTTCCCCTTCTCTCGCGCCCCGAACCTCCCGTCAGATTCAGATTAACCATTTCATCATCGATCACATTATGTTAATGACTTGTTAATATAATCTGGTACTAATGTGCTTGTTGAGGCAAGCGCTGGCTCATGAAAAATGCAACTTCGCCTTGGTTTTTCTCCACCGCTAGATCACCATCCATCGGCGAAAGATGCTCATGGAAAAATGGTCTCCATGTAGTGTAAAGTACACAGATACCTAGGGGAAAAGGCAACCATGCGCGGTAGCGGAATCCTAGACTCTGGAACTTCGTATACTAACGCCACGGATTTCATCTGGCAACTTATTATATTATATAAAGAGATTTACACCAGATAAATACTTTCCTAAGCATACAAAGAGAAATACGTTAGTGCTCGAAGGTACTGACACTCTCTTTTCATAACATAGCAGCATCTTCCTTGGTGAAACTTCCGTATTCGAGGGCAGTAGAAAACTTGATTACCGTGTGGGCTCCATGTTAGCAGTCGTACCAGTATTCCCAAATTGCCTGGAACCAGATCTATGAGCTTCCCCTGCTTTGACTAACCTCATGCAGAAGCAGGTAAGGCACCTGCGCCCACCAGAGCCGTCATGTGTGTTCCATTCAAGGTTGAGATAACGGATTGAACCGTGAGAACCGCCCGGGGCCGGTCCACCGGTTAACCGGATAATCGGAAAAACCGGCCGGTTAGCCGGACGAAATTTGATTTGTGGCCGCGCCGATCGCAGCCCGGTTAACCGGCCGGTTTCTCCGGTTAACCAGCCGGTTTGCCCGGTTAGCAAATTACAATAGAATCAAGAAAAATTCAGAAAAATAGGGAAAAAATGCATTAACTGCCCTAAAATATTAACGATAATTTTAGACATAAATTCATATTATATCCACTTCATAGGACACAACACAACCATATTGCTCAATGAAAAGTCAAATATAGTTGTCTAACTCATATTATTCCCAAATTCATACAACAACAAGATTAATTGTACATAATACATAGAAAATATGACTTTCACTCATGTCTCGGCTATAGTTGTCCAAAACATAGTCTTCAACAAATATTATACATCAAGAAAATTTGGGAGAGGGAGGGTTAGTCGGCCGGTTATAGCGGTTAACCAGCGCTTTGACCGGTTAACCAACCGGTTATAAGGTTCTATAGCCTTTTTACCTTTATTTGTATTCCGTAAATTTTTTCTATGTCAAACAACTTCAATTTCAAATTATTCTTTTACTATAAATCTTTATTTCTTCTCTAGTTTTTTAACAAATTTTTTATACAAAATTTTGAAAATTTTGAAAATTTTTGAATTTGAACCGGGGGTTAACCGGCCAACCGGTGCAACCGGCCCGGACCGGTTTACCGGTTTACCGGTTAACCGGGTTAACCGACCGGTTAACCCCGGTTCTTTGAACCCTGGTTCCATTCCATGTGCAGGTGAAGTGAAAATTCTGGAGGACACTATGGAGAGAACTGTGGAGCAGATTTACCGTGAGAGATGGTACTTATGAGTATCTAATCGGAGTGTTGCATGAAGATGAGAGGCAGCTCACGCTTGTATCACGCTGACGCTATTTTGACTTGACTATCCCCAGCAGTCCAAATAACAGTACTAAGCTATAAGGTAGTACAAGGAATCTTAAGCACACAGTTCCCGCCACTGTAACCACAGCAAAACCCAGACTATGAGACAACAACACAAGAACAACCATGCGCTTTGGAGTTAATGGTAAAAACACACCTAGTGCGCCCAAAATGAATGCATCCAAGGACCCGCTTATTTTGCATCGACTCATCTTTCCCAGCCGGCTAAACTTCACTTAAACTATTGAGAGTATGGATGAGTACTGATCAGTGTATGAGAGTTCTGTACACGTTATTTCAAGTGAAGAAATGCAAATCAGGTGCTCGCTCTATTAAATTGAACATATATATCAGCTCTATTAAATTGAACATCTATATCAGAAGTACATGGTTGAATGGTCCTGCCTTTGATAGTCAAGCCAAACTACACGCGATGTGCGGAACTGATTATGACATGTGTTGAATCTGCGACCTTAACCAGTTCTATTTGTTCTAAATAAAGCATCCGTCTTCTCTCTGCCACGTCTTCTTTTGTTTAAGACTCCTACTAAAACGCCAGGAAAAGGAATAGAACAGAACACCCATCGTGACCATCATCTTTATTCACATGCACGTCACCAAAATATCTAATTCTATAAGATAAAACACACACACACACACACACGCGTTTCTGAGTATAATGTTTTACTTGAGTTAAGTATAACCCGATTATTACAATAAATAATACTACTATCAAGAGTTTCTATTGCAAACATATGGAAAAACATGCAAACACCTATTTATTGCAATAATCAGAGCAAATTAAAGTTGGTGGAGGTTAGTGCATTGTGCCAAGATATCTCCCTGAGTATCTCCCCTATAGGAAGTATACTAGCACCTAGCCAGATACAAAGTAATTATATAAGCAATTCAATTACCCATATCTTCCCATTGATATGTTTGCATGGTTAAAGATAAAAAGATGGACCCTCATGATTGCATCAGCCGTGAGGAAGCTGGCAAAGTCCTCATCTCCAACGGAGATGTTGGGGCTGACACCAACACTCCCGATTGGAGACACGACCTCCTGCATGGCCCCACCGAGCGTGCTCCCTTCGTCTTCTACACTCGCTCGCCTTTGCCGTTAAGTGGTTTAGTTTTAAGTTCCATCTTTTTGTCGGGCCCAGCGAGCTGATTAGCCCAGCATGATGATTAGTGACAACTAGAACTGCCATCTTCTTGCTCAAAGCAGAAGCGTGTAGGTGTTAGTTGAAGCGCCAAATATAGAAGGTACTATGTTGAGGGTAGGTCCATGCCAATAGGTCACTTTTTACAGCTTGAAACACTAAATTCTGTTACTGGCATATTTACAAACTGCCACTTGCGATTGCATCTGGAATGGAATCTTAGCGGAATTAGCAAAAAGCTACCGGGGTTGCTGCTGTGCCGGATCCACATCTGGCATCAGATAAAAGGATTTTTATTGTGGCAAACTGTTTTTGGTTAGACATGATATTGCGGCTATTACCGTGTCAGTATGAATGGAATAGAACAAGGGCATGAACAGACATAGGAATGTTTTAAACATTAGAAGAAGATTGAGAAATGTTGCTTGAGATGGGACGCTAGTTTACTAGATCGATCGACAATACTGACCTCCTACTTTTACTTGGCGTTCTTTAGTTGTCAAAATCAGCTATATACTGCTAAGTTCTTTAGCTTTAGCTTAAAAAGCAAGAAAGATTGCGATCAGATCAACTGAAACTGCTTTAGTGGAATACTAGGATGCCAAAGCCACTGTCTCGTGCCGCCACATCTGAAGGATCCTTTTTTTATCCAAGATGATCAAGCCATACCATTGCACCCTAAAGCATCTCATTAATGAACTGAGCCCACCTTAAGATTCTGATGTGCATCCCTGCAGACCCAGTTGTATTTTTAATGAGTAGAGGATGCCCAGTAAATGTGTGCCACTAAGGTCAAGGCTCTTCAATTTGGTTATTGCGTGGCTGCAAGCTGAGATCTGTCTTATTTATTGATTTTGTTTGTGTACAGGATGTTTTGATATACTACTACTGAAGAATATAAATTTACCTATATCTACAGGATACTGAAGAATATAAATTTACCTATATCTGCAGGATGTTTTGGTACACTACTAGTAAAGAATATAAATTTACCTATATCTGTAGCATTTGTTGTAGGAGCTAGGGTTATCTTTAAACCGATGCCATTTTTCAGTACAAAATTTCATGGATTTGTGATACAATGAAACCAGTGCTATTTTTTCAGTTAAAAAATCATGATTTTTTTTATACAATGACGTTGAAAATTGGATAAAACATTTGATAGAGATGTCGTATATAAAGTTGGACATCCACATGAAAAGTCTCTTTCATTTCTTTATCGTGATTCATTGACTAGAATTCTGAACCTTACATGCAAAGAAAATACGCAAGACAAACAAAGCACAACTCCAGTTTTGATATGTAACTTGTTCAGATTTATTTACTGCATTTTATAGTATTTTTGTTAGCACGCTTTCTTCTTGCCAATGATGATTTGGTAACTTCACTACTTCTTTGTCTACAATACACTGTCATTTGGCCCTTGAATAATAATACGATCACAATTGCTTAAAACTATCTTTCTAAGCTTGCTGAGTCATGAACTCACATCATTCACTTGAACTCTAACTTGGCGATTTGGTAGAACATAAATATAAGTTGATTTTTTTACTTAATTGGAAGGACTATATCTATTGCTATAGGAAGAAATGAACGATTTAGCGTTACTTATATGTTCGCGTAATTGAATTTTAGCATGTAACGTATCGAATCTCGCTTGTTAAATAACGAACTAACCGTTTACGTCCCGCCAACTATGCTCTTATCCAACGCGGATATTCATTTGTCGATTCTAATTTGTTCGCGCTTCTAACATTAATGCGTATGCATGTCGGACTCGTAACCGATAGATCCATACCCAGATTCGTAATTTTGAGTTGACGTGTTGTCGAAGTAATCATGAAAATGAAAAAAAAATCAGCTCTAACAGAAACATGGTCTCTCATGTAAAGATCTTTTACATGTTCTATTTCTACACACAATTTCTTTCTATCAAAAAAACTTGTTTAGTAATCCAAAACTTCAGCAGAAAAAAAGGAACGTAAACCAAAAGCCTAAGCGTAAGCTCTGACCCGGTAGAAACCTCCAAAAACGCTTCATAAGAAAAACCGCCACCGAAAGGTAAAATACAAATAAAAGGGAAGGCAGAAAACGAAAACCAGCAGCCGAAGCGAGCCAGGGTTTTTGAGTAATCCGACGCGCACGCAGCCCTCCCTCTCTCTCTCTCTCTCTACTCCTCCAGAGACCAGAGCCAGCCCCTTCCTTCCCTCCCATTCCCCACAAACCCACACACAAACCGAGCGACGACGCGGCCCACGCCATGAGCTAAGCATTGAGCGAGTCGCCCTCTCGTCCTCGGCCCCTGCTCGCGCTCGCGCTTCCGCCTCGCTGCCCTGCCGCGGTTAGGGTTTGGATTCGTCGGAGGACTTGGGGGAGGCTAGATCCGGGAGGAGGAGAAGGGGGAGTCGGGGAGAGGGTGACGGCGCGGATGGCCGCCACCGCCGGGGCCGCCGAGGACGGCGGCGGCGGCGGTGGAGGTGGGGAGAGGATGAAGTTGCTGTGCAGTCTGGGCGGCCGCATCCTGCCGCGGCCCGGGGACGGGACTCTGCGGTACGCCGGCGGGGACACCCGGATCGTGTCCGTGCCGCGCGGGGTGGCGCTGCCGGACCTCCTCGCGCGGCTCTCCGAGGCGTACGGCGGCGCCACGGGCCCGCTCTTCGCGGTCAAGTACCAGCTCCCAGACGAGGGGCTTGACGCGCTCATCTCGGTGTCCTCGCCGGAGGATCTCGACAACATGGTCGAGGAGTACGACAAGCTGGGCGGCGCCAGCCTCAAGCTCAGGGTGTTCATCTTCCCCATCCTGGATGCGTCCGGCGGAAGCGGCGTCGGCGGGGAGGAGTTGGAGGGCGGGAGCTTCGATGCGGGGCTCCGGTATCTGGAGGCTGTGAACGGCATTGTGCGGAAGGACAGCATCGCGAGTGTCTCGTCCGCCCAGTACTCCGACGCCGGTCTGCCCCCTCCGGCCTCGTCAGCTGGCGGTGTCCCAGGCTCTCCGACCGCGCTATCCCCCACTTCCACTTGCTCTAATGATGCTGCGAGATCGGCCTTCAGTGGGACGGCACCCCCGCCTCTTGTGGATGTCTTCAGCAATGCGGCTCCCGCTCCAGTGCCTGTGAAGCAGCAGGAGTGTGCCACTGAAGGGAGGGCTCCAACTCCCCGGCGAATCCACATCCGCAGTCGCATCCTCATCCACATCCACAACATCATCCACATCCGGAGGCGACAAGGTACCGGCAGCCGCTGTCACAGCTGCCACCACTGCCTCCTGTGTTCATGAACGATCATAGAGATGCCATGCAGGGTCTGAATCAGCCGCAGCCAGGAAACGGGGCAAGATTTGATGACTGCAACATGTGCCTGAAGGCATTGCCCCATGCTCACTCTGATCCAGTGGTGAATGAGTATGGCAATGAGGTGCAGGGAGGGGCTGCCCCTGAGCCGGGGCCTGTGTTCATGAGCCTGCGGCCCGAAGATGTAGCAAGGATTATGATGCCAGAGAGGGCAGTGCAGGCCCCAATGGGGGCTTATGGATACACACATATGCATCAAGTGCCACAGGACAGGGTGTATGTGCCAAAGGTAGAAGGGGTCGCAAACCCAGTGTTCATTGATCAAACTGGCATGCATCAACATGTCTATGTTCAGCAGCAGCCACCGCCACAGCAGTTGCCATCGACCTATGGATTTAGCCATATCCCTGTGATTCCCAGTGAGAAGGACAGAGTGGTCTCTCCAAGTTCAGCCCACTCTGATGTTACGAGCTCTCATCAACAATTTATGCAGCAGCCACAGCAGCAGTTGCCCTCAGGCCATGGGATGGCTCAGTATCAAGTGAAGCCAGCTAGTCCCAATAATCCGCTTGCAGGTGAAGGTAGTCTAAGCGGTAATTCAAGACACCGCGAGGATGGACAGGTGTATCGTGATAATGCACCTCCAGTGGCACCTGCGGCTGTGCCAAACTATATGGCAAATGTGGACAGGATGATGGATTCACTCCGCGTGAACCCTAGTGAGGCTTCTAGCGCTGCGGAACAAAGGAAGCATGCCATGTCTCCTGAAAATGCTGTACCACAGAGTGCAATACCAGATCATTCTCAGGGGTTCACTGAGAACAATATCAGTGCCAGACCAGATACTCGAGCAAAAGAGGTTCATCTGAGCAACACCAACACCTTTTTTGATGTCAATGAGCCAAAGGTGCTACTTCAAACTGAGTCAATGCCACCACCGTCTATGGCCAACTCATATTTGCACAATGAACCAAAGGTACTGCTTCAAGCTGAATCAATGCCACCACCTTCTGTGGCCAACACTTATTTGCACAATGCCCAGCATGTTAACATAAGCCATATGCCACCTATGATGAGCATCGGGGGACCCTATTCTAGTTATGTTGTCACTACAGTCGGGCCTGGTGGAGTCCCAGCATCAGCTTATGGCATGGATATGGTCTATGCAAATGCCACTGTTAATCCAATGAGTGAGAGGAAAGATGTCCCCCCTGAAGTTTATCACAAGGAAGGACCGCATGAAATCATTAATTCACCAAATGCAACTCAGGCAGCGGCAGTAGCTTTGGCAAGTCATGCACCAAGCATGGATCAACACCAAGAGTCTGGTTTACTAGGCCAACAATTCAACAATGAAGACCCTTGGAAAATACCTACAAATGCACATCCATTGCCACCAAGACCGAAGAGGGTAGCAAGCAGAGAGAACATCAGCCCCAAGGACCCCCATCCCCACAACACTATATCGAACTGCAAAGGGCCAGATTTGAATATTCCAGCTGAGGAACAGCAGCAATCAGATCATAGAGATGCGCATGCAGAACATGCTCGGTTTATCAAAGGTTTTATTCTTTACTGTTCTTTCCTTTAAGATCTAGCCATTTCCTGTTCTTATATAAGTTTAAGATCTAGTCATTGCCTGTGCTTATAAGTTGTGAATCTCATTCCTGTCTATCATCAATCCAGGTGACGACATCACCACTCCAGATTTACCAGGTATGGAGGATAGTTTACCTGCACCTAAAACTCAGTCATCTGAATCTCAACCTTCCGTACGTAATGAAGGAATTGGGGCTGTTACTGCGAAAGCAGATGGTGCTAATGAGGTTCGAAGTGATTTGATCCTACAGATTTGTTAGGTAATCTTAATTGCCCTTCCACATGTTTTCATTGACACTAACAAGACAAGCTTGCAGGTAGTCAAGAGCAGGCCAGCAGATTGGATTTCAGGATTTCCCGTAACAGATGGGCGTTTGCAGGTTACATTCGTGAGATATATCTTTTTTGGGTGTGCACATCCAATATTGCATTGTGCTTATAATTTTTACTTCCATCATGTGTTCCAGATCATAAAGAATAATGACCTTGAAGAACTCCAAGAACTTGGTTCTGGAACTTTCGGAACTGTATATCATGGTAAATGGAGGGGCACTGATGTTGCAATAAAAAGAATCAATGACAGATGTTTTGCTGGGAAGCCATCAGAGCAAGAGAAGATGGTTTGTTTGCATACTTCAAATCTTTGTTTTTGGTAAAACTTGTATGCATACTGATAGGTCTCAAATATTTTCAGCGGTCTGACTTCTGGAATGAGGCATCTAACCTTGCTGATCTGCATCACCCAAACGTTGTTGCTTTTTACGGAGTTGTTCTTGATGGACCTGGGGGGTCCATTGCCACAGTTACTGAATACATGGTCAATGGTTCTCTCAGGACTGCTCTGCTGAAGAATGCCAAGTGCGTCCCTTATTATATATATGGATATACTTTACATTTCATCTTTATTGATCTGCCGTATCTTCAAAAGTGGAAAGTATTAATAAAATTGACTTGTATTTCTCTATGCAGGTCCCTTGATCGACGGAAGAGATTAATTATTGCCATGGATACAGCTTTTGGAATGGAATACTTGCATAACAAAAACATAGTGCACTTTGACTTGAAGAGTGACAATTTGCTTGTTAACTTAAGGGATCCTCAGCGTCCAATATGCAAGGTAAAACACTCAATTTTTTTAATACTCTTTTCACTTTGTTCCTGCATTTGTTATTTTTCCTTATTGTATTCATCGTGCTAGTTACCATGGAGGTTCCTCTTTTATGAACCTTCCTAATTCAGTGCCATGCGAAATCTTAGCACACTTTCTGCAAATGGCTCTGCATTTTTTTTGGGTATTAAGGAAAGTAAATTGTTTCATACTATTGCTAGTTTTGCTGCTAAAGAGCTTTGGTAGGACTTCCATATGCACTTGATGACACCTGTGCCGATGCAAGTTATGTCTAAAATATACTCCCTCCATACTTCAAAAGGATGTCGTTCTAGGTCTCTACTTGATTTTACGAAAGGATGTCGTTCTGAGTTAGATGCAGCCATTTGAGACGAAACTACCCTCTGGTCTCCTTGTTTCCTCTTCTCTTCGCTCAGTCCCGAGGGATTTATTAATCACACAAGGGGCTCCTGATTCGTTGTTCTAGCGCAGCTTTGTGGCCAGTAAACACGCGCAGCACAGTCGAGGCGTCACTAGCCCATGCGGGATTGGAGAAAACGGCAGAAAAAAGGAGCTCCCGCACAAAAAATGTGTATGCACAGGATCGAACTCGCAACCCAAAGCCTTCACACCCAAGGAGATAACCAATTGGACTGAAGAAGACTTTTGAACAAGTTACTTCCAGCTCTTAAATAAGGGTAGACAGGGAATAAGACCACCTAATTAATTAGTCCTTGGTATGCTAAATCATGTCCTAAACGACATCCTTTTGAAGTACGGAGGGAGTACACCTTAACTGGGATCATTTTTGAACTTGTGGATAAACTCATGCATCTATGTATATCATTAATTGAAGAATATGTGGGCCCAGATGGTGGACAGCTCACACTTTGTGATTATGTTAACAGAAATATATAAATATAAACTGTTGAAATGATTTTATTTTGGGAATTGCTGTAGAGCCAACCCGAATGTCCAACTCCGTTCCGACTGGATGAATATATGGTAATCAAGTGTTTTAAATTTCCAAATGATGATATATAGTTTCTATAATAGTTTGAGTTGGACATGAGTAGGACGATCGGGTTGGACCTATAGCGATACTCTTTTATTTTTGGCACATAGAGCAAGAATCTTGTAGAACATCATGTTGCCATCTGAATTTTATATTCCCTTAGCTTATCAGCTATTCTTTTGTTAGATTGTCTATATGACGTCTTTAAACCTGATGTTTAATACCTTGCACGTATTACAAGGAATTTTATTTTTGTGGCTTATTACTTGTTCTTCATTTTGTTTAACTATGTCCATTTTTCCTCAATTATTTTCCTGGACTCTTAGGTTGGTGATCTTGGGCTTTCAAAAGTGAAATGCCAGACCCTCATTTCCGGTGGTGTGAGGGGAACACTCCCATGGATGGCCCCAGAACTTCTGAATGGAAGTAGCAGCTTGGTCTCTGAAAAGGTTTGCCAGTTCTCTCATTTTTTCCAGCATATTTATTGTTTGAACTCGATTATTTCACTTCAGCTGATTCTATGAAGTTCACATACGACTAAAACATAATTGATAATTGGTATTCATGCTTTACTCAGGTGGATGTGTTCTCTTTTGGAATTGTTCTGTGGGAACTCTTAACAGGGGAAGAGCCGTACGCGGATTTACATTATGGTGTTATTATAGGTAAAGACGAAACTCTTTGTGCACTTGATTCGAAGGTGGCATTAGTTCTTTTTAACTGTAGCTTGATATAAACTGTTCTTTTGTATGCAGGTGGCATCGTGAGCAACACTCTACGGCCGGCTGTGCCTGACACATGTGATCCAGAGTGGAGAGCACTAATGGAACAATGCTGGGCAACAGAACCGTCTGAACGGCCAAGTTTTACAGAGGTTGCGAACCGGTTGCGGTCCATGGCTGCATCCCAGAAGGTGCAAAACTAAAGACCACCAACCTGCAGATGTTCCGGTCTCAGCAATTCTCCAACTTCAGGTTTTCTGTGGACCGGTTCACTTCTCACCGGATTGCATATTTAGGAATCCAGAACTGATACATATGGCTCCAACTCCATCCTGCCTGTCCATACCTTCATTGTTTCATATCTTGTAATCAAAAGTTACCAGCCGTGTCGCAATGGACGTCAAGATGCCTATTCATTCATTCATACCCTTTTGGTTTAGAGTTTCGGTCAATAAGTTACTAGTCTAGCGTCAGTTATAGGGGGTGTCCGATATTATTATTTTTTCATTTCTTTTCTTTTTGCCCTTAACTGGGTAATAATTGAGTTACTAAGAAGTCGTCTGTCAGTCCGTCTGAATGTGAACTGGTTGTTGCTGGGTAAGTATGGTTTGTTGGTATATTACAAGTCTGGGAACAGAGAGTGAGGTCCTGCTTGTATGTAACTATGATATGCTTTGGTTTTGTGATTGAGTTATAGTGTTATATACTTAAATCCCCTGGTGCCATTGTAGAATCTGAGCTATTTAATGCATGATACATGTTTTAACTGGAGCAGTGTCTCCAGATCTCTGCTGCTCCCTCGCTGGCTTGCTGCTGCTGAAACATTCAGCACTGCTGGATGGTAGTCATGGGACTAGCTGGTTCCTCTGTTGGGGTGAGCACGCAGAGGGTGTGATGGGCTGAAGGCACCACAGTCGGGGCACAGGGAGCAACCAGTCCACGGCCAGAGTTGCGATTGCGACGGTGACGCACGCATATGGCCGGTTTCGGGGTGCGGCGCGCCCATCATGACTCGGCGCGCCGCTCGATCAGCTCTTGGTCCAGCGCGTCACGTATGGGGTGCCCTGCTTGCGCAACCATGTACGCGCTCCAGTCCCATGATCTCAAGTTGATTATTCCGTGCGTTTATACCCACTACTAGTACCACCAACTTGTCGCCACAACGCCACGCGGGGAACCCAGATCCAGTTTCGCGGGTCGCGAACTCGCGATGCGGGTATTTAAATCCAGGAAAAATCATGGAGTAGTTTATACTGAACGAGTAGAATGACTGAATGAGCGGGGCCCTTGGGTCCTTTTTGTGATCCCGAAAAATCGGGGGTAAAAGAGACTGGGATCTTATCGAGTTTCTCAGCTGCAAAGATCCAAGGGTTAATAACAGAACAGCTGCGATCTTTCCCAATCTCATTCATCCTTGCTCGGTGAAATCTAGGCTTCGAGCGAGTGGACCGAGGCTCTTGGATCTGAGGTAAAATAATATCGAAAAGAAGGAAGATGATCCTGGTCCTTGACAGCTCAACCTGAAGACTGAAGCGAGTTGTCCGAGTGTGAGCACGGCAGCGTTTTATTTTTCATTTTTATATTATATAACTAGCACGGCAGGGTTTATGACAAAGCTCCCAGATTCCCAACCAACAGCGAACGGGGAGTTGTGTATGAAGCCATGCGGCTTGTGAGAGTGCTGGCGACTGGCGTACACCGGATACAGCTCCTATCGAACAGCTTCATAGAACAGAGAACACCAGTGGTACACAGGAGAGAAAAAGCTACTCTTCGTTTTCTTCTTTTTGGACACCAACTGGGATGGAAAGATGCAGCGCTAGTAGGCCCGCAATTTCAAGAAAGTGAGAAAGCCCACGGAGCCGGAAGGCAATACTGCGGTACTGCCCAAAAGAGGCCGATTTGGGCTGCAGGCCAGTAAACCATTTGCAAAAGGAAGAAATCCTTTTAACCTCCCTCAAGTATTATTAAAGTTTGATTTTCTTCCCTCAATTACAAAATCAGGTATCCCAACTATTGAAACCGTTTATTTTTTCTCACAAGGTAATTTTGAATGGTGGTTTTGTCCAGTACGAAATGCATATTAAATGCTATGTCATCCTTTTCTCAATTGAAAATTTAAAAATGTTCGTTCCAAAGGAGTAAAATTACAAAATTTTTAATCGTTGAATATTTATGGTGATTTTTAATATAATTATATTATATTTATTTATATTTTTCACTTCACTTCATTTAATAATTTTCTTTATCAATTTGAGTTAATTTAAAAATTAAATGTAACACTATTCACAATTCAAACATGATAAGACAGAAAGCTATGATAGTCATTTTCGATGAATTTCAATTTTAAAATAAAACATATTTGTATATCCACATAAAACAAAAGTTGTTGCTAATATAAAGTTTGCACCAACAAAAAAATAATAATTTTTCAATAAAAAATTCTATGGGAGGAATAATAAACGGTTTCCATAGTTTAATGAGGTAAAATACCCGGTTTTGTAATTGAGGGAGAAAATCCGGACTTTACCAACAGTTGTGGGTGGTTGAAAGGACTTTCCTTTGCAAAAAAATATGCGGCAATACTAGACCATGACGGGTGGTAGTTAGGCTATGGGAAAATTGGCATGCTAGACAAAAGCAATACTAGAGCCCATTGTCTACGAATTTATTTTTGGACTAGTTATATGCCCGTGCGTTGCAACGGGATAAAAATTTCATATAAGACAAAAGCATTACCATAATGATTGGTACCATGAGCTTTGCTAAAGGCTTAGTACCATGATGTTCTACAGATCAAAAACAACATTCAACGGTGCTCAATATCATGCGCATCTATAGAACTTGAGAAAAAACATCCAAACTAAATTGGCAGAATTTTAAAGAACTGATCATGAACTAAGGTTATGCCCATCCATCAGATCAATATACAGGAGGCACAACTGTCCATGTTATATTAGATCAATGGAGGCTGAAAATATTATAAATGTCTATGAATCAACAAGAACTAAAAATATTATCATAGTATTTACAAAAATAGCAGATGCAACAGCCATTATCCTACATTAATCAATTTCGTTTGATGATTTACTGTTCTAGATGATATATGTCCATTGTTTTAAGACATGAAACAATGGATCTCATTCTTTTATGTTGTGACGGGAATATCATATCATCTGTAGAGTGTAAAGCATTAGATTACATTCCCATGCATTGGGCGAGAGACTATGTATTGTTTCTCACTACAAAACAACAAAGTGGTCACAGTGACTTGTCATCTTTTACACAAAACTAACACTAATAAGGCCAATGCAAAACACACACACACCCACAAAAAAAAACTTGAGGTAGACAATGGTAGCATGTTTGTTGTGTTGATATCTGGTGGCCTTAAGAAACATTAAACTGGATGGATAAATACTGAAATATACACCCCTATTGTTTTATATAATGCCAATGCCATCTCCTCTAGTAGTTATGTAGAACTTGAACTGGATAGAGGGTAAAAACAGGTAGAGGAGATCGAGTAAAAGCTGCAGACGGTTGATGAATCTTAGAAACCATCTCTCCCTATCCGTGTACCTTTTCACTTCACTTCTTCCGTGCGGCACAACAATGGGTGACCAACAACAACCAAGCATGTCTCATAGCCCTGCATCTCAAAAGAAATGCAACAGGTCAAAGTGCATTATTATTGTCGGGAAAACACTTTTGTGGTAGCATTGCTTACATTTTTTCCGTCAAGTACAAGAGCTTTTCTTCCAACCTTCGCCCTATCTAGGAAGTTCAAAAGATAAACTGATCTAGTTGGCCTAGCTGATTTTTTTTTTTGAATTTTAGAAACATAACCAGCGAAACCTGGTTTCAGTCTTCATACCCTTCATATAGCTGTAACCCTGTAAGTGAACAGACCCGTGAGTTACCTTATTGTGAAATTTCAGTAAATCTAGTATAGAATTAATGTGCAAAATATATTTCTTGCAAGTTCAATGTAAGGGTTTTTGAATGAATTGTTCTGTGTAATGAAAATTTAAAAGGTGATTAGTTTGCCTCATTCAAGTACTTTTGATTCCAAGGCTAATGAAAATCTAAATAAGTGTAACATATGAAACAACATATTTTACATCATATTTACTTCCTGGCTAGGCTCTAATATTTAGAAAAAAAAATTATGCAATACTTCAACCTAAGCTACCTCAGGCTCGAGTGTGTAACGCCTCCTATTCATTAATTCAATCTTCCTTTTCAGCAGATATTTACATGTTTGCTCATTGGATGTTGTGGATAAACCTACATTGCTATCTTGATGCCATCAGCGAAAAAAATACATGTAGACAGTAGTTGACTCACATTACATGCGCTAGCAGTGTTCATTAAGCCCCTGAATTGATTGATCCCATCGTGTTTCAAGATGCCATCTGCTAGGAAAGGCAATATACTTATATATCAATATAATCAGGTGGGGAATATTCGTTCTTGCTCATCTGTGGATAAGCCAACCAGAAATTATAGCTATGCTTGAATATTTAAACAGCAATCATATAACCATACTCTTACACTTTACGTGTGTTCACAATGTTGGTGATGTCCCTAAACGGTTTCTGACCACTACCTCCTCTCGAAGCTGCCATCTACACACACACAAAATGAGTTTTGTTAAAGTTTCATTTAAGCTTGCTAAAAAAAATCACTTTATGAAAACACAAAACTTGATGTAAGAATTGGACTATTGCATACCCAATAGAAGAGATTCAAGTTAGTGATTTTGAAGTTTTTGCTACAATGAATAAAATATTTGTGTCAGTCTGTAAGTGATCCACTGAAATTTTCTCACAAGCATGTTATCAGCAAGAAAAATGAGTTGCTGAACAAGGAAAACATAGAAGAGCCATGATACTGAATGACAATCGAGACTGAGATTATAGCACCGAAATTTCAGACTCTAGGACATCGGGTTAACGGGCAAGGTCCTGACTCAACATTCAGAACTCTACTAAACCCAACATCAGCAAAACAAACATGGTTTGACAGAGATTATAAGGCAACATTCACAAAATAAACTCCATATGTAGCTGCGTGAGCTCAGCAGTCACCAAACTTGCCAAACCAGTTACCACATGGACCCTACTAAAGTGCAAAGCCTATTATTGGTTTCTCAATGCATGGATGACTCAGAGAAAATATTTCTTTCTAGGACCAATCAGGCATAACCAAAGTTTAGCAAGATGCAGCTACAATTTAACCAAAGTCATTCACCATTCGCTGAAAACCAGGCACAGTGATACAGTATATTCAGGAAGCAACAGACGGTCCAGTTGTGCCAGGAGACAAGTAAATGAAAAGGGAATCCCAATGCAATCAAAGAAGAACAATATAAAAGCAGGGCAACTGAGCAAGGCAATATAAAACCATAGGACATTCCTTGTCTTCCAGCAAATATTTAGAAAAAATTTCAAGGCATTGAAATATAGATAGGCCATCGGTTATATCATATTGAAGCTCACTTGCCCGAGTCGGTTTGGACTATATTCATGCATAGATTGTAGTAAGTACCTAAAATGATGAGCAACACTCCTTTTTCATTCCAAATACCTTTGTTTGGAAATTAAAAATAACAAAATATATTGGATTTGCAGTAATATCACACAACAGCCATAAAACTTGGTGTGAAAGCTTCCGGTCACAAAACTTTAGAAGTATAGCAAATCTTGTAATATTTATTGTTCGACATGACATACTACCTCAGTTGAATAAATTAGTTGTTTTTGTCAATAACACAAGTAGTACATTTTCCACCCTGAGAAGCACGTGCTCATTTTGAATCATAAACTGAATTGATATTAAATTTATAAAATTGTTCAATCAGTATGTACTATGTAGTTAGCTAATCACATTTCAAAATCAGTGAAAAAGAGAAAATCCCTTATTATGATTTGAGTTATTACACACCTAAATCAATATACTGAACTGGATATGTGCAATTATCACAATTCATCAGGATCTTTCCTGTCGACTATATATTAGAAAAAAAAGTAGTAACAACACGGAATATTCGTAAGAACGCAATATTATGTAATTGTTGTTCATTTATCATTGAGTGGTAGATGGAAATCCTATTCATAACTTGGTATTGTAAATTTGTGGTAATACAATTCTAATCACGACAGTATGAACAAGAAATTTTCATTGAATGTATATTCTGCCTGTGAAAAGTATTATTTCTGTCAAATGAAAACCTAAAAAATTGTGCAGCTTATCCAAGCAGTGGAATAAAAAATTATGCAGCTTATCCAAGCATTTTCTGTGTAAAGAGGATTTTTGCTTCTCCTATTATATTATGACACAAAAAATTTAGCTTTCCCTCTGAAATCCTAGATTTTTTATTCTGAACAAATATTTCCAGCAAAACATTATCTAAAACAATATTACCAACAGAAGATAGGAAAAGGACATTTCTTTTTCGAATGAGTTATGTTTCAGAGAAGGTTCAAAGCTTTGTTATAATTTACAAAATAAAATACATTGAACAAAATCAGTTCACATTTAACGTATCTTCTTTTAGCAACGCTGCGCAAGTAATCACAAACAAATGAGCAAGTCTAAAAGGCACTTTTTTTTTCTACAACAAGATTCAGAGAGAGAGAAAGAGGGGGAGAGCTAACCTGCAATGAACTCCGAGGATCGAAGGCGCGGCGGCCGGTAGACGGGAGAGAGGTCGGGGGTCCAAGGATCGCAGGGTTGCAGCCGCGGCGGCTGCTAGAGGAGTGCAGGCGGCGGCGGCGGTTGCTAGGGTTGCAGGCGGCGACGGCGGTTGCTGGGGGTGCGCGTTGGCGGTTGGGGTCGCCGGCGACGGGAGGCTAGTGGAGCAGGCGGCGGCGGCGGTGACGCCTACGGTCGCAGGAGGCGGCGGCGGCGGGGATCGCAGGCGGCGCAGGCGGCTTGTGCTGGCGGTGTCGCGGGTGGAGCAGACGGCGGCGTCGGGGATCGCAGGCGGCGGCGGCGCCTACGGTGGCAGGCGGCTTGGTGTCGCGGCGGACGAAGTTCCCAGGCGCGGTTGGGGAACGGGGTTGGGTGCGGGACGGGATGGCGCTGTGTATAAATTTTGGAGCGCCTTTTTTTCGCAGGTGCGGACGTAGATGGCAGGTGACGGACGAAGGTCGCAGGCAGATGGAAACAGTAGGGATTTTTAAGTAGTAGAGATATGTTTCAGTCGATTTACTAGGACCAACCACAACAGAACACGTCATCTATCTATTTTTTCAGCTGGATTGATTGTCTCATTATGATTATCAGACAGTTTTGATAAACTAGATGCCACCTAAAAAATGACTGAAATTAACGACACAAACAGTCAGTTTCTCAGGTGTTTTTTAGTGGAGTTTCTTAGGTGTTGGTCATGTGGAACCCGTTATTGCAAACAGAGTTATGGTTGCTATAAAATATGAATACTATAAACTTTGTTAAATTCTAGTACTTTCTAACATGATCCTTTGTCAAATTTGAAGTAACGATTCGCAACTGAAGACGTGTATCATCAGAAAGACATGAATATTGTCAAGATGTCAGAACTATTTTCAAGCATTGCCGCACCATTACTAGATACTTAGAATATGCCTTGATAGGTGCACTATAATATGTTGGACGAAGTAGCAAGAGAATGACGTTCTTCCAGAGGGCCAACCTCCGAGAGCGATGAACACATCACTGGAGCAAATGACATCGCGAGTAGGTAAAATCCAATCAGCTTCTCCCAGGAAAGTACATCCTGGATTAGCTATAAGCTATGAGATATTTTCCGGTGTTTGCGAGGTATCTAGAGGTATTATGAGGTATTTTGATCTCGACCGCTGATTGAGGGAGGGGCAAGGTATGGAACAAAAATTATCATAACCGGTGGCAGGTGGGTAATTATATACAAACTAAAAGTCTTTTAGTATCACATCAGACAAATAATCGATTAACTACGTATATGATCGAAGAACTCCGCCGCCGCGCCGCCGCCATCGTGTGTCGTTCTTTTCTCTTGGTTCTACATCGACACCAAGTAAACAATCATGATCCGAGTAAATTTTTCTTCTTCCGACGCCGCCGTCGTCTCTCCCTCTTTTCTCTACCAGGACTCTGTTTTCTCCACCGCCACGACGTGATCCTCGGCACCAAATAAACAATCAAGATCCGAGTAAATTTTTCTTCTTCCGCCGCCGCCGTCGTCTCCCCCTCTTTTCCCTATCAGGACTCCTTTTTCTCCACCGCCACGACGTGATCCTCGGCCAGGACTCCCACGGAGGTAAGATTATTTACAGAATTCATGATTGTTTACTCGGTTGGTCTGATTTTTTGCACGATTTATACGTTGGATTCTGACGAGATTTGGGAGAATGATACCCAATGTTTACTGTTATTAAGTGTTTACTCTTTGATGACGATCTTTTATGTACATAATTTTTAGCCTAGAACTGAAAGAAATTAATTTAACATGGTCTCGATGTCAATCAATACATATGTGAACTAAGAGAAATTAATTTAACATGTCTCGATGGCCTGGTATAGGCACGTTTGTAAATGAACACGTATTTTGTTCAGGTACACGTGTAAGCTACTTAGAAAACGTATCAGCTATAAAATCCGTATACAGATTTTGCTGTCATACAAGGTATGTGACTAACTAAGAAAAAGTTGATAGGTTCAAAGGCACTCCTATGACACGTATGTAGCATGGTGACACATTTATATAAGATTTATCAAATGGCCTAGTGTCACTAGTGAGAGTGCTCAGCTTTCTGGAACCCACTGAAGTTGACACTATGAAATCGAACATGTGGCAATGTAATTAGGGCTGTTAGTGACTGAGCCAGGCTCTTCATTAGTCGCTCTACCTTGTTAGCATAATGAA
The DNA here is from genome assembly GCA_031894775.1 of Chloris gayana. Classification (NCBI taxonomy): domain Eukaryota; kingdom Viridiplantae; phylum Streptophyta; class Magnoliopsida; order Poales; family Poaceae; genus Chloris; species Chloris gayana. The sequence goes on from JAUNZO010000414.1 coordinate 163,727, forward strand.
GTTGACACTATGAAATCTATTTATAATTTTTTAGTCAACTTTTGAGTCGTAATTTAGAGACTTATGACAGTACTATAATATTTTATAACTTTATTAATAGTTTATTATAACTTTTATGAGTTTTACTGTGAGGTGGTCTAAAAAGTATGGGTAGTTCGGTCATAACGAAAAGTATGGAATGGATATCAAATGACTCAAGACTTTACTCAAGTAGGTGCTACTAACTAGCCTTCTTGTATATTTAATTACACCAATTTTTAATTCATAATTTCCCACTACAGGAGCAAATGCACAATTTTAGTAAGAAGATATGTTGCAGGCTGCTACACTCGGAATGCAATCTAGAACGAAAATCATCATACAAGAATCCTATCATGGTAAATATAACTAATAATACTATACTTGTATTGCCTAATACATGATTTCAAATTTTTACTAAGTTAATATATGATGTGTAGGAATCTGAGTACTTGGCAAAGAAATTAGAAACACTCCAAGATGAAGGCTCGGATGATGATGTTTTCATTATAAACACTCCAATAACAAGCAAGAGTTCGAAGAAAAGGAAATTGATCAACCAAATTGTGCAGGCAAAGGAAAAAGGCAAGACAGATCTGAACAAGAATATCACAAACATAGATGGTGAAAAAATGATCAAGGATGGCTCAAAGAAAACGAATGTAGCAAGTTCTGCGTCTGTCAAGAGAGTGTCAACAAATGGAAGGACCATAAATCCGAGTCAGTACACGAGGAGCCCGTACCTTAAAAAATAAGAAGATGCCAAGACTCTGAATTAATATTCTAGTCATTTCCTCGACGACCATTTATGTAATCGGTTTAATATTTACTATTGTTTCTCATGGAGTGAAATAATTCTAGTCATTTCTATGGATCATTGGAGTAATAAGACTTCATTATAGTCTTATGGTTCAAATTATTCATAAATTTCTTTTCATTTGCAATTTTGTCACCTCCAATCCGATGGTCCATCTTCACTGTTTTATTTTTACAATAGATGCATGTTGTTACCATGCTATCTTTGAGACAAACACCGTAAATTATTCATTCTCCACGTAAACATCGTGGCATCACGCAACATCGTTTCATTACGAAAGCTTCACATGTCATGGGCTATTGTTTTTTAGGTCATATGACAGCCCATATAAATTACTCTTATCATCTTCCTCGGATCGAATGAGTTTGTCACGTCAACAATAGAGGCGCCGGCCACAGAAGAGGTTCAAAATTATCAATGAAGATGATTAATGAGTAAATGTGAAGCAAGCTATGTAAATCGGAAGGTAAAAGCCTTTGCGCCGCCATCGAGGTCTGACCTCTGCCAGCGCTCCCTCGTGCATTGGCGTCCGGCCACACGTCCGGCGTCGAGATCGACGGGAACGACACCATTCGATTCGATCTGTTCGGGACAGGCACACCTCGTCAACAATGGCTGCGTGACAGCGCCGGTGACAGAGTTCAACACGAGGCAACTAAAAAGTTCGTTGCACAAAAACCCTAATCAATCACGATCCAATGAGTAAATCTGAATAGAATACGTAAATCAGAAGCCTTAGCCTTGCCGTCGCCGCCTTGCCGCCGTTGCTTTGGCCTCGTACAATTATTCCAAGTAAATCTTATCAAAACAATGTAAAAAAGGCATTCCAGCGTTGCCCTCCTCTCTTTTTTTCAACATGTTAAATTACCATTTTATCCCTAATACTTAAGTACTTCCATCAATATTAAAGTAACTTTGTCATTGTACCTTCTATCATGGGCCTTTGGATCGAGGCTAATAGACGATCCACATTATTTGCAAACACTGGAAAACAGCTCATAAGCTATATAATGGAATAGCTAGGGAGGTAGCAACAGAAAATTAGAAGGCTAAAAATAGGCCACAATACTGCGAGTAGTTGCCACTGCTAAACCACGACAAAATCTCTTCACCTCTTGAAAAGATAGCATCTTACAAATCAAATAATTAAATGATGTAAAATGACAGAATCGAAACAATAAATGTGGAATGAGGCGAATAATTTAGGGAAAAACTATCACCAACTACCCAAGAGCTTGTTGCTTCCAGCACCGAGAATTGCTGCAACAGAAGAACGACAATATGATCGCTCTTAGAAGATAGCACCTAATCTTACAATCAGGGGAAAAAAGTTCATGAAATGGGAACAGAAGAATGAGACTGAAGGAAGCGGAAGGAATATGGAAAAACACCTCCGGTAATGAACCACTATGAAATCATCTCACCACTCAGAGAAGAAAACCATTGAAGAGGTGAAATCACCAAGATCTGGTCTCTGTTTCTTTTAGGAAATCACCAAGATCTGGTCTCTACGTTTCTTTTAGGAAATCACTAAGAAAACCCTTGTTCTTAACAAGCTAGAAGTACAGAGCCAGGCCAACATCATTATATGAAGAGAAAAGTCCTATTTTGCTCACTCAACTACAGGAGATATTGCTAGGTCTCTCAACTATAAAACACATATCTGGACCATTAAACTATTGACTTCAGTGCATTTTCACTCTCTTGACGGTTTTAGACGATGGTTTTATCGATGCGGCATATTATTATTTTTTTCTTTTTCTCTCTCTTCCTCTCTTTTTGGGCAGTCAGGCAAGGCCGACGCACGCACTCTGGTCGCGGCTGCAGCCGCCCTTGCACGCTGCCACCACCTCAGTAGGTCCAAGCTCCGATTTGCCCCTCCTTTTCCTCACTGTCTCCGGCGAAGATGACGTTGTCCCCTGCACAGGCCGCTGGATCCACATTCGCCGCCTCCCCCGCGCTTCAACATGGACCACCTTCGCTAGCACTGCATCGTGTCCGCGCGTTCCCCCTCTCGACCCATCCTCGCCGTCAACCTTGGCCCCCTCCCGCGAGTCCCTAGCTAACCACGATCTGGGTCCGTGCACACACCCAAGGACCCGCAGCTCCCGGAGCCCTTCTTCCACCACCTCATCCAGGAGGTCGGCTGCCTTGCCACAAATCCGGCGAAAGCTGACGCCGCCGTCTTCGTTCCCTCGACGCGCTGCCCTACGTCCTCGACCCGGCCCTCCTTGGCGCCTCCAAGACCCATGGCGTAGCCCTCGCGGAGTTCCTAGCCTGCTGCGGCGGCCACGACCACGTCCTCGTGGTCGCCGGGCCCATGTGGGACCATGCGTAGCCGCCCAACACAGACCCCAGGTTGTGGAGGTCCACCTCGCTGCTGCGTCTCCCGACGCTGACCAACTTCACCTTCCTCATGCTCGAGTCCCGCTCATGGGCGTGGCAATAGCAGAGAGGGAGAAGAGAGAGGAAGAGAGAAGAGAGAAAAAAAGAAAAAAAATTAATGATGTGGACCTAACATGGGATTCACCTATGTCACATCGATATAAAACCACCGTCTAAGAACCGTCAAGAGATCGGAAATACACCGGGATCAATAGCTCAAGGGTCTAGATATCAAATTTTATAGTTGAGAGAGTAACCTAACAATACACCCTATAGGTGAGCGCAAAGTAGGACTTTGCTCTTCTACAAAATAGGATGCTCCAAAGAACTGGGCTGATAAACAAAAAGAAAACACAGAGTTTTGGCCCACAAAGACTCGTGACAGCCGAAATTGAAAGAGCTAGCTGACGGGCGGCAATGACGCAGTTGACAAAAAAAATCGACTGAAATACATAAGATAAAATTTTAAATGCATGTTATACAAAAGCACATAGCTCAATAAGTTTTCAAATAAATTTATACAAAGTCATACAAATTAAGTCAAACCGTTCACGGACCGTTTACACCCGCGGATCCGTTAATCTTGCGGACATGACAACCTCATGGACCCGCTAATTAAGTTGTTGATTGAAAGTTTTTGCAGGTTTCAGTCGAGTGACGTGCAGGAAGTATGTTACAAGTTTGGCTTCTTCACAAGCTTCTTGGCCCGTTTTCCCCGACCCATATGTTGGTTCGCCTCTGTCGGCTCCTCCTGTTCATCTTGAGGCACGGTGGATACAAGTTCAGTGACATTAGCCTCTGTTGCAGCAGGATCGCCCACATCTTCCGGAACAGTTGGTGTGCTAACATTTTCTCGAGGCCCAAGGTTTTGGGTGCTCTTCGTTGTCACGCTGGCGTTGTTGCCCGTTGCCACCAGGTGCAGCAACAGTACTGCCAGACATAGCATTATCCCGAGGCTCTGAACGGTAGTATGTCATGTAATTCCTTTCCTTTTTGCACTCTAGATCGCCTGACTGCACCATGTATTTAAGGACTACGTGGAGTGGATCATCGTAGTGCTTTTTCTTGAAATTGACGGAGATGGCCGTCTTGGTTGACCCGTTTTTCTCGATAACCGACTGGATCATCTGATGGGCACCCAATAAATATGTTACCATCAATCAAAAGAAAATACCACGTCCAACCATAATTCATAACAACAAAACTTATTCGCTGGAAATAACCAACAACAATCCCAAAAGGGGGAAATTAAATTAACCACGTGAAAAGGAGATAAATGCACCTTAGGGTAGGGCAGTGGTGGCAATTGCCCGGGGGCTCCATCAAGTGCAGGTTCTTGTCCCTTATCGTTAGGTCCAACAAAGTATACTTTGTAATTCCTCTGCTTTATGCCCACTAGCTCATGACGGTCTTCCATGTCCTCCAAGATCCTGACCAGTGGGTCACCGTATTTCCCTGTAATGTAGCTTCCGATCCCCGTCTTGCTTGATTCACCATTGTCGATAGCCTCCATGATCATCTAATGACGAGCACCCAAGAAGCACACACATCGCCCAAAATTTAAATAAATAAGATAAGATCTCACTACAAATTAGCAACCCTGTATCAACAAACCCCATACACTAGATGTATTACCTTATGAAGAATATTCTTCTGCCCAGTAGCCGGTGGGTTGAGATTCATGCCACTCGTCTGAACATCTTGTGAGATTCCGTGGCCGCCGCTCTCTCTGATTTCTTTTGCATTTGCAGAAGGATGTTTCTCGGCACCCGATTTATATTTGCAAAATTCACAATCCTTGTGAGTTTCATATTTGACACGTCCCATGTCCATGAGTATTGGTCTAAGTCTAATGCCCCTTTCTGTCTTTTTATCAGGGCCCATAATCATCTTCAGTTTAAACAAGCCTGAAAGCCGCAACTCTTTGAGGCTTCTGAATCCTTGAGCGCAGAAAACTATCTCTGTCCCCTTATAAGAACTCATGAGCAGAGCTAGCTCGGTGAGAACTGGAAGCTTTGCGATGATATCTATGAAGCTTTGCTCAATTTGTGTGCACCTGAGCACAAGGCGAGTGAGATTCAAGAGGCAGATGTTATAACTAGAGAGCTTCGCGGTCTCCTTGATAGGTTTACCCCGAAGATGTAGCTTCCCATATAGCTCCAAGGACATCAGCTCCGGCCAATGTGTAGAGTCGGAGCCAGAAGTAGGACCATTGCTTGCAAACCAATCAATCGATATGGCCTTCCCCGAGAGACTGAGGCTCTGGAGGTTGCCTAGAGCCATAAGAATGGTTTCCAAGTCACCCCGGTGAGACACTTGGAGATCTACAATATGAAGCCGGCTTAAGCGATGGAGCCGTCCTTTCCAACAAACCATGTGCTGGATGGTCACAGTCTCCAATGTGTGCAGGGAATCCGGATCAGCAGTTTTTTCTTTTTTCTTTTTTGAGAAGAGACGATCAACCATTTTTGCTTTTGTCGTTTTGGATGGTTTCGCTAAGTTGAGGTAATTGCCCAGTACGTGGAGTAGCGTCCTAATCTTCCAGATTGATTCTGGTAGCTCTCTTATCTGCGTCCCCCGCACGTCCAAAGTCTGGAGTCTCCCAAGCTTCCTAATGGATGGATGTATCCGTTGTAGAGATCGACACCTGACACCTAGATACCGCAAGTGCACCATGTCCCCTATTTCATTGGGAAGATCCGCTCCAATGTCTATACCTTCTAGGTGGATCACACGAAGGTATGGAGACCCTTTCAAAAGCTGACGCATGTTGTCGGGATTGAGCCTGGGCTTTTCATCCTGAGACAGGTCCTTACACGTCGTACCTGCATTTGTTAACATTATTATTCGGTTAAAGGAATAGCCTTAATCAAGGATAATTTAGCAAGGCACTATTAATTCCAGTTTATGAGTCCATTTAAAAATATAGGGGTTTCTGGTCCAAAATAGTGACCATTATTTTTTCACAACTAATGATCATTAGTTGGATCCAACGGTGTAGATTAAATTTTAAAAGTTAACAACTAATAGCATTAGTAAGGGTAATATTGTCAAAATAACATGTTTATAATACAAAAATTCATCGTAACTAATAAGCTAGTCAATTTTTACATGAATTTGTTGTAAAATATTTATTTTAAATTTGATTAATCATCATCATTATTATTCTAGTCAATTTTTAGTGTATTTAATACAAATTTGTATGAATAAAAGATATTAATTTTTAGTGCAATTACTAAATTACCATTAGTTAAGAAAAAATAATGGTAATTATTTTGGACCAGAAAACTGCTCTAAAAATATTACTGTACAATGTATTTGGAGTGTTGTACAAATTACTTTCCATATATCTTTTTCAAGTGTTTGCATGTTTGATGGCCAATTACATTGGGTTCATATGAAAACTATGAAAATTTAGGGCGTGGTGGCATGTGTCTTTTGCAAGGCAATTTGGCTAAGCTATAATAACAAGGTTACAATTTTATCCTTTGTATAGGTTGTTTTAGAAGGAACACAATGAATACGTCTGTGTAGAGACCTATTGTACACAATCTTAAGTTAATAGAATGAGCAAAATCGAATGTTTCTCTCACTTAAAGATAGGATAAAAAAACAAAAGCTTATATATAGAGAGGATTGAAGAAGCATATGAGGAAACATTTTCTAATTTTCATGCCTTGAAATTGGTTTACTCCCTCTATCTTAAATTGTTTACGAATTTCTGGATATTGATGTTTAGAGATAATGTTTGACTTAGGACAAATCTAGAATGACAACTAATTTGAAAATAGAGGTGAAAGTTTTATAGTCTTGATCCCCTGTATTAGGGCCTGTTCGTTTCCCCCTATCTAATTTTTAGAGGGGTCAAATCAAAGAGAATTTTATTATTTTGGAGTACTAAATAAAGTCTAATTTCGAAACTAATTGCAGACCCCCTATCTAATTCACGAGACGAATCCAACGAGGGTAATTATAGTGTTATTAGAAGATGTTTACTGTAGCATCACTGTAGCAAAACATAGATTAATTAGGATCATTAGATTCGTCTCGCAAATTAGAGGGGGTCGCGACATAGGTTTTGTTATTAAATTAATAAAAATACTACTAAATAGTAAGATTCTCTTTGATGTGACAGTATCTAAATTTTAGAGGGTGGAAACGAACGGGCCCTTAACATCCAACTGCTTTAGGGTCAGAAAGCAGGTTGGAGTTTCAGAAAAAGAAAAAAAAAAAGATGGCTGGAACTCCAGGGAATATCAGGGTGATTAAAAACTAATAAAACTGTTTTAAGCACAAATAAAGATAATAATTTCAGGTCCTACCGGAGGTAACAGATTAATATGTTCCTTAGAACTAAAACAATTGCAAAGACTAGTATATAACAGGAAAGATCATGCAAAGTTTCAGACTTGTCACATAATGTATACCTCGAATTTTAATCATGTCTTCCTCACAATCATTCTCGTCTGTCTTTTGAGAAAATGATAGCACAGTTCGTAGTTTACCGTAGCAATTACCCAAATTCAGGGTTGCGCCACGGTAGTTCGGGAGAGAAAGGCGGCGTGTGTTGTCGGGTGCCGCAACGATGCCACTACAGTATACATGTATGAAGGACCTACGTTGTCCTTCTGACCTGAAAATCTGATGGAAAAGTTCGTGAATAGCAACATAATGGACATCGTCACAATGTTGCGTACTTGTCTTATTTATCAGCAGGCCTCGATGGACCAACTCGTTGAGGTAGCATTGACCTAGCTGTTGTGCCTCCATCCCATGCTGCGGATTGAGAAAACCTTCTGCCGTCCAGAGCCGCAGCAGCTGCTTTGCATCGATAATTGTATTCTCTGGGAAACCTGCAGTGTACAACAAGCATAATTTGACCTCATCGGGAAGGTCGTCGATGCTTAGCAATAATATCAACTTTAGCTTGTCATCGTTAATGTTGCTCATTGTATTGGGTGCAATTTCCCATTTGTGGTAGTTGTCCATGGCTATCATGAACTTGGCTAGAGTAATCGCTGCAAGTGGTATACCATTAGTGTAATCTTTAACATTTTTCTTAACCTTTTCCATCTCCTCTTTAATGTATTTACTGGTCCCACGCATCCAAACATCCACTGTGTATTCAAACAAAAGTAAACGATTTTCTTCATCTAGAGGTTCAAGCTTGATACAAGAATTCCCCATCCATTCATTGTTGTATGTCGCTGAAACCATAATCTTGATATCTTGTCCAGCCTTACGCAAGGATTTGAGTTTATTATTTACCGACTCTGTTATGATGATTGGGTTCTTTATCCACACCAAGAAACGAATACTCCCCGAACCATTGCCCCCTCCTTTCCTGTGCATGGAGCCATATGTTTTGAGCTGTTTCTTGATCCGTTGCACGATATTTGGTTCGCTGATGCGGGGTTGGAAGCTCACTGAGAAGCATACATCAAAATGATCCCTGATGTCCATATCTTCATATACTGACCTAAGGAGAGTTCTTTTGCCCATGCCGCTGTCTCCGACAACATAGATCACTACCGAGTCAGATTCATTCGTGAGTTTCGTCTTCAGATCTTCTTTCTCTTTGTCACGGCACATCATTTCAAATGGAGCCGAGTTCTCCCTGTTCCATTTGCAAGCATACAAATCATTATCATCACAATGTTGCACAGTGCATGTTTGTATTACTAGCAGTGGCAAAGAATGAGTACGGCTGCCTTTTCAATCTATACGCCACATTGACTATTCTTTTAGCCTTTTTTGGTATAATGCAAAATCTTAGTACCTCAGAACTAACAAATTAAATCTAATAAAAACAAGCTATATGGAACATTATTTTGTGACGTAGGAACATATTTTAATTGAAGTTAGAACATTTAGTTCTTAAGTGACTAAAATGTTGTATATTGTCTTTGATCATATCTCACATGACAAATCAAATGCAGACTTCGAATATTGTTCTTTTCAAGCTGGAACAAGCTTGTTATTTTAGATGGATTATTTTTGCTCTTAAACAGAAGATTTAGTATGAATAAGGTGAATGAGATCTAGGAGGTTTAATTGATCATATCCACTGGCTAAAATATGATCAAGAAATTAGCAAAAATCTTGAGCATCTTAGAACTATTAAATCTAAAAACAAAAATATCGTGATCAAACTTGTTGTGGAAAAGCAAACTCCTTAATACGACAAATTGCCACCTAACTTCTTTCTTCATTCTTCACGTAACAAATGTGTCCCTAACCCTACGCAAAAACCTATCAACAATGCTGAGCATTTTGGCATTGTCATAATCGACACATTTTATTCGTCAGTAGAGAAGTGCAGTTCATAGTAGTACTCCTTGCCTACTTCATCATTCACTATCATAGTCCCATGTCCACCCAATTAAGAAAAAAAATCAACCACCCGTCGTACAATTTTCATTTTAAGAACTTAACAGTAGTCTAGTTCTACCCATACTTGAGTCAATATTTTCAAATAATAAAGTCAATATTAAAAAATATTGACATAGAATATAAAAATATTGATACAATACAAATGAATGTTGACATAGTACATTGAGATTTTTTATAAAAATTGAATATGATAATTTTTTTAAAAATCATATTAGATATCATTTTGTAGAGTTAATTTTAAACAACATAATAGTTTAAACCGAATTAAAATTACAGATTGAAACATGTTTAAACTTTGAAAGTTGAGTTGTTACCCTCTACTCTCGACATGTAAAAGTGATATACACATAGCTAAATATCAAGTGCTCTACGTATAGGAAATGAGGACCTCCTATAGGTAGAGTCATCTACACTTCGCATTATATACATAAGCCCATTACACCCATTAAGGTGCAACCCACTATAGTCTATGAAGGCAACACATGTTTTTTTTTAATTTCTAATCATGATAATTAATTTATAAACTATTATATTGTTTTTTTATTAACTTAATAGTTTGAAAAAAGTGTATCGCCATTTTTCTATATTAACATTTCGAAAATATGAAATCAGCATTTGCATGCAAATGTTGATATAAATGTATATAACCTGTTGACACAATACATACAAAATGTTGGTATATTGAAAAAATTGAAGAAGACTTGAATTTTAAAGAAATGCAAAAAATTAATATTGGGTCTTATTTTATAGAAATAGAATGAGTTATAAACAACACAATGGTTCAAATGGATTCAAAATTTTATAAAATTTTAGTTATAAGCGTCAGGTCCATCCCTCTTCCCACCCAAGACTAACCGTCTCTAAACTACTATATTTTTATGGTTTTAAGACTAATATATCACATATTACATATAAAGCGCAGGTCTAGGGTTCGACTCCCTATGGCAGCGAATTTTCTAGGATTTGACGGTATTGTGCTTTCGGTGATAGGTGACGCTCCCATTGACAACGAGGCGTCAGTGGTGAGTTCGTTAATCTCGAGGATTTGTCGGTCTAGTCTTCATAGATGCTCATAGGATAGGGTTTGTGTACGTGTATTATGGATGAGTGTGTGTGCGCTATTAAGTGTTTTAGTTGTATTGTGTGATCTCGAAAAAAGGAAAAGAAATTAAAGCACTCTACATATAGAAAATCTATAGATCCGGCACATCAGGCAGGCACCATGCTGTGCCATATATGGGCATATGGGAGTTGGATTTTTAAGAGACCGCTAAAGGTACTCTAACACAACAGAATATGTGTTGGTCTAAAAAAGGCACAACATATGTTATTAGTAACATAAATAATAGCCCACAATACAAGTGATGCAAAAATGCATGCGCATATGCATGCATGTGTACGTACCAGAGCCATTCACGCCGAATACTAGCCGATTGCTTCCAGCTCTTATCACTTTCGCTACTGCCCGGACCGTTATAGACCGTGCCATACTTGCCGCTGTTACTGATGATGTCTTCGAGCCGCGCGTTCATGGATTCAATCTCGCCGGAGAGGCTGTGCCGAGCTCGGATTTGCGTGTAGAAGTTGACGAGGAACACGTCGGCTCGCGGCCAGCGACGGCGGGAGAGATCTGCCCGCAGGTGGAACTTGTCGATGGCATCCTCGGCCTGCGAGGCAACCTCGCGTATCTGCCACGCGAGCACCTCCCGGAATCGGCTGTTGTCGTGCCGACGCTGCTCGATCTCGTGCAACAAGGCATGCAGCCACATGAGCTTGTCGCGTAGGCTGTCGATGGCGTCGCCCACGCCGGCAAGCGTCTTCGCCTCCGCCACCACCACCTCCTGCAGCTTGCTCAGCAATGGCCCGACAATTGCCTCCGCCATCCGTCCCTTTCTCTCGCTCGATGAAGTGAGCTAGCGGAGATGCCTCTAGCCAGAAGGATTGGTGCCTCTTTGTGTTGGAGAACACCAAGCAAGGGCCTCTATTTATAATAGCATCACGCGTCTATATGGTATTATTTTTTTAATAATCTAAACAATTATATTGTTTCCGGCCTCTGTATAAAGCATACAACCTGATTTTCATTATTATAATTTTTCAGTCAACTCACTGCTGAACGGGTAACAAAATCAAGAAGAATCCAATCTATTATTAAACTTCCAACCAAAACTTCTAAACAGCTGCATGCCCGCCACCTCCATGGAAGCACACGTAGATCGGATGTTAAATCTGGTCTCCTTAGGCTATAGCAACACCCCGTATCGCAACCAATATGTATGTTACTAATATTAAGTAGAAGTTATTGCCTTCACTCATTGGTAAAGTATTTACTAACAACGATGACATAAATGATAGGTTAAAAATGACAACTGTTCGCTCTTCTTCTCACCCTTTTCCACGACCGAAAAGATGGTAGGTAAGGACTTTATTTAAGTACTTCTAAATAATAAGATTCTTTTTATGTGAGAGTTATAGAGTTTAGATCACAAGAAACCAACACACCCATAGCATATGACTCTCCAATCGGTTGTGTGTGGACGAAGCAACCCTTGGTCCAGTTATCAATGTTCTAAGCAAATGACAGCTGGCTCATCCTGGAGTTATATTGGCTTCCTAACTAATCCAACTAGAATAGGTGGCGCTTTAACGCCGCGCCCGCCCCCAAAGCACGCAACATCCTTAATTGCTGTGTAGTTCCATATGTTTTTTTTTTTGAAGGAATGTAGTTTCATATATATGTGAACACCGGAAAACTGATATTGTTTCATATTACAGCAGAATGTTTTTTTTAGACCCATTACAACAGAATGTTTAAAAGGCATGTTACAATAAATTTCCTGTTTAATGGATAATCACATATCAACTACGCTTGCCACACTTCACTTTGAAGAAGATTACTTTGATTGGGGTCAATCCTGATAGTTTCATCCATTACACTTTTCACTGCCAAACATCATGGAAATGGGAGTTGCAACTGGGTCAAGGCTAAGCAATTGTTCGCTCGTAATGGTTTAGGGAGCTCTGAACAGGTCTTCTTGTCCAAAGTCATATTCCGATATCAATGATGATTATTGTACCATACTTCCATGTTTCCAATCTACTAAATACGTCACAAAATTATCAGAGATCTCAGAACCAGCTATCTTTGAAAAACCAGCAATTATAATTATACAATCAATATGTAGTAGGACCAACAAAAGCATGAACAACTCCTTGCCAAATGGTTAGCTAAAACAAAAACTGACTTGGGTAAGTTTGGAGTCATAGCGCAACAATGTTTCAGGGAAAGAGAAAAGCAAGAGGTGGTGGCAAAGAGACTTGGTGTGCACATCTTGCTTCAATAGACTTCCAAACTTTTCATGCTTATATCAAATTAGGAGGTTGCATGTGCAATGTTACATTAGTTAGGGGCTTGCTTATTACAAAAAATCAGCATATTGAAATAAAAAAAAATCAGAATGTTGAAACTTTTACTTCTAGGTTCCTTAAAAGCTGGATGGATCCAAACAGTTTCTCTTTTTTTTCACATTGTTTATGGGAGTCCCTGTGTTAGGTAACACAGCTATTTTACTTTCCTGAAGCATTTTAATCTGTTAATCTAGTGACACCAGGTAGGTAGACAACGTAGCTAGGGTACCGTCATCATGTGCTCATGATTGGATTCACCACGTCACCTGCTTCAAGTTTTGCAAATTCTAGGGCTAATTTATTTTGACTTGGGCCCAGTTCGTTTCCTGCCCTCTAAAATTTAGCACTGTCACATCAAAGAGAATCTTACTATTTATGAATATTTCGATCAATTTAATGACAAAACCCTGTTGACAGATTAGTGTTAATTTTCGAGATGAATCAATGAGCTTAATTAATCTATGTTTTGCTAAAGTGATGCTACAGTAACCATTTTCTTTTCATGACTTAATTAACCTTATTAGATTCGTCTCGTGAATTAGTCTAGGGGCCTGTAATTTGTTTTATAATTAAACTTTATTTAGTACGTCTAAATAATAAGATTCTTTTTGATGTGACAGTTCTAAAGTTTAGACCCTAGGAAACGAACAGACGTCGAGAAACGAACACACCCTCATGTAGGAATGCAGAGAACAGCATGTGACGTCCGACTTTCCGTAAAAAAAAGCACGTGACGTCTGACCAAGTCGAGAACATTATCTAGCTAGACAAGCAACCACATGCTTGTTTCTTGAGTTGCACTATTCACATACAGTATTTCTCTACATTATGAACTTTGCGTGAGAAAGAAAATTAATGTCACCTTCGTGTAGAAGTTATTGGCTTAGGCTTTGAGATAGGAGAAAATTCCCTGTATACCATCCAAAAAAGTTCTAATTTCCTATGTACCATTAGAAAAGTTTCAATCCCTCGTGTACTACCATTAGTTGAAATTTCTATACCCTCCGGTACCATTCTGTTTACCTGAACCGTTAAAAAGGGCTGAGCCACCAGCCAGATTCTTTCCAAATGACCATCGTGCCCTCAGAGTCTTCCCGTCGATGTCGACTGGTCATGATGCGAGCCCGAACGCAGCAGCCTACCAAAGGCCACAAAGCCGCAGGACTGGGGCACCGGGCCAAGCAGCCGTACGAGACTGCGAGCTCAAGCAGGGCCAAGAAACAACAACCCGCTTCCGCGGCTGCGGCGGTTACGAGATGGACGCTAGAGGGCTCAGAACATGGACTGGGACCTCGTTGCCAGGCTCAACGGCGGCGGCTCGACGTGGTGGACGTGGGGCGTCGACGAAGAGAAGCTGCTCGACTCGTTCCCCTTCGTCGAGGAGGATTTCCTATGGTCCACTGCACCCACGCATGCGTGTTCCTGCCTATGCGCGCGCTCGCGGCGTTCGCGTCCGTGGTGCTGGAGCAGCCGAGCAAGCCAGGGCCATGCTGCAGACTCGCCGCAGGCCGCAGCGGCAACGACGACCCAGCGTGATTTGTCAGGACAATAAAGTTTTGCTTAATCCAAATCGATTTACCAATTGAATGATAGGAGTGCGGGGAAGCGCTCTGCTTTGATTGCTCACCGAAGATTTTTGAACCTTGCTGATTGCCAAATCAATTTACTAATTTGCTCAGCTTTGATTGCCAAATCCGTTTTTTTTCTTGGAAAATCATGAGGTTTACTACTAGTAGCCCAGTGAAGCATGGACGCTTGGTGTCTTCTCCATCCCGCACAAGATGAAGAACTCCAAAGCAGGGAGAGCGCTCTCAGCCATACTGCTCTCAGCCTTCTCCATCCCGATAGTGATAAAGGGGTAATATTGTCTTCTCAGCTCACTGTTACCTCCTTTTCAGGCTCAACTTTACGGCAGTGGTATATAGGGGCAGTAAAATTTGAAGTGATGGTACATGAGGGCTTGGAAGTTTTCCGGTGGTACATAAGGGATTGAAACTTGTTCCAATGGTACAAAAGGAATGCAAACTTTATCCTGAACGGTGGAGAATTTTTTTTCTATGTTGGCCCTTTTTATCTAAAATTTTAAAAGTAGCATACTTCAAACTAAATTTCTAATATCTGACCTCTTTTCGTCACGCCAAATTGTATGACGTGACACATGTTTATGGTCACGTCATTCACTTTAGCATGACCAAATGTGACCGTGATCAATCCTTATGTGTCAAGCCTATTTTCCTACGTGTCATTTGGTCACGCCAAAGTGTTCGGCGTGACCATATTCCTGTGTCACGCCATTCAAAATGGAGTGATCAAATGGGCCAGATTATGGAAATATAGTTACTGAAGGGCTATTTATAAAATTTTAGATAGGCAAGAGTGAGAATGCAAAAAAAGTTCAAGGGTGGACGGTATAGGGTACATGTATACTAACAATAGTGATACTAACTCCATTTGGCGTTTGCCACAAACTACGATTTGATGACAAATTCGGTTAGATGAAACAAACAAATAAGGCATATATATTTGTAATTTACTCTCTCTGTCCCATTAAAAGTGTCATTTTTAACTTTAAGAAATCAACTTTAATCATTCATCTTATTTAAATTCTTTTATAGATACTAGATAAATATACTATTATTAAATATCTCTAATTATGAAATAAGTTATAAAATAATAAATAATAATTGTGGAATTTTAGTAAGACAAATTGTGATTTGTAAAAGTAAAAAACGACACTTGCAATGTAATGTTAGTAACAAACAAATCAGGTATTTCAGAAAAAAAGAAGATAAAATTAAGACCTGTGGGATACTATTGCCGATGGCGATGTACCTTAGCAAAACCATAATTAGCATCACTAATGGCAGATGGCGATAGCATATGCTAATTAATTAGTTGCTTTGTGTTCAATCAACATCTCGATCGTCTGGTCCTTCAATCCGACAATATATTTTATTTTGTTTTGTAAGACTATATATTAACTAGAGAAAAAATCAATATATATATTATAGAAAAAAGTTATAAGTTGGTAGTTGTCCGATCTAGATTTAAGAGCTATGAACCGTCATGGAAAACACCTCAAAAGTTAACTATAATAAAAAATCTTTAATTTTCAGTCACATAAAAATGTACTAATTAATTAGTCAAATCATTGTGATGTATTGTTAGGGCATGTATAAAGGAGAGTCCAATGTGGTCTCTTGGGCACATGTATCCAATCAAAGAGACACGAAACAACTCTAGTCATACAAAGGAGAGACTCTACATGATGTCTTTTAATAAATGCATATTATTAATGATTGCATGACATAAGCCGTCTCTTCACATGTACAACGGTGCTTAGAGTTGTCTCTTATATCGAAACACGTGATAGAGACCGTCTCTTCGTTAAGAGACCACCCAATCGTCTCTTCAAGGGTTGAAGGGACTATTTGTAAAAATACATTGTCACATCATCTCAAGAGCCCACTCATTTATTAGCGTTGTATATACCCTTAGTTGGAGCAGGATAGTGGAAGATATTCGGGCAACGGAAGGACGACTGCCAGGATGCTCGTTCGTGAAGACTAGAAGGGAGCAAAACAATATTGCCCACCTTTTGGCACATCACGCGCTGATTGAGAGTGCGTAGTTGAACGTTTTGATTTTCCAAATTGCGTCAAATCGCTTATAAGAGAGGAGGCACTCGGCCCTGTTCGTTTCCTGCTCTCTAAAATTTAGCACTGTCACATCAAAGAGAATCTTACTATTTATGAATATTTCGACCAATTTAATGACAAAACCCTATTGACATATTGGTGCTAATTTTTGAGATGAATCTAATGAGCTTAATTAATTTATGTTTTGCTAAAGTGATGCTACAATGAATCTGTCTTCTAATCATGACTTAATTAACCCCATTAGATTCGTCTCATAAATTAGTCTAGGGGCATGTAATTTATTTTATAATTAAACTTTATTTAGTACTCCTAAATAGTAAGATTCTTTTTGATGTGACAACTATAAAATTTAGACCCTAGGTCGGGTGTGTTCGTTTCCTGGCGTCTAAAATTTATAGTTGTCACATCAAAAAGAATCTTACTATTTAGGAGTACTAAATAAAATTTAATTATAAAATAAATTACAGGCCTCTAGACTAATTTACGAGACGAATCTAATGAGGTTAATTAAGTCATGATTAGAAGACGGTTACTGTAGCATCACTTTAGCAAAACATAAATTAATTAAGCTCATTAGATTCATCTTGAAAATTAGCACCAATCTGTCAATAGGGTTTTGTCATTAAATTGATCGAAATATTCCTAAATAGTAAGATTCTTTTTGATGTGATAGTGCTTAAATTTTAGAGGACATGAAACGAACAGGGCCGAACACACCCTAGTGGCCACTCTGGAGCCTGGAGCCTGTAATACTGATGAGCCTTGAATAAAGAGAGCTCCCTTTTGTCGAAAAAAAGTTCTTTGTGTTCTGACTGATCTGCAGCGAGGACGGCATTAACATGAAATGAGAATGGCATTGGATACGGCTGAAGAACCGTGTCAGCAGGTACGAAGTATGAATGCAATGGCCGAAATTGCAGGGTGGACTTCCAACAACACGACAAACAAAAGGAACTGTAGTAGGTAGGGAAACAGTACTTGGATGGGTGACGTCTCAACGCTAATGTGCGAGATGGAGTACAAGTCTATGGTACAGTCCTGTTAAATAACGGTACAGTCCTGTTAAAATGTTGCTCCTAAGAGATTATTTGGCAAATGTGGATCGTGTGCACCCCCACTTGTTATTGTACATGATGATACACTACAATATAAAAAACAATAGTTAGTGCCGTAAAAAATACCTGTCATGCTACTGGCATTAAAGCTTCTTCTTTCAAAATTAAAAAAAAAACAGCAAAGGAATATAGCAATGAGTTAATACCTTATTTGCACCTAAACTAAGTTGCTATCTCTTATTTGCTCCTGCCAGATTCAACTTATCTCCTATACTCAAAAATTAACAATAGATCCCTTATTTGTCTTTTGCTGTTAACTTTCTTTTGCTTTACCAATTTTACCCCAATGCACTATCCATTATTTGCCCCTAAACAGAAAAAGGACAACTGAGCAATACAATACAACTAAAATTCTCAATAACATTACATAATATATAGTATTAGTATTTTCATGCATCCTCCACAAGGTATTAACTCTATAGCAAATGGGACTTTGTGTGGAGCCAGCGTCGCTTCTACTATGGTCGCAGGCATGCACCCTCCACAAGCAAGGGAACTGGCGTTTGCAAGAATGAGAAACTTAGCAGAATGGCACTTCGTGTGAAACCCGAAAAATCCCATGCATAGATAGAACAGCTCAGTTAACTAAATTGAAGGAACAAAACATCTTAAATAATTGAGTTTATCTTTCGCCATCACCAAAGAATAAAGTATTTCCAATCTTCCTTGACACACAAATGCTTGAACTGCAACCTCTACTTCTTAATAAGTGCAGTGAAAGCGTCCAAGTCGTGCGTCCCTATACGCCCACAACCAATACGGATCAAGTCTTCTTTGGAGTCCGATTTCGTTTCACATTGTACGTCGTCTACCGATCGAGTTCACTTCGTAGGATCGTATGACTTGATCCCTATTGGTTAGCTTTATTTCTAAAACATAACTTACATAGGGTCCGCTTCGATTCTGACTCATGATTTCACGTATAATCGATCAGCATGTTGTCAAGTCTGCTTCTTCGATGAGAAGTCAAACGCACAGGACAACGTCCCAATAGACTAGCACTTTTCCGACGAGAAGCCAACGCACCACGCCTGCAAAAACAAGTCCACTTTCGCCCCTCTTAACATTGCGTAATAACTGGGCCACTTGGCTGTTAAACGGCCAGATGCGGACATCAGCGTCGCTAACCGCATGCATGGCAGCGCGTCGTTGCTGATATTGACGTACGCGGAGATCGGGACAGTGTAGACGATCTTGTCGAGTCTTAATCTCGGTACTAGAACTACCCGGTCCCTCACGAGCATGGAATTCGATGGTGCAACACAGGGAACACACAGGAACACAAGATTTTAGACAGGTTCGAGCCCCTCAAATTGAGAGTAATACCATACGTCCTGTATGTTTTGTATTGCCTTTAGCAGATTGCTAATTGCGAGTTGTCGGATAGTAGGAACTTGTCCTAACTCGTGAGAACTTATGAGAACTTGTAGGAACTTGTGCTTCTAGGGGTCCCTGCCCCGTCTTATATGTCCGGGAGGCAAGGTTACATGTAGAATCCTAGTTGGGTACAATATCTACATACTTAGAAACTCTATCTCTAAACTTCCTTATCGGTTCGGAGTCCTACTCGGTCGGTCTTGTACTTTTTTTGGGATTAATTCAGTCTTGTTGTCCGCCTCTGTTTCCATACCGGTCTTATGGAACCTTCCGGAATCCTATACCGGTCGGACACCACTCGTGGGCCCGCCCGACCGGTCTTATGTCTTCAATATGCCACCATATCCTTGACGAATCATTCTCCCGATCAATGTATACCCGTAAGGTAAGTCTACGACAACGAGCCCCGAGTAATTTTTGATTTGATATTGAATAAGACCGACCGGTCTTCCGCATGTTGGTCCGATTCCAATGTTAAATTAAAAAGAACTCCAATCTTCTGCAATACTTCTTCTTTCTTCAAGACGCTTCAAAAAGCCAAAAAATTAGTATTTTATCCTCCATACCACCTAATTAGGTGTGCAAAAATAAAAGTATTTTCCTTCTAGTGCGCCGGTGAGGGGCACCCAATTGGGTATAGCCCCGACTCTTGAATCATTTGAACTTCTTTCAAATAATGCAAGAGTCCACTAGTTGCTTCTTCATCATTTCCTCCCATATGTAATCTCTACATACCGCTCCTTTCAATTTCCATTATTTTTGTTGACGTCAAAAGTCACCGACACACCGTCGTCCGGAGAGTCCACCGAAATTCCAGCTGACGCAGAATCCCGTGCTCCCAACGGACCGGTTCAACTCGCCGATGTTCGTGTGCGGCTGGTGCGTGCCGGATGGTTTTCCTGCAAACCAACAAAGACGATAAAAGAGTGTAAAATTCCAGGTCATCGGCCCGAGATAGACCGATGTGCAGCCATGGCCGATCACGGCATAAGATAGACAAAATCGGCCATGAACAGAGAACAGCACGGCCCATCCATTTATGTATTAAATGTTAGGCAAACGAGCTGTGGTACAAACGATACGAAATCAGCCGATGCTATAACATGCGATCGGTGACTAGCAGCCGATTTCGTCGGTAGACGACCAAATCATTAAGACTTTACGAGGGATATGTTATCGAGTACAATGTAAACAGAGCAACTATTAATAGGATGTAATTGGTTTGGTAGCAAGAGGATAGTTTAATCATCAATCGAGATCCAGTGAATCGGCCGATCGGATATGCGGCCGATTCTGCCATTGATTATATCGGTGAATTATTTAGATCTGTCCAAAGGTATAATGATGATCAATAAGATCATACTTAGTAACTCGGGTTCAAAAGCAGCTTTAACAGGTTTAGCATTAATTAAACATAAAACAGCTTAATGAACGTGATAAGCAATCGGCTAAACACTCCGAAAGAACGAGTAAGACAAATACAACCACACGGATCCGAATCGACCGGTCGCTCCAACGGGACAAGTCAAGCGATGGCACGCGGTGGACCGAGATCTAACGGCCGCGCACGCCGGCCGATTCGGGACAAGCACAATCATAAACGTCTTAACTATGAAAGTAAGTCTACACCCTAGCCAATCGGCTGCATGCGCCTAGGACAAGTCAACTATCGCAAAGGCGGACACGGGACACGTCAAGCTGAATCCGCACGGTCGAATCGGCCAAGATATAGAAAAATTCTCATAGCGGCCTACGTGACTCGAACGACCGGATCCGAGCCAATCGGCGCCGTGAGCAAAGGCTGGAACGGGGAGGCGGGACAAGTCAAACTACCTCCACCACGAGCCGGACCGAGGTCAACTTGACTCATCCGGCCGATACTCACTACGCCGATCGAAAACAGATCCGGTCGCCGGATAACTAGCAATTAAGCTATCTAATTACGAACAATGCGCCGAGAATTAGACAACATAATTACCTTGTCAAGCCAACGTATCGTCGGCCGGAGCCCGAAGATCCCGCGCGAAAGCGGTAAAGACTTGACGAGAAAATTAGGAGTTTGGCGATGCGCCGAAAGTTGTATTGGATGTGAATCGAGTTTACATGTTACATACGAGTATGTATTTATACTCGGCACAAAGAATCCTACTCGGACCCTCTTCGGGCCGATTTCCTAACCGACTAAGATCTTTTTTTCCAAAATTAAACTATTATTTCTAATTTTACAACGTGGGCCGGGCCCATCAATGTTATGCTCATACTGTTGGCGTTGGCGCACGATTCCGGGAGGTACGCGCCTTTTACTCTCCCAAGCGGCCGTCGGCCTTACGCTCCACCGGCCTTCTTTTGACCTATAGTCGGCGACAATGGGTCCCTTGGTCAAAAACCGGCGTCAACACATGTCCCCCGGTGCGGGGTATGCAACGCATGCGTCGGACTGATTTATCCTCTTTTACCGCGCCGGTTTCTTGCCGTCACTTCTCCATAAAACCCGGGGCCACCCCTGGTCATTCCCATCTGTTTCCTCTCCTTGGCTTTCGTCTTCATCTGCCCTAGCGACCTTTGCCTTCTCGAGCCCTTTCAACCTTTCAACTGCGCCGCCGCCGTCTTTTCTCCTCCGGCGACCATGAATCCTGCTTATTGCTTTCTTGTTGCGGCTGCCGCCGTCGAGCCGCGTCGTTGCTACCACCAACGCCGTTCAGGAGGTAATGTACATTCGAGCATCTCTCTTTTCTACCTTTGCAATTTTCTTCATGTTCTTGTTCTTGTTCATTTTCACGATCTATTTCCTTTCCGTTCCGTTTCTCATTTTAGCCCTATTCCTTGTTTTTAGGAAATCCGGAACCAAGTCGCCATCCCATCCAATATCCCCACTCACTTCTTTTTGGGCCCCATGGGTGATCCGACCCCACGAGATCTCATACGTGCCGAAGCGAACCGGGTCCCGTTTCGGCAACGATCTCCTTTACCGACCAGAGTGGGCCAATAGTTTTAGGTCATGGCCGACTCCCGTCGCCGGATGGCGCGATTGGTATAACCGAGTATCGGCCGTCCATCGGCAAGGTTGGGCCAATATCGGCATTGCCCACGCCATCAAACTCTCCTTGGCCGACCACCACAAGAACGAACCGTTGCTTGGTGGCAGCTTCTTACCTGCGGTCGGATGCCTTGAAGCTGTTTCATGTTCGGCCACGGCCGGCTACCATGACCCTCCTGGACACGGTCATGTTGGCCGATTTGAATATCACGGCGGAGGCCACCCCGGACGCCATCCGCATTAAGTCCTCCCATCGGATCAACCCTAAGGACACCGGGGGTTGGAAGAACTACATCCGAGACCTACAACAAAGGGCACGGCTCGGTCGATCGCCGCGAGCACGTTGCCTTTCTCAACATGTGGCTTGACCACTTCTTCTTACGTGGGGTCGGCGTGAGCCCCACAAACAACTTCTGCCGATGGCCGATGTGCTGGCCGACAGCTATGCCCTCCCTATGGGCAAGTATCTTACGGGATCGGCCTACCTCCTTCTTCACCAAGTCTCGGTGGAGTTGCGCTCCGGCCGATCGGTCAAGAACACAGGAGGCCCTTGGTGGTTCATCCAAATGTGGTTGTCCCTTCATACCACCAAGGCCATCGATACTGGACCTCGGTGTTCTCACCTTCCCCGGCAATCATGCCGAATCGGCCACGCCCAGATCCGGCCGATGTATCTCTTTCGGGGAAGCGTTGTCCATGGCACCGAGGGCGGCCATATCGGATGACACCTTGGCATATTGGTTCGCCGCCCTCTACAAGGGCCTCAACAACGAAAGTACGGATTGGTACCCGTACATTGATTTCTTCGAGAAGGGTATGACACTCCTTTCTGATCGACCCCACCTTCCCGACGGCCGACGCGGAAGCGGTCAAGATCTTCACCACCTGTCTCCGCCCCTGTCTGCTGCCGACGGGACTCGTTGCCGGGAGCAAAGCTTTCTGCTCCTATGAGTTCTACCACCCGTCGGTGGCAGCCCGCCAACTCGGTTTCGGCCGGTTGCCCCCGGCCTCTTCTATGTGGGGCAAATAAAGGCGCGAGCTACGTCGACAACGCCATTCGGTGGAATTGGCTCGTCGGCCGCACCGCCGATGTCGTCACCGGCGACTTAGCCGGATTTTCCCGGCGCCCCGAAGTACTCGCCTCTTTGACCGTTGGTGGGGCGAGTGGAACCGGCACCTCCGCGGCCGGAATACCGCCTCCTTCTTCTACGGCTTAGTCTGAGTGAAGCTTTCGCCGAGGTATGTATAATCGATTTATTTTATAAGGCCGATTTTGTAAATGAAATCGGCCACTCCAAATGCTCACCCTTGTATATTCTTTTCGGTCGGACACGGAGGAGCCGCCGACCCGGAGTTTCGGTGGCCGGCCGATTGCATACTTAATGCCGAGCCCAATTGCTCCAAATATCGGCTTCACCGATCGCACTCCCGCCCAAGCCTTTGCGGCGATGAGTCGAGGGCACCAGCTGCCCGCAAGGCCAAGACTAAAACGGCCGTCCCCGGCAAGAGAAAGGCTAACGTGCCGGCTGCGGGGCCGACTCAAGCCCTAAAGCGACACCGCGCGGCTGGTGAAGCGGCACTGTACGCCCGTCCGAGCCGGACTATTTCGATGATCCATCTCCGCCGCGTCGGGTTATTATTGTATGATTGCTGATCCCTTTTTCCTTGCATATCTTGTCTAACTATGAGTTCTTAGCGAGGAACCGGCGGTTCTTCCTCCTCGGGCCCGAGACTCCAACACCGATAGGCCGATTCGCTGTCGACTCCTCCACGGGCCGGGACGCCAACACCGAAAGGCCGATTCAAACGGCTCCGGATCCGAAGTCACACCAAGCCAGGCCGATCCAAATCCCATGGAGAGCCCAACTCGCTTGGATCGGCTGCGTCTTACGAAATCGCCGCCGATTTTGAACAAGGCACCATTGCTTTGTCGAAGAACCGGCCGACCGGGAACCGTCCGCGGCTTCTCCTGTAAATACTGCTGCCGATGAGCCTGTCGATGAGCCCGCCGAAGCTGAACAAGCTGGACATATGCACGATGCTTGCCTCCGAGGATGCCGCTGGAGAAGGAGGATCGGCCGGCCGAGAAGCTGATCGGAACACATGAACCTGTGGGTTCAATGGCTCGGCCGATAGACGTCCGGCCACTTCGCATTGACGCTTCGCGAGGTTTGTTTTTACTATCTCCTTTTTATTTTCTTGATTTGCTTCGATTATTAACTTCACCTTATTTTTCCTTGGTATTCCGGGCACTAAGCTTCCCTCGTCCCGCGCCGATTTTGGTATCTGCTTCTAGTCTTAACACCATGGCCGAAATCGCGCGCGAGGCTTGAGGCCTCTTACGTTGGCTGCTTGGTGGCCGACGCACAACCCATAAGGACCCGGTACTTGGAGGTCCGGGCTGAGCTCCCGGAGGATGTGCGCGATGCTTTGCACCGCGTGGCATACATGGAGTGCGGCAAATGGACTTCACTCGTGCCCGGCGGCGTTTGGCTCGCCATGCGGAGCAGCGGCAAGCTGCGTTACTCGCCGATAACTCCATCAAGCGCTACGAGGAGGAGGTCCGGAAGACCCGGGAGATGCAAGAGCAACTCTCAAATCGGCGGGATGAGCTGCAAGCAATCAACCGGGAGATTGCCGATTTGAGAGCATCTACGGCTCTCAAGGAGGAGGCGGCGGCGGTCTTGGAAGCTACTATTACACGGTTGTCGGCCGATGTGGCGGCTCGGCGAGAAGACGACGGACGAAGCCATTCAAACGGCCGAGAAGATGGTTGCCGCGGCGCAAGGCGATGTCGGCCCCATCGAGGATGACCTATTGGTCATGGCCAAACTCGACTCCACGCTGGCCGGCGCACTATCTGCTGTCCAAGACTTCTTGTCCCGCGGCTGAGGCCGTTGACTATGCCTAGGTGTAATAGGACTTTGAACAAAGTTTTGGTTGTAAACATTTTTTGCACTAAGGGCGATATACAATCATATCGGCCATGCGAAGGCGATGTTCAAACATCGGCTAATTTATCGGTGACTTCCTCTGTCTTACTTTCGTATATTTTTTGGGCTAAGGGCGATATTCTCGGTGTCGGCCGCCTCAAGATGATGTGCATCGACATCGGCTGTAGTCTCTTTTAGACCGAACACTATGAGCTAATCCAAATACTAGGATAATACTTGCTTCAAATACTTTCCATTAAGTGCTCGGCCGAATTCTTCCCCTTCTAACTCTTTCAAAATATATGCATTACCGGTGCCGATCGGCTAATCAAATAAGGTCCTTCCCAATTAGGCGACCATTTACCAAACCGATTGTCTTTCACACCGATCGGCATCCTAAGCTTCGGACCAAATCGCCCTCTTTAAAGCTGTTTCTGCACAACCTTCTTATCATAATGGCGGGCAACCCTCGCCTTATTACTGCTCTATTTTTCCAATGCATCCAGCCGATTTTGTACTACATCTTCTAATTCATCCATCATCAATCCAGTAGTCTTGATCGGCGAAAGCTTTTGTTGCAACTCAATCCTTACGGAGCCGATAGCTGTCTCCCATGGCGATGCGGCCTCGTGCCCATATACCGGCTGATACTGGCGCAACTTGCATAGCTCCATGTCGTGACATACGATAAGCCCACAAAGCGTCCATCAATTTCATGTGCCACTTACGAGGATACTCTTGTATTTTCCGCTTGATTAACTTGATCAGACTCTTATTCGCCGCTTCGACTTGTCCATTGGCTTGGGCATAATATGGCGATGAATTAATCAACTTAATTCCCATTTCATCGAGCAAAAGATTGAAATTCGTCCGACGTGAATACTGATCCTTGATCTGTTGTGATTGTCTCTGGAATCCCAAACCTATAAATAATATGCTCTCTAACAAACGTTATCACGTCGGCCGTCGAAACTTTACGATAGAGGCGCTGCTTCAACCCATTTTGTGAAGTAATCTGTAGCTACCAATATGTGCTGATGCCCTTTGCTCGATGCTTGGATTTATCGGCCGATCATATCCATAGCCCAACCTACGAACGGCCAAGGTTTGATTCTTGGATTCATAGCCGATGCGGGCGCCCTACTGTATAGGCCGAATTTCTGGCGAGTCTTGGCAACTCTTGTAATATTTGAAACAATCGGCCAACATTGTCGGCGATAATAACTCAGCTCGCCTTAGCAGCCACTTCATCTTATGGGCCGATTGATGCGTTCAGCAAATCCCATCATGTACTTCGCTCATTACCACTTTTGCCTCGGTGTCATCAATACACTTGAGAAGCACCCCATCAATTGTCTTGAAAAATAGTCGATCATCCAACAGAACATACTTTAAAGCTTTATATCTTATCTTCTTATACTGTAGGTTGGGATGGATTGCTCAAAAATTTTCGAATTTCCGTACGCTAATCGGCTTCTTCAATATCAGCTATCTCTAAGCTTGTTTTCGGCGAGCCGATATCCGGATGCTAGGTGAGCCAAGTTATTTGCTTCAAAATTCTGCTCTCTTGGTATATGGCTGACTTTAACACACTTGAACCTTTTCATTAACTTCGGCACTTTCTATGATATTGCAACAATATTCCATCTTTACACTCATACTCATCGGCCGGTTGACTCACAACCAACAAGGAATCTCCGAAAATTTCCACAAAATCAGCCCGGCATCGATGAGTAATTCCAATCCTTTTAATGCTTGCCTCGTATTCGACTTGGTTGTTGGTGTACGCCTCCTTTGTAATAGAGTATCCACGTCTCTGCCCCAGGCGACACAACAACCAAGCCGATTCCACTTCCTTCTTTGCAAATCGAACCATCAAAGAACACCGTCCATGGCACTGGTTCAACATATTCGGCGAGTGTTCACCGTGTTGCACCACTAAATCAGCCAATACTTGTGCTTTCATTGCTTTGGCCGATTCATAGCCTAAATCAAACTCCGCAATTGCCAACATCCATTTGCCCAACCGGCCTTTGGGGACCGGAGCCGATAGCATATACTTTACGACATCGGCACGGCAAACGACGAGTACATTCTTCGGCCAACGAGATAATGCCTTAATTTCGTGCATGAAAAATACGAGACAGAGACATAACCTTTCCACTTACGGATACCGTGTTTCTGCATCAATCGGTTTGCGGCTGAGATAAAATATGACCCGCTCCTTTCCCTCCTGCTCTTGAGTCAATGCTTGAGCCGATGCACCTATCATCGGCCGATAAATATAACTTAAAGGGTGTGCACGACTTTGGCGGAACCATCACTGGTGGGGACACCAAATACTTCTTGATATCTTCTAAAGCCTTTTGATGGATCGGCTCCCACGAAACTCTTGGCTGGCCTTGAGCTTCAATAATGGCGTAAACACATCAAGTCGGCCGGACAAGTTTGAGATAAATCGCCTAATAAAATTAATCTTGCCGATCAGGGACTGGAGCTTCGTCTTGTTCGTCGGCGGTTCCAACTTTACGATAGAATCAATACTCTTAGGGCCGACTTCAATTCCCTTTTCATGCACAATAAACCCCAGAAATTGTCCAGTTGAGACACCAAACGCACACTTGAGCGGGTTCATCTTCGATCCGTATTGTCTCGTCCTCTTCAATACTTCCACTGAGATCAGCCACATGACTTCCAACCGATCTTGATTTCACCATGACATCATCAATATAAATTTCCACCAATCGGCCGATCAAATCGTGATATATAAAATTCATGGCCCTACGATACGTGGCACCGGCATTTTTTAAGCCGAAGGTCATAACAACCCACTCATATAATCCCAACGCCCGGGGCATCCGAATGCCGTTTTCGATATATCTTCTTCAGCCATAAAAACCTGATTATACCCAGCATTTCCATCCATAAAGCTCAAAATTTTGTTGCCGGTGGCTGCATCAACCAACAAATCGGCGTTTGGCATTGGATACTCATCTTTCGGAGTTGCCTTATTCAAATTCCTGAAGTCAATGCAGACCCGCATCTTTCCATTTTCTTCTCCACCGGCACAATACTAGAAACCCACTCCGCATATCGGCATGGCACTGATGAAGCCGGCTTCATACAATCTGATAATCTCTTCTTTGACGGCTTCATAATACCTAGGGTCAATCTTAGAGCCCCACAGCTTATATGGTCGATATCCGGGTTTAGTGGGCAGCAGATGTTCAACAATAGATCGGGTGAGTCCGGGCATCTCGCTATAATCCCAAGCAAAACAATCCTTAAATTCTTCCAATAAGGCCACCAATTCATCTCTTACTTCTTTACACAATTTCTTGCTAATATATGTTGGTCGAGGCTTGGCTCCATCCCCTATATCCACTTCTTCTAATTCATCGGCCGACACAAAACCGTGGCCTAATTTCCCGTCCTCCGGTTCATCAATCGGCCGACTCACCATGTCTTCGGTGTGTACATCGATCGGCCGATTGTCCAGTCAATTCTCTGTGGGGCCCATCGGAGTAGCCGGGAGTCACGACCCCCGGTCACAATAACTCCATCATACGTGATGTTTATGGCCTCCGCATCCCAATACGTGCCCGATAAACAAGGCAAGCTCTCTAGACCAGCAAACTCGAAATCGGCGGTTGCAATGGTTACAGAACTTATCGGCCGCACGATTTCGACCTTGTTGCCGACCCATTGAATCAAACAACTGGTGCATGGTTGAGGGGATGCAACAATTGGCATGAATCCGGTCTCTCCCTAACAAAGTTGTGTATGCACCTTTCCCGTCAATGATGAAAAAAGTGGTGGGTATGGTTTTGCTTCCCACGGTGATCTCCATTATTGCGGCCCCACGCACATCTTGGCTTCTCCCGCTGTAATCCTTGAGCGTCGGATTAGCCCTTATCATTTCTTACGGCGTCTTCCCGAGCTTGCGGTATGTAGTAGTCGGCATGACATTGGCTGCCGCTCCTCCGTCGACCAACATTTTCCTCATCGGCGACCCATTGATATAGCCGCTAATGTACAATGCCTTGAGGTGCAAATGATCGAGTTGACCGGCTTATCAAATACCGCTGATTCCGGCGTCCACGAGAATCTCCGAAGTTTCCCCAAGCTGGTTCTTCTTCGACCGAATTTTCATCGGCCGATCCAGACAATCCTGGGCATTAGTGACATCATATTCACCGCGGCTTCGGCCAGTACCACTGAGACTGCACTTTCGGCCTCCATTGCTTCTTGGGCTTGGGCTCATCATCTTGGTCATCTACTGTAATGGCGTCCACCCTTGATTTCTCGACAACGCATTCTTTGAAGCCTCCTCTTTTGGGTTTCTTGAGCAAACCAGCAGGGCACCACTGACCTTCGTTCTCGATTTGATCACCTCTCGAATCTTCATGGTATTGGTAATCGAACTCTTCTTCATCATTTATTGGCCCCGATCGATCGTGAACGAGAGGTTCTCTTCGGCACTACGTATCTTCGTTCATCATACCCGTGATCGTAGTCGATTGCTCTTACGGGGGCCGATTGTCGAGATTCATAGTTGCGATCAATCGGCCGTCCCTGGTAATTTGACGACCCGACGTCACGATACTCTTCCCGGCCGGTGCACTGCGGACAGTTCTCGATAGATGGAAGCTTCATGTTTCGGTCCCAGCGATGCTTGAAAGAAAGGACAATCCCGGTGTGGGTCAAAATCTTCTCGGCGGATCACGCTTTGCACATCTTGCTGACTTTGGTGATAGATTCCTGTTCATATGCCACTTGATCTCTTTCTTCCCTCTCCCTCTTCCTCTCATATCGGCGTATGAAACCAGCTGATCCACCACCGATGGTATTGATGTACATCGTATTAGTAGGGAAAGGGTGCCCATCAACTTTCATCTTCTTCTTCACATCGGTTGCTCGCAATATCCCACTTGTCAGCTGCCTTCGGATCTCATCTCTCATAGCATAACAATCAACGGTGTTATGATGTGAATTTCCATGCCATTTGCACCACTTAGCCATTTTCTTCAACTCCTCGGCGTAGGAATCTTGTGATGAGGCGAAAGCTGAATTTTCTTTTCCACGCACGGTGATCAAATATCTCGTCGGCCTTAGATAAATCAAAATCATATTTTCTCTCTTTAGGATTGACATGCGGAGAAAATATCGGCCGTTTGTTATTAGTCCACTCCACTGCATTAATTTCCTCTTCATCATCTTCTCCGTCGAAATCAGCATAAGCTACCGATATCGCCGATTCTGGTAGTGGAGATTCTCTTCTGGCCAAGCTGCCCTTCGTGTTAGTTGTGCCAGCCCATCAAACTCATGTGGGGTAAACTTTTCTTTGATGTTGGAGAATAACCCCGCATAAGCAATTTCGGCCAAGCTGTTGCTCTGTCGAGGTTCGAGGTTGTAGCATCGTCCCCTCGAGTCTGAACCTACGTATATAATCAGCCTACGATTCCCCGGTTTTCTGTTTCTACGCCATTAAATCGGACAAACTAAGCTCGGTGATGCCGTAAAAAGTACGAGTGAAACCTTTTCTCCGAGATCGGCCCAACTTTGAATAGAACCGGGCGGCAGTGAAGCAAACCATGAAAAGGCCGATCCGGACAATGACGGTGGGAATAACCTGACCCGCAAAGCCTCCTGAGTAGACGCCTCACCACGGTGTGCGTCATATCGGCTGATGTGCTCCATAGTCGATGTATTATCTTGCCGGAAAATTTGGAAAACTCGGGAATTTTATATTTATTGGGTAAAGCTACGGAATCCATCCGGTCGGGGTAAGGTCGCCGATATAATGCACTCTTCTCCTTAGGCTTCAAATCGAATTGATCTCTCATCATATCGGCGATTTTAGCCATGAGGCTATTCATATCATTGGGTCCAGCAATTGCTGATCCGGTCCCCGTCATATAAGCTGTATTGGGTTGTCCCCCGAGTTGGGTGTATCAAGCGGCCGTTCCGGAAATCCCGGTGCTAGTAGCGGGAATAATGTACTGCGGAGCGATTCCATAATTCATGGCCGATTGGATCGGCCGTCCGATCATGAATCCCTGTCCCCCGGCGGTTAGGCTGTGGAATACCGGATATCGGCCGTACTATAGTAGGTGAGTTTTCAATTCCACTCGGGCCGATATTTGGTACGTAGAAGAAATTGGGTTGCTTGTGCCATACGTGGGACCGCTGCCACATTGGTTGCTGCCCCCAACTCGGAAGTCGGCTGTTGTACATCTTGTCTGTTGCCTTCTTCCGTTACCGACTTCTTGGGGCCACCGTCATCCTCCTTGCCTGGCTGGGTTGCCTTGGTACTTGCATTTGCATTGTCCTTGCCAGGCCATAGGTGAGGTGGCATGCCGTACGGGGCTGAAACCCTTCTGCGGTATGGTACTACGGAGGCTAATTCCACTGATTCGACCGTACGGGAGTGCCGAAAGGCTGAGTGTATGCAGGTCCAGAATACCCTTCGGTGAACAGCCTACCATCAATTGTGTCCTTGATCAAATTCCCGATGGTGTTGGTCAACACGCACTGATTGATTGATTAGGGCATGATGAACGGACGAGTTGACCATATCAGCGAGTTGGTTGGCATCCGGCGAGTCTCGGGCTTTGATTTGGTCTAGTTCTTCCGGATGCGAGAATGCGAGGAAGTCTCCTTTTGTGGCCACTCTGCCACGTGTCAGCTGTCGGGGCTTGAAAGTACTTTTTCATTGCTTCGGCCAAGTATTCCTGATACTGCAGTTTTTGTTACTGTCGTCATCTTCCCCCAGGCCGAAAGTGTGTTGTCATCGAAACTTCCCCATGGCCTTTGCCATCCGTCCTGAGAGGAGCTGGAGCGAAAATCGGCCGATTCTCGGCATCGACCATTGGTGTTCCGTCCTCCCCGACTGCTGCATGTACGACATCTAATCACGATTGATGCGGTGCGTTGAAGTCCCATGGGCGTGCCAAAAAGTGTGTTGACGTCAAAAGTCGCCGACACACCGTCGTCCGGAGAGTCCACCGAAATTCCAGGTGACGCGAGAATCCTGTGCTCCCAACGGACCGGTTCAACTCGCCGATGTTCGTGTGCGGCTGGTGCGTGCCGGATGGTTTTCCTGCAAACCAACAAAGACGATAAAAGAGTGTAAAATTCCAGGTCATCGGCCCGAGATAGACCGATGTGCAGCCATGGCCGATCACGGCATAAGATAGACAAAATCGGCCATGAACGAGAGAACAGCACGGCCCATCCATTTATGTATTAAATGTTAGGCAAACGAAGCTGTGGTACAAACGATACGAAATCAGCCGATGCTATAACATGCGATCGGTGACTAGCGGCCGATTTCGTCGGTAGACGACCAAATCATTAAGACTTTACGAGGGATATGTTATCGAGTACAATGTAAACAGAGCAACTATTAATAGGATGTAATTGGTTTGGTAGCAAGAGGATAGTTTAATCATCAATCGAGATCCGTGAATCGGCCGATCGGATATGCGGCCGATTCTGCCATTGATTATATCGGTGAATTATTTAGATCTGTCCAAAGGTATAATGATGATCAATAAGATCATACTTAGTAACTCGGGTTCAAAAGCAGCTTTAACGGGTTTAGCATTAATTAAACATAAAACAGCTTAATGAACGTGATAAGCAATCGGCTAAACACTCAGAAAGAACGAGTAAGACAAATACAACCACACGGATCCGAATCGACCGGTCGCTCCAACGGGACAAGTCAAGCGATGGCACGCGGCTGGACCGAGATCTAACGGCCGCGCACGCCCGGCCGATTCAGGACAAGCACAATCATAAACGTCTTAACTATGAAAGTAAGTCTACACCCTAGCCAATCGGCTGCATGCGCCTAGGACAAGTCAACTATCGCAAAGGCGAGACACGGGACACGTCAGCTGAATCTGCACGGTCGAATCGGCCAAGATATAGAAAAATTCTCATAGCAGCCTACGTGACTCGAACGACCAGATGCTGAGCCAATCGGCGCCGTGAGCAAAGGCTGGAACGGGGAGGCGGGACAAGTCAAACTACCTCCACCACGAGCCCGGACCGAGGTCAACTTGACTCATCCGGCCGATACTCACTACGCCGATCGAAAACAGATCCGGTCGCCGGATAACTAGCAATTAAGCTATCTAATTACGAACAATGCGCCGAGAATTAGACAACATAATTACCTTGTCAAGCCAACGTATCGTCGGCCAGGAGCCCGAAGATCCCGCGCAAACGGTAAAGACTTGACGAGAAAATTAGGGTTTGGCGATGCGCCGAAAGTTGTATTGGATGTGAATCGAGTTTACATGTTACATACGAGTATGTATTTATACTCGGCACAAAGAATCCTACTCGGACCCTCTTCGGGCCGATTTCCTAACTGACTAAGATCTTTTTTCCAAAATTAAACTATTATTTCTAATTTTACAACGTGGGCCGGGCCCATCAATGTTATGCTCATACTGTTGGCGTTGGCGCACGATTCCGGGAGGTACGCGCCTTTTACTCTCCCAAGCGGCCGTCGGCCTTACGCTCACCGGCCTTCTTT
>JAUNZO010000415.1:0-46001 GCA_031894775.1 Chloris gayana
GGATTTTCCCAGGACTAAAGAATATCGTCCAAAAGCCCAAAACCACAAAACGAGGCCTCAACATCAAACCAAGCAAGTGGATTGGGCCGAGTACACAGCCAGAGGAAGGCACCGAGAGAAGAACCAAGCCCGGGGAGTCCGGGCCGGTTCGGCGAACCACCCTAGTGGGTTCGAGCCGAGCCGACAGGTGGGCCCCACAGCCCATCTTTCTACGGCGGTTCGTCACCGACGTACGGAGGTCGGTTCCACCTGCAATTAATGCCACCGACGTGCGGAACCGCCTCCAAGTTGCCGACCTTCCAAGGCTATAAATAAAGGGCTATACCCCCTCTCTCAACACACCACCAACATCAAGATAGAAGACAAAATTCTCATCCTTAGGCCAAGGGCCTCTTGTATCTTAGTAGAATAGGAGAGAGGGCAAGGAAGAAGGAAGGAGTGTTCCTCCCTTTTATAAAGTGGAGTAGTATTTCCTTTCCTTTTACCTTGGCGTGTAAACACTCTTTTAGGTGATTTATACGTGGTGATCTACTTATCTATCGTGACATATCTTTGTGTTAGACGTAATTCTTGTTATACTTGTTTACGGGATCATCGCTTCGCAAGAAGTGCTCTAGCTTTCGAACTCGGTTCTAGGCCGAGGCTAGAGTAGCGGTCAATAGCATAGACGTGGTGTCTAGGCTGGAGATCGCCTTTGTTTCTTTGTGTGCCCCACGGTTTGTAGAGGTAGGTGGCGGGAAGTGACAGCCCTGTCATCCAAAGGAACCCTCCACGTTCGGGTACATAGTAGAGCTTTCGTAGAGCCGGAGTGGCTTAGCGAGACCAAGCCTAAGACGGTGCCGAAGTAAACAAGTCTAGCTTGCGTTCGTCTACCTTTAAAGGATAAATAGATAAGAGTCACCCTCTCGACCCTATTTTGCTACGTTGTCTTGGTTGTCCTTGGGTAAACTAACCTTGTTGCAGAAATACTCCGTTCCTACGGATATAAATACGATACCTTGGAATACTCCGGGTGAAGTGCTACAACGGTATTCCGTGCGCTTGCGGATTTATTCGTGACGTAAGAAATACCAACAAGCATTTACGGCGCCGTTGCTGAGAAGCGGTTGTTATCTTTGTAGCGAATCAGGTTTGCCCTCGTAATCTATCTTACTTACCGTTCTGTTTTTATTTTTTCCTTACATTCAAAATTTCACAAAAACATATCATGGAGTCACACCCAACCATCCAATCTTTCTCCACTCCACGGGGTGAACTCTTAGAGCCACCATCATCATCACAACCTATTTCTTCACCTGGCTATGAGTTCTCCCCGATTACATTTCGATGATTAGAGGTTTATCCTTTTCGGGTTTTAAACATGAAAATCCTTATGAACACTTGCGAGAGTTTGAACATTTGTGTTCATGCCGATTGATCCATGGCATGACACAGAAACATTGAAGTGGAAGTTGTTTCCCTTCTCTCTCAATGAGAAGGCGAAGCAATGGTACACTTACACCGCTAAGAGAGTGAACGGTGATTGGAAAGAATTGCGAGACAAATTTTGTCTAGCATTCTTCCCCGTATCTCGTATCACTTCTCTACGAGCGGAAATAATAGGCTTTCGACAAGAAGAAAAGGAAACCTTAAGTGCGTCATGGATTCGGTTACGTTCTCTAATGAGACTCAGGACCAGAATTGTTGCTCCCCGAACCCGTTTTATTACAACACTTTTATTCGGGATTGAGCAACGATACCGCACTTTATCTTGACACGGCCGCGGGTGGATCTTTTCTCATAAGACCATAGCGGAAGCACACGAACTTTTGGATCGAATTGTGGAAAACACACCTTTTCCAGTGACTTACTCGTAGAGCCGGAGTCGGAAGATGAGGAACTCGTTGTGCAAGAGACACAACACTTGGTGCCCATGATGGAGCACCTAGCACTCGAGTCCTCATCTAACACAAGAACAATGATAGAGGAAGATGAACCTCTTGATTTCCCATTTGAGTTCAAGGAAGAAATTTTTGAAGATTTTGGAAACACCTTGAACTACTCCTATCAAAAGAAACCAGCACTCCTGCACCAACTCCCGAACCTATTGAAAAATCTCTTCTCTTAAAAACTGTTCGGAAGTTGACAGCAATTATGAGCGATGAATGGTTGATGGAAAACGAACTTTCTTCGGAAGTTCTTCGACTTGATCATCCTAGATCAACCATTCAGTGGCTCAATTCGAGGAGTAATGGTAGATGTTCTCTATAATCCTCTAGTAGGTGCCAACATCATGTCAGAATCTTTTGCTTCAACTTTATTTGGAAAGCAGAGACATGGGCACCTTACGACAAACTCCTTAAAGCCTCACAGGGCAATTTTTGAGAGTTTGGGGATCATTAGAGATGTTTGCATTAAGCGTAATGAAGCGAGAGGTTTCCTTGGACTTTCACGTTTTCGGAATCCTGGATTTCGATGTTTTGAGTCGGTCATCCCATAGAAAAGCTTTTCTTAGGGATATCACCTTCGAGGAACCTTAGACTTCACCCTCGGCAAGAAAACTTTTCTCTTCCTATCATTCATGCACAAAACTCTTTTGCTGAGGAGCCGCTTGTGGAAGAAGAATGCATGGAGGAGGTTATGGCAATTTTTCCTCATGAAAACCCCGAATCATCCTTGGATGAAGATGCTCTTGATTTCATTTTAGAAGAGGATGATTCGGCGGAAACTTTTGAGCTGCCAGAAACTTTTACACCTACGCCACCTCAGTAGAGCTCAAAACTCTTCCACCGAGGCTTGCGCTACGTTTTCTTCACGGAAATCCGAAACCCTGTCATCATAAGTGACAAGCTTTCGGAGGAGAAGCTGCAAAACTCTTAGCCGTGCTAGAAAAACATCACTCCGTTTTTGGGTGCTCGCTTGGAGACCTCAAGGGAATCAGCCACTGCTCTTTGCACCCATCGCATTCCCATAGACCCCGATAGTACACCATCTAGGGAACCTCAAAGGAGGTTGAACAATGCGATGCGGGAGGTCGTTAAAAAGGAGGTCTTAAAACTTTTACATGCTTGGCATTATCTATCTGTTCCACACGCGAGTGGGTGAGTCGAGTGCAGGTTGTACCCAGAAAGGAGGAATGACGGTCGTCCATAATGACAAAAATGAGTTGATCCCTCAACGCACCGTCACGAGGATGGAGGATGTGCATAGATTACCGAAAACTTAACAAGGCTACAAAGAAGGATCATTTTCCATTGCCCTTCATCGATGAGATGTTGGAGCAGCTGGCAAATAATTCTTTCTTTTGTTTCCTTGATGGGTATTCAGGATATCATCAAATCCCCATCCATCCCGACGATCAAAGTAAAACCACTTTCACATGCCCCTATGGAACTTACGCCTATCGAGCGAATGTCTTTTGGGCTTTGCAATGCACCTGCTTCTTTTCAGCGTTGCATGATGTCTATCTTTCGACATGATCGAAGAGATTATGGAAGTATTCATGGATGATTTCTCTGTTTATGGAAAAACCTTTGATCATTGTTTAGAAAATTTAGACAAAGTCTTGCAGCGTTGTCAAGAAAATGATTTAGTGCTCAATTGGGAGAAATGCCATTTCATTGGTTAGAGAAAGCATAGTTCAGGGCATTTGATTTCGAAAGGGGGATAGAGGTGGACAAAGCTAAATTAGAAGTTATAGAAAAGCTTCACCTCTGTGAATGTTAGGGGCATTCGCGACTTTGCAGGACATGCGGAGGTTCTATCAGTCGGTTTTATCAAAGATTTCTCTCAAATTGCTAGACCCCTTACAAATGCTACTTGAAGGATGCACCCTTTGAGTTCTTGATGAATGCATGGCTGCTTTCACTACCCTTAAGAATGCACTCATCTCGACGCCAATTATCCAACCCCTGATTGGACTGCTGCCTTTTGAGATAATGTGTGATGCTAGTGATTTTGCTGTAGGGGGCTGTTCTTGGCCAAACTAGAGATAAAAGCATCATGCAATCTCCTATGCAAGCAAAACCTTGAGTGGAGCTCAGTTAAATTACACTACATGAAAAGAGCTCCTTGCTTGTTGTTTTGCTTTTGATAAGTTTAGATCCTACTTGACTGGAGCAAAAGTCATTGTTTACACCGATCATGCTGCTTTAAAGTTTTTGCTCAATAAGAAGGATGCTAAACCTCGTTTGATACGATGGGTTCTTCTACTCCAAGAATTTGATGTAGAAATCCGTGATAAGAAAGAAGTGAAAATTCAGTGGCGGATCATTTGTCAGCGTATACAATTCACTAACTGCAGGAGATTACCCATCAATGATTTCCTACGTGATGACATGCTGCTCCTAGTGAGGGACTCACATCCATGGATGCGGCGACATTGTGAACTTCATGGCAGCGAGTGCGTACCACGGAGAAGAGCAGAAACGACTCATCTATGAGAGTCGCCGTCACTTATGGGAAGAGCCCTTCCTTTACCGTGTCTGCTGCCGATGGATTGCTAAGGCGATGTGTGCCTATACCGAGAGCACACGAATCATTGAGAAGTGCCATGCATCGCCATGCGGGGACACTACGGCGTGTTTCGTTCACGAGGCAAGATATGGCAAAGTGGTTTCTTTTGGCCAGCCATGTACGAAGACACAAAGGAATTTGTCGAGCGATGCCCAGAATGTCAAAGAGTTGGAGGCATCACGGCAAGAGATGCAATGCCCCTCAACTACAATTTACAAGTCGAGCTCTTCGAGCGTATGGGGCATTGACTTCATGGGACCGTTCACCAAGTCACATGACTGCGAATACATCTTGGTGGCGGTAGACTACGTGTCTAAGTGGGTAGAAGCAATGCCTTATGAGGCCGCAAATGCCAAGCATGCTCGCCGGATGTTCCACGAAATTATCTTCCCAAGGTTTGGAACACAGAAGCTAGTGATAAGCGCCGGAGGGTCTCACTTCATTGATAAGACCTTAGGAGCTTCCTAAGAGAACTTGGATCAAGGCATAATATCGCTACTCCATACCACCCTCAAACGGTGGGCAGGCCGAGACCTCAAACAAGCAAATCAAGCGGATCCCACAAAAAGCACATGTGAGGAAATGGGGAAGGGATGGAAGGACAAGCTACGATGCACTATGGGCATACCGTACAGCATACAAGACACCCATAGGCATGTCCCCATACCAGCTCGTGTACGGAAAACATGTCATTTACCAGTCGAGGATACGGACACACGGCGTATTGAGACATCGGAAATGGGAACATGGACTTTAATGGTGCAGGACGCAAAAGAAAAATGGAGATAGCTGAGTTAGAAGAATGGAGAGACAAAGCTTACCACAACTCAGCTATATACAAAGAAAAGGACAAAAAGGTGGCACGACAAAAGATAAAGATAAAGGTATTTAAGGTTGGAGATAAAGTCTTGCTATTCAATTCACGGGTGAAACTCTTCGGGCATGGAAAATTAAGAAGTAAATGGGACGGACCATACACGGTTGTTGACACCTCGTCACATGGAGCAATCACACTTCCAGAGCAGCAGAAGGTAAAATATTTAAGGTAAATGGTCAGCGCCTTAAAATTTATTTGAGCCCGATAAAGATAAAAGAATTTGATGTCATGCACTTGATTAATTTAAATTTTCTCTCATGATATCCCCGTTTTACTTCTCACAGTAGCCGGTACTTTCCTTTGAATAAATATAACTGAAATAAACCGGAAAAAAGAAGAAACGAGGAGGAAGAAAAGGCGATCAAAGTGGGAACCCCACTTGCACGTGGTTCGAGCCGAACAGCTTCGATCTCCACAGCGCCATCTTTTTGCCAAGAAATCCAATATCTCCTTCCCTCCTTTCTTTATTTTACTGGCTGGAAAATAAAAACCTTGTCAGCCCCGCGCACCGGGGTGAAAACCCCTATTTATAGCTACTCCTCTCCACCCAATCTTTTCATCTCCTCCACTTCCTACATCATGAAGCGAACATAACGGCGCCTCGTCGCGACATCTCGGACGCGCGGCAAAGGAAGAAGCCCCATGAATGGATTGAAGAAGGCGAAGCACTAAACCGCCAGCTAGCCTCATTGAGGGAAGCAGCCGGCGGTCAGAGCGCCAAAAAAAGAAGAGAATGGGTTCTCGAACTTCTCTACAACACCTCACGAGAGGGAGAAGAAGAAGGATGAGGGAACCTCATGAGACCCTCTTTGGAGGATATTTGTAGGTACGACCTCCGCCTTAGAGATGATCGAAGAAGAAGGCGAAAGCTACGGGAGGAGGGAGAGGAGAAAATTAAGAAAGATTAAAGAGTAGGACGTAGAACGCATAAACCTTGGAAATCTCTTTCGATCTTTTTATATATCCGCCTACTTTTGTTTTAATTCAATCCATGTCGTACTCCCGGGCT
The DNA here is from genome assembly GCA_031894775.1 of Chloris gayana. Classification (NCBI taxonomy): domain Eukaryota; kingdom Viridiplantae; phylum Streptophyta; class Magnoliopsida; order Poales; family Poaceae; genus Chloris; species Chloris gayana. The sequence goes on from JAUNZO010000415.1 coordinate 6,381, forward strand.
TCCATACCGGCGGGAGAAAATTTTGTTTCCAAATGTCTTTTGTCTATCTTTTGAAGAAACGAGGCAGAAAAGGCAAGTGTGGGGGGGGGGACATCGCGGAAAGCAAAGACAAACACACGCGCATGCGCCTGTGAGCTATCATCGTGGAAAGCAGCCCAAACACAACGTGCGAAGCAGGTCACCGGGGGGGCCCAGACACGGTTCGGCGAGACCCACCAGAGGTCGGTTCGACGAACCACAGTGGGTCCACCGCTCAGCCTGCTTCCTGCGCACTGGAAGTTTGTTTCCCCCCTTCCTTTTGCCTACCTTATTTGTCAAGTTCGTTGCGAGACATGAAAAACAATTACTAAAACTTGACCAACTAACTTGGGAGAGATTTCGTTTTGAATACCTTTAATCCCAAGTCTCTCCCTAATACTCTCATGATGATCTTGCACACTTTTTATTACTCGCTTCATCACCACTTGCACAGCTGAACAAATAATCAAATCCATAGGACCCATGTTTTCTAGATTATTGGCAAAGTGTGATATGGCTTCGACGAAATGATCTTATGCTTAGCTTACAGGTCCTTGGAATTTTATTTCACAAAACAAAAATACCATGGCTTCATGCTCCTCTCTTGATACAAAAATGCCTACCAATGCCATATGATGATCATACCTTGCAAAACTTACATACATATGCTTTGCTTGTGATTGCAATGAGCTTTACCAAAATTGAGTGACCCTAGAGAGAAACTTGTCATGCTCTCTTGATCAAGATCACGTACACTCCACCAGAAGGCTAAACTCCTACACTAGGAGCTAGCACCCCACCAAAATAAAGACACTCCTCGTTTGCACCTCTTTTTACCTCTCTCCTCTCTCTCAATCACGCATAAACGAGACATGGCTGTAAAAAAAGTAAAAGCTCACCTGAGATGAGCAATGAAAAGAAAGCTCACAAAGATGAGCAATGAAAAAGAGAAGAAAGAGATGCTCAAGCATAGAGCAAGAAAAGAAAAAGAAAGAAAATAAAAAGATAGCCATGTCTTGAAAATGCAAAATAAAGAGAGGTCAATTGCAATAGGAGTTGTCACTTTTTCATATCCATACACACACGCACTTCTTGATCAAGGTTACATGACTTGGCTTCTCCATGGATCCTTTCTTTTGGCTTAGCAATATTTGTGATACAAGTATGCCTCTCTCATTCCCTACCGAGCTCCACATACAAGCCTAAGAAGTAGGAAAAGAGAGGCAACACAATGCCTTGGTGAGGAAAACACTTTTGAGCGATTCAAGAGAATCGAAGAGGAGCGGGAGTCATGTTGTTTATTTTCAAAACTTTCAAAAACCCAAGGTGCTTAGTGAGCAAAAGTATAGTGACTTGAGTCATGAGCTGTTCCACTTATCAATCATCCAAGAATGCATGTTAGCCACCGTCATGTTCACAAGTAAAACGGTGTGGCTTGTAATAACATGTGTGCGGGTCTCTAAGGGGAGAGATCTCTCAACTTACGCTCCCACCTTTACTCGAGGACGAGCAAAGAGCTAAGTGTGGGGGTCTTGTTGACGGTCCTTATGGTCCAATTTTACCGTCAACATATTGCATCTTTTTGAATCAAACACCATCACCAAGAATAGACATAGGGATTATTTCTAACAAATTCCACTAGTCTTGGTGAAATGATGAATGCGGGTGCAATTCATATGAAAACGAGGGAAAACATGCACGAAACATGGACTTTGCAATCGACGGATTTTCCCAGGACTAAAGAATATAGTCCAAAAGCCCAAAACCACAAAACGGAGGCCTCAACATCAAACCAAGCAAGTGGATTGGGCCGGTACACGACGAGAGGAAGGCACCGAGAGAAGAACCAAGCCCGGGGAGTCCGGGCCGGTTCGGCGAACCACCCTAGTGGGTTCGGCCGAGCGACGAGTGGGCCCCACAGCCCATCTTTCTACGGCGGTTCGTCACCAGACGTACGGAGGTCGGTTCCACCGCAATTAATGCCACCAGACGTGCGGAACCGCCTCCAAGTTGCAGAGCCTTCCAAGGCTATAAATAAAGGGCTACACCCCCTCTCTCAACACACCACCAACATCAAGATAGAAGACAAAATTCTCATCCTTAGGCCAAGGGCCTCTTGTATCTTAGTAGAATAGGAGAGAGGGCAAGGAAAAGGAAGGAGTGTTCCTCCCTTTTATAAAGTGGAGTAGTATTTCCTTTCCTTTTACCTTGGCGTGTAAACACTCTTTTAGGTGATTTATACGTGGTGATCTACTTATCTATCGTGACATATCTTTGTGTTAGACGTAATTCTTGTTATACTTGTTTACGGGATCATCGCTTCGCAAGAAGTGCTCTAGCTTTCCGAACTCGGTTCTAGGCGAGGCTAGAGTAGCGGTCAATAGCATAGACGTGGTGTCTAGATGTGGAGATCGCCTTTGTTTCTTTGTGTGCCCAGACGGATGGCTTATCCAATACTTGGAGGAAGACACCGGGTGGAACCGCTCTGTCTTGAAGACCCCAGTCAGAGCTAACTCATCCGCGAGTAGAATTGTTTTCGCGCGGTATATGAGAAAATCGCAGACCATCAAATTTATCTTCAAGTTTCCTAACCTCTTGTCAATAAGCGATCATATGATCATCATGAGCATCCCGTACCTTGTTAACTTGACTTATTACCACCATTGTATCACCATATATGTCTAATCGTCTAACTCCTAACGAAACGACTACTCGAAGCCCATGAAGCAAAGCTTCATACTCCGTAGTATTATTCGAAGCTTTGAAATGCATTTGCAAGACATATCCGAGTGGTTCTTTCTGCGGGGTGAGAAGTACGACCCCAGCCCCGCGCTCGAAAGCTGCAGGGATCCGTCGAAGAACATCTCCCAATACTCCAACGTCCGGATTCCCTGCGGAATCTGCGTCTCCAACCACTCTGTTATGAAATCAGCTAAAGCCTGTCCCTTGATAGTTGTCCGCGAAGAAAACGTAATCTCATATTGGCCAAGTTCTATAGCCCACTTAGCAACCTGGCCCATCGCCTCTCGGTTTCGCACAATATCCCCAATGGCAAACCCAGTCTTAACTTCAAAGGCATGCGCTTGGAAATAATGTTTCAGACTTTCGAGAAGTCATCACTACAGCCTATATTAACTTCATGAATCGGAGATATCACATCCGTGATTCAGTAAGAACTTCACTTACAAAATATACCGGATGTTTCACCACTATATCATCAACATAAGCTTCGCGTTCGTTCCCAATTGCGAATCCAAGCAACGTTGTATACCGCGCCGATACGTAGCTCCGTCATTTTTTAATCCAAATGGCATAGTCGTATAGCGAGTATGCTCCGAAGGGGTTAATAAACGCGGTCTTTATTTGATCTTCATCTCTCGGTGGTATTTGATGATACCTTGAATAGGCATCGAGGAAACAAAGACGCTCGCAGCCAGCGGTCGAATCAACGACTTGGTCAATCCGAGGTAGCGCGAAAGGGTCTTTGGGGCAAGCTTTGTTGAGATCGGTATAATCAACACACATTCTTTAACTCTTTAGTATTCTTTTTTGGTACAAGGACTGGATTGGCAAGCCAATCTGGATGATACACCTCCCTAATGAACTTAGCTGCTAATAACCTAGTTATTTCCTTCTTGATGGCCTCCTTGCGGTCTTGAGCAAACCTCCGGAGCTTCGTTTGGTCGGCTTCGCATCGGAACGCACTAATAGTGCGTGCTCAATCTTCTCCCTAGGAACACCCGACATGTCGGAAGGCTGCCACGCAAAGATATCCCTGTTTTCCTGGAGGAAAAGAATGAGTGCGCTTTCCTATTTATCCCCCAAGTCAGCCCCTATATGGGTGACCTTGGAGGAGTCCGACTCATCAAGCTGAATAGTCTTGGAAAAGACCGCATCGGCTTTCGGTTTCTCCTTCGCGACCTTCTTGACTGGAACTTCATCTTCCAACCTTGCCTGTACTTCTAGAGCCTCGACTGCTTCTCCGATTTCTCGACGTTCATCCTCCGAATTGGCCCGAGAGGCCAGCTCGGTGCTATGTACTTCACAAGCATAAGCGGTCTTGATATCACCCGGAACGATAAGACCCCTTTTGGTCCTGGCATCTTCAACATCAAGTACCGATAATTCGGGATGGCCATAAACTTTGCCAAAGCCGGTCTTTCAAGTATCGCATGATACGCTGAATCAATGTCGGCTGCTCGGAAGATAATATTCTCCTTCCTGTAGTTCTCCTTTGTCCCAAATGTCACCGCGAGAGAAATCTGCCCCAAAGGATAGCTGTTCCGATCGGGTATTATACCATGAAACGGTGAAACGCTACGATCCAAATCAGCTATAGAGAGGCCAAGCTCCGGCGAGTTTTAGCAAACAAGATATCCAAGCAACTTCCTCCATCAATGAAAGTTCTCTTCAATCGCACCTTGTGAACGATGGGGGCCGGGATGAGCGGATATTTACCGGCTTTTGGCAGTACCTCGGGATGATCAGCCCTGTTGAACGTAATGGGCACCTCGGACCACCGTAGGTATTCGGGAGTGGCGGGAGCAATGGCATTAACCTCTCGAAGCACCAACTTTTGCTTTTGCTTTGACTCGTATGCATCCGGGCCTCCATAGATCATGTTCACCTCCCGAGCCAGTTCTTGAAAACCTTCGTCACTTCATTGTCATCACGCTCTTTATCCTTGCCCTTGTCGTCTCTCCGGTTCCTATGAGAAGACCGGGGTGCAACCTGTAAGGCAAATTGAGCGAACGGTCTTAACAAGAAGCACTCCTTAGCCTTATGATTCCCATTACGAATCATGCAAGGGCCCTCCGAAGCGTCTCGAATGACGGTCGTTCTCTTGGTCCTCTCTTAGGAGGTGCCGACCGATCTCCTCCATGAGACTAGTCGACAGCTGCAACAAGGTTATCAACCTTGCGCTTATTGTTATTCTTGGATCCAGACTGGTTGCCTTGGTCATGCTTCGGTTTCTTCCCTTTGTTCCCGCGCAAATTGACCACGTTTGATTCACCAGCAGCGTAGTCATCTGCTATCTTGAAGCACTCGACACCGTTATGGTAAGGTTCCGATTTCGCCTTCCAATCTTGTGAACTAATGCTTAACTTCGGACGCCGACTTGAAATGCCGCAATTACTTGCTGATCGGGAACATTGGGGTAAGGCCTTCTTGTTGCGAAACGCTCGATGAAGTCCGTGAGAGTCTCGTCGGGCTTCGCTTCGACTGTTGAGGTCGAAGTAGTTCTCCGGCTTCTCACAAATCGCCCGGAAGTTCTCTACGAACTTTTTAGCGAGGTCACCACAGGAAGAGATAGATCTCTCTGGTAGGGATTGCAACCACAAGCGTCCGGCCTGCTCCATACACATGGGGAGGTAGTTAGCTTTCACAAACATATCTCCTCCTGCCGACCGGATGGCGGTAGTATACATGCGAAGCCACTCGGCAGGAGGTGCTTTGCCGTCGTACTTATCAATGGCCCCGGGCTTAAATCCCCGGGGTATTTGCAAATGCGTAAATCTCGCATGAAAGTAGGGATCACGGAGTACTCATCATCTTCCGGACCGGTCCGGACCAGTGAAGGGGACCGTCGACGAGGGTAATGTCGGTAGTTACGATCCCCATCATCATCGGAGTAGTCGTAGTATCGATCATCTTGATATCTATCTCCTGAACCATCCTCGCGGTCGTTGTTCACCGGTTATGCGATCCGTGAAGGAGGAGGCGGAGGCGGAGGCGGAGGCGTCGCTTGGCGATCATTGTTATCTCGTCGAGGCTCCCCATCTCTGTCTCGGTTGTCTCTTCCTCTTCGGTCTCTCGGTATCACGACGATCGTCTCTTCTTGGCCGGTCATCCCGATGAGCATGTCGGTTGCCTTGCCCTCTGTAACAACTCTCAAAAAATGAAATGCATTTCATGTCATTCATGAGCATGTCATCATATTGCATTAACGAAGTTATTAAATATTGTGTTAAGAAAATGCACCTAAAAATATCAAATTAACTAAAGATTAAAGGAAATGTTTAAAAAGAATTTAAATAAGAGTAAATAATGTGTGAAACATTTTCTACTGCTTAAACATCATAAATAAAGATTTATAAAAGTTCCCTCAAATTATTTTTCTTGGTAAAATAATTACAAGAAATAAACAAAGCTTCTTTTGTTAATTTATCTATGCATTTTTAATCCAAAAATAATTTGGAATCTTAACCTGGGCTTAATAGCAAAAATGCCTAAAATACTTTCATTTACACCCCTGAATTTTTGGGAATTTTCTGAACACGGGAAGGTCACTTTTTAATTATTCGAAAGTCGAGGAGGGTTTTTGTAAAAATACCGGGCCCGGCCTACAGCCCTGCCTCTCTTCTTTCTCTCCTCTCTCTCCTGCGCTCGGCGCCGCCCGCGGCAGGAACCGCCTCCAGCCAGGTCGCCACGCCACCCCGCCACGCCGGAGCTTGGCAACACCTAGCGGCTTGCCCCATTGCCGCCTGCGGCGAGGATAAAAGCCCCTGCCCGGCCTCACCTTCTCCCTCCTGTCTCATTTTCTCCCCAACCCTAACGCCATTGCCACTCCTCTGTCATCACCGGCGCTAGCCCGCTCCGGTGACCCTCCGTCCAAGCCACCACCCCCGGAAGCTCCGCAAGGTCCTGCGAAGCTCCTCGAACCGTCCAATTAGCTTGAGCTGCCTTGCTCCGTCGTGGCGAGCTCATCTTCTTCCACGAGACCTCACGGATGTTCATCGGCCGCGGCCCCAAATTCTCGTGCTCCGGTGAGCTATCAAGCCTTTCTTTCACTTCCAGGAGTGCGCAACTTGGTACTCCGGTTTCGGGCCGCTCAATACCCCCTGTTGTCTGCAGGTCGTTGTGTATTTCGTCATCTTCCTCATGTCCGACCGCCACCGTCTCGGCCACTCACGGTGAGCTCTACTCTCCATCCATGCTCATGCACCTAGGATCATCCGTCGAGCTTGCTTATGTTCCGTAGATGCTTTCCGTAGCTTTTTCCCCAATTTTTGGGTGGTTAGGCGAGCTTCGCACCATACCGGAGCGCCGCCGCGTCCGGTCTTCGCCGCCGGCGTGCTTAGGGGCGAGCTCATGCTGTTTTGTCACCACGGCTGAGTTCGCCGGGTTGAGTAGATCACGTAGGTGGTCTCGCGGCGAGGTTTAGAGCACCGGCGGCCAGCTCCGGTGGCCGCGCCGCCGTCCCCGGTCGCCGCCGTGGCGGTGCCACACCGCGGGCCACACGTGCGGGATCGCGGTGGCCACGTGGGGATCTGGTGTCACTACTAGAAAACTAAGCTAGGCCGACGGTTATGAAAATGGCCGACAACCCTTCGGTAATACGATGTAATGACCGACGGTTTTAGTTTTCCTGACGGTATTAGCATGGACACTCGGCCAACACCGACCATGGCCGACGGTCTTTTCAATCGCCGACGGTGCAATGGGTAACTCTCGGACATTACAGCACCCAAGACCGACGGTTTCCCCTATGCCGACGGTTTCGTAGCACCCTCGGTCACTAGATGAACCAAGGCCGACGGTTTTTCAATTGCCGATAGTTTTGTAGCAACCCTCGGTCACTCTATGAACCAAGGCTGATGGTTCCTTAGACATGATTTCTAATGCTTAATTTTAAAATCTAATTGCTAATGTGTGTTGTTTTTATTTGCTTCTTTCACAAAAGACACAATATGGTGTTGTTATGGAACAGAAGCATGGACCCGATTGGCAAGCTAATCATCCTCGATTTGATGCTGCTATAATTTATGACATGGGTAGGACACCACACGGGAGGCTAGCAATAGGTGATGAAGCGATTAAGATCACCGACAAAGAACAAATCAAGACAAGGACCAGACGTGCACACCCACAAGTTTCTGCTAGAGAAATGCAACTTGAAAGAGAAAATATGGGACTTAGAACAAAAAATAAAAGAATATGTTTACTGGAGCGTGCTATGCGGGTAATACATATTATGACAAAAACTGTTTATTATCTATATAAAATCACTTTACTAGTCTAAAAAATTGGATAGGCAATGGCTGCAAAAGGAGGATATGACTTTGATGCCTTACTTGAGGAAACTGCACCCGACTTGGTAAGTTTAGTTCCATGTTGTTTTCTGGTCTGCATACCAATTAGGTTTCAATAAAAGAAGATTTTCATGTTGAGTTTTCTGAAAGAGCAGAAATTCTACATTATTTCCTTTATACCAGTATATATAAATTCTAGTAATCAAAAATATTTGTTTGATGTGTTATACATATTGAGGTGATTTACTTATTACAAAAGGAAGAAAAAAATAGATCAAATATTTGTTCAGTCACCTGTATATCTTGTAATTGTTTATACAAGTATTCATTAATGGATCATTTCTGATTCTATGAGAATAGGTTCAAAACATATAGTAAACAAATCATGTGCCTTGAAAATACACCTAGAAACGGATTGGTAATTAACTTCTGAAATTTTTCCATAGGTTCCTTGTACAATTAAGAAAAGTGTGACATTAAACAGAATTGCACATGAAAAAATAGTGTATTATATAATGTCAAAGCATTTTGTTTACATTGGCATTATTGTGTTCATGTAGGCAACTTCAGAATCCGATGTTGGTTTATCGGTGAAGAATAAAACACGTGGTCAGCAAGGAAGTATACCGGTTAGTGTTGAACTATGGCCACCATTCATTCATGTTAAACTAGAAAATGTAAATCAAGGAATGGCTCCCTCTAATGGTTCATGTCATTTTTGTAGGAAAATGTTGTCCATGGCTCGATGATGGTGATGGTTACAATCATGTTGGTGAAGACAATGAAAGTTACCATGAAGGTGATGACTATGATGGTGAAGGCTACAAGGACTATGGTGATGCTGACGATGACTATGATGTTGAAGGTTACAAGGACTATGGTGAAGATAACTCGACTATGATGGTGAAGGTCACAAGGCTTATGGAAAATATGGAGGTCGTTTTGATGATGATGATGAATACGGTGATGAGTATAGGTCATGTAGAAATCTATGAGTATTTTCATTAGAAGCACTACGGAACTATGTCCAATCTCTTATTTTCCTTTTGGATTGCACTTTTGTAATCTAGAGTATTTTGATTATTGCTGGTATACACTTGTGTGGTCTGCCTTGGTATTATGGTGTGCATTTTGAATGGCTTGTATTTCAAAAAAGGTATATTGGAAATAAAAAGCTGCAATATACAAATATCCGATAGTTTAACAAAACTGTTGGCAAGTAAAATGACCGAGAGTGTTAAATAGCCGATGGTTAATTAAATACCATTGGAAATACATAAACCGACAGTTTTGTAAATGGTCAGGAAATAAAATAGCCTAAAGTGTTAAATAACCGAGGGTTAATTAAATACCTTCGGTATTACTTACCCCGAAGGGTTACAAAACCGTAGGCAAATGACTAAACACTCGGAAATAGGTTGAGCGCCGCCGACCGCTAACAGTCGGGATACCACCGTCGGAAATTATATCACCGACGGTACCTTCGGGAAATAGGAGAATCCCCGACAAAGAGTCTGCGACGGGATATTCCCGACAGTTTACTCTCGGCAATTTGATTTCTCGAGAGTTTAACCTAATTGCCGAGGGTATTCAAACCGTCGGCCTTGGTTGTATATCTAGTAGTGTGTGGCCACCCCGTGGCCCCGGTGTGGCACGGAATAGGTTTTTATTTTCAAAAATTCATAGAAAATTCAATAAAAATCGGAAAAATGCGAAACCAATTTTGTTAGACTCGGAAAAATAAAATCTATCTATTTATGAAATAAAATATCTATTTTGGGCATTTTTATTTCATAGATAATAATTAATCACATTCTTTGATTAATAAAAGCTATTATTTTATGCTGATTAAATGTTTAATGTAAGAAAATAATTTAATTAAATGAAGGAGATATCATGAGACGAAAGTAATTATGAAAATTATTTTCCAAAATTAAACTTAAACATTATCATTTCATGTGATTCCAATTTATTATCCTAGGTATTATCACATGTTATTTAAATAATGATTAATTATTGATTAATAAACATGATTAATTATTAATTAATAAACCTAAGTAAGTAGTAACTAATAAACATAATTAATTATTAATTAAGGAACACGATTAATTAGTAATTAATAACCATGATTAAGCATTAATTAATGAGCATAATCAATTGTTAATTATTGAGTAATCAACATGCTTAATTATAAATTGTTAATTAATAAATATGATGAATTATTAATTATTAATTATTAAATTACTGGACATAATTAATCATTAATTATTAGTTGATGAACATAATTAATAAAACCTTTGCATGGTCATATTATATTCATTCATGCATGCATGATTGTGATTCGCGACGCATTGTTGGTCGACCTAGGTTCCGAGGTGATCGAGGTTCCACCCGAGGTCGAGGTAGGAGAAGGGAATCTCGAAGTCGACCCACACGCCGAGGAAGCTAACCCCGACTCGCATCAAGGCAAGCCCCGGTGCATCCTACCTATGTTTTTAAATATTTTATTTTATCACATAGTTCAATTATGTTTGTGCATTAGGTGCTAGGGAATAATTGATACCTAGTTGCATTATGATAGGTTTCCGTTTGTTTATACTATACTCGGTACAGGTAGCTCAATAGAAGCTAGGCTTAATTCATAGTCGCAACGGTAGATGTTTTAGGGAATCTTAAAGCATGGAGGCTTTAAGGATTGATGTGTTAACACCAAGATGAAGAGAGTGTTAATGAAGTTGAGACCGGACGGGCCCCGTAGGAGAAAGGGCAAGACGGAGATGAGGTCTTGCAAGGTGGTAGCCCCGTCCGAGTCGGTCAAGGACCGTACCGTTGTCGGCTTAGTTGAACAAGTTTGAACATACCGTACTTCATGCTGGTATCATGGGCCCAACAAGACGATGTACCCTACCGCCCCGGAGATGTAGCGTAGCCAACTCTCTTTTACTGGCTGTTAGTGAGAGGTTAGTCTCAAGATAGGGAGATGGGTCGGCCACGAAGGAAGTCGAGTCGCATACTCGGGAGTTGAAATGGCTAGTCTTCGGTGCTAGCGGGAAAAGTTGTCGTATACGACCGGTGGAGTGCGTATACGTCGTGTAGTCGGGTCTTGCCAGCTGGTCAAAAATCGATTCGAATCGCTGTCCCTCGCAGTAATGAGTACCGCTTGTTTAGCTCGTCACATCGTAGTTAAACAACATGGAAGATGAGGAGAGAAGGAAGGAGTAATGGTTTACGTTGATATTGTCTTGCAAACTCGATTGCAATAGTTATTGAATGGAAACCTAGAAGCTAATGAACTTAATGTTGAGCTAAAACGTTGAAAGTAAGGATCCACCCCTTTAATCCTGTTTTCGCAAAGGAGTAAACTCCACAGCCAAAAAGTCTTTGCATACTAGGCGTCGGCCTTAGCGTGCCATTTTGACGGGTCGGTCTTGCTAAGTATTAGAATACTCGGGGTTTGTTTGTTATCTTTCAGGGAATGAGTCGTATTTTCACGACTTGTATGGTAGCTTTCCGGAAGAAGAACAATGTCCGAGAGGAGGTTCCCTCTAATGGGAACGTATCCCCACGCCATGAAGAGGAAGGACCGTGTCTGTACGACGGGCTCGAGTACATCATGTTGATTGTTGATAGGTTTTTGTTGTATAAAAGTACAAGTTTCTGCTGCAATACTCGTAGGAAGTTAAACTTCAATAATGTTTATGTTTCCGCTGCACGAATATTTGTATTTTGAAAACCTGGTTGTATTATACCCCGATGTATATATTCGGCTTGTATGAGATAATGTTCTGTTGTAACTCGCTTCGTCGAGTGTCCCTCTATACCGATTTCTGGGTGTCCCGGAGGGGATGTCACACCCTCGTTGATCATTGCGCGGAGGATTTCCACCGGGGGCGGTGCTGAAGCAGCCGGTCCACGCCGAGGCGAATTAGTCACATGCGGGCGACGCGGGGCAAGATCCCGCGGACGATCATCCACATGACCGGTCCGACGCCTCTCATCTTCTTGTCTCCGGCGCTCTTCCGTTCTCTCTACATGGCGATCGATGAGGACATTACGAACGTCACGATTGCCATTGAGTGGTACGTGGTACACGCAAATCTTGGTCCGGAGCTCGTTCATGTGCGTCCGCGATCGGGGTGTGTCGCGGCCCAAGCCTTCCGCCGAAGAAGCTCCTTCGAGACCGGGCTCTCGCAGGGCGCTCCGAGCGAGAATGTGAGCGGCTGGAAGATTTCGATCCGTCGTGAACGAGTTGATTAGTTTGTAGAGCAGCTGCGTCTACCAAATTCAAAGCGCGTTGCAACCATGGCGTTGCATTGAAGACTTCTTCCGGTATTGTCTCAAGGATTTGCTTCACTCCCACGATGTTGTGGACGAGCGACGTGAAGACCCGAGCGCCGTTTAATTCCACTTCCATGGAGCTCAAGTCCAATGCTCGCTTGAAGAACGATGGCGCCTTCCGCCGTGGCATCCACGTCGGCTGTTATATCCTGGGGACGTTTCTTCCGGGTCCCTAGACCGCTCCGGTAGCGGGCCCGTGGCGGGGGAGCGGTTGCGGGAACGCTTCCTCCGACCGACTATTACCGGCGACGTTTGCGCGATGATTCGCGGCTGAAGGTTGTGGAGGTTGTTCATCTCCATCCGCTTCATCCGTTTCGCGACGATGCCGATCAGATTCGTCTCTCGCCATCCTAGCTTCTTCAGCAGCTGCTTCCTCGGGGTAAGTTCCTGAAGGATTGGACCCGTCATGAATACTTGGAAGAAGGCCGGATACCCTTCCTCGAAGTCCTTATCAAGCTCGTGGGAGCGGCTTATCATCACGGACCGGGTGCCGGTCTAAGACGCGAGCGGTCCGATGGTTCGCGCTAAAGCTGCGTCGGATCCGCAAGGTTCTAAGCCGGAGGTGCCGACCATGGCAGGTGATCGCGCTTCGAAGCTGCGGCCCGGCTACAAGTCGGATTCATCAAAAGCAACTTTCCGGCGGAATCGGCTTCAAAGTCGAGGGACCCGAAGCGGATCTTGAAGCCGGGCACGAAGTCGACGACGAACGAAGAGGCCATCAATGGGAACTCGCCGGGACCCCTTCCTGGCGCGCCAAATGTCGAGTCTTAAACTCGGCACTAATACTACCCGGTCCCTCACGAGCGTGGAATTCGACGGTGCAACACACGAAACACACACGAACACAAGATCTTAGACAGGTTCGGGCCCCTCAAATTGAGAGTAATGCCCTACGTCATGTATGTTATGTATTGCCTTTAGCGGATTGCTAATTGCAAGATCTCGAGAGAGTTTTCGGTGGGTCCCTGCTCCGCCTTATATATCCGGGGGAGCTAGGGTTATATGCGAGTTCTAGTCGATTACACGGATTACATATATGGGAGTTCTATCTCTAACTTTCTTTATTAATTCGTAGTCCTAACGGACTACAAATTACTCCTTAACTTGCTTCTCAAGTCATCATACGCCGGTCTTAATACCTGCCTCGTCTCCATACCGGTATACGTGAATCTTCGTTATTCCGGACCGGTCAAGAACCGATCTGTTGACCATCTTCATCACCTTTATCTTCATTAATTTGTTACCATGTCTTTGCGCATCCATTCCTTTACCATCTCGTATACCCATAAGGCAAGTATACGACAGGTATGAGAAATCTTCACAAGCTCCAAAAGGGCGGTCACATCCTTGGACTAACGGATGTTTGCTTTGAGAAAAATGAAATTTGCGAGTGCATGTCAAGCCGGAAAGCAAGTTGGAGCACCACACTCATCCAAGAACATTGGGACAACAACAAGACCGTTGGAAATGCTACACATGGATCTCTTCGGTCCCATTGCCTACATTAGCATTGGCGGTAACAAATGTGGCCTTGTCATTGTTGATGATTATTCTCGCTTCACGTGAGTATTCTTTTTGTGTGATAAAGGTGAAGTGAAGGATGTACTCAAGACATTCTTGAAAAGAGCACAAAATAAATTTGAAGTGAAGATCAATGCCATAAGAAGCGACAATGGTACCAAGTTCAAGAACACTCAAGTTGAAGAGTACCTTGATGAGGAAGGCATCAAGCATGAGTTTTCGGCACCCTACACACCTCAACAAAATGGAGTGGCCGAAAGAAAGAACCGCACTCTCATAGAGATGGCAAGAACCATGCTTGTTGAGTACAAGACCTCCGATCGCTTCCGGGCCGAAGCAAGCAACACCGCATGTCACGCCTCCAACCGGTTGTATCTCCACCGACTTTTGAGGAATACTCCATATGAGCTACTAATCGGTAAAAAGCCTAACATCTCCTATTTCCTTGTTTTTGGGAGCAAATGTTCCATGCTCAACAAGAAACCCAAGGCTTCAAAGTTCTCCTCTAAAGTTGATGAAGGTTTCTTGCTTGGGTATGGATCAAATTGTCACGCCTATCGTGTCTTCAACAAAACCACGAGTTGTGTTGAAGTTGCACGGGACGTGACATTTGATGAATCTAACGGCTCCCAAGGGGAGCAAGTCGTTATTGACAATGTAGATGTTGAAGCTCCTAGACAAGCAATCAAGAAAATGGCCATTGGTGATGTGAGACCGCAAGAACAACAAAATGATCAAGATCAACCTCCCGCCCCAAGTCAAGACCAACCATGCACAAATCATGATCAATTTGATCAAGATCAAGAAGTTGGCAATGAAGATCATGCTCAAGCACAAGGTGATGAACCTATATCACATGATCAAGAGGTTGAACAAGATGGCGATCAAGCAAACTCATGTCCACCACACCCAAGAGTCCACCAAAGTGTGCAACGTGATCATCCCGTGGAACAAATTCTTGGAGACATAGAAAAGGGGGTAATCACTCGATCTCGTGTTTGCAATTTTTGTGAACATTACTCTTTTGTCTCTTCTTTGGAGCTATTTAGAGTAGAAGATGCACTCGAGGATTCAGATTGGGTGACGGCCATGCAAGTTGAATTGAACAACTTTACAAGAAATGAAGTTTGGACATTGGAAGAAAGGCCAAGAGGCAAGAATGTTGTGGGCACCAAGTGGGTGTTCCGCAATAAACAAAATGAAGTCGGTGTTGTGACAAGGAACAAAGCAAGATTAGTGGCAAAAGGCTATTCACAAGTAGAAGGATTGGATTTTGATGAAACCTTCGCCTCCGTGGCAAGGCTTGAATCAATAAGAATATTACTTGCCTTTGCCACTCATCACAACTTCAAGTTGTACCAAATGGACGTGAAGAGTGCATTCCTCAACGGGCCAATCAAGGAAGAAGTGTACGTGGAGCAACCACCGGACTTTGAAGACCCCAAGTATTCTAACCATGTTTACAAACTCCATAAGGCGCTCTATGGGCTTAAGCAAGTACCAGGAGCATGGTTTGACTGCCTTAGGGATTTCCTTTTGAGAAAGGGCTTTGAAATGGGCAAGGCCGATGCAACGCTCTTCACAAAGCGTTTTGACATTGATATCTTTGTGTGCCAAATTTATGTCGATGACATAATATTTGGTTCTACTAACCAAACGTTTTGTGATGATTTTAGCAAGATAATGACCAAGAGGTTCGAGATGTCCATGATGGGAGAGTTGACATTCTTTCTAGGATATCAAGTAAAGCAACTCAAGGAGGGCACTTTCCTATGTCAAGCCAAGTACACTCAAGATATATTGAAGAAGTTTGACATGGACAAAGCAAAGCCCGCCAAGACACCCATGGCTACAAAACGCTATCTCGACCTCACCAAGAAGGACAAGCCGGTTGATGAAAAGGTATATCGCTTCATGATCGGCTCCTTGCTTTACCTTTGTGCATCTAGGCCCGATATCATGCTTAGTGTGTGTATGTGTGCACGTTTTCAAGCCGCTCCTATGGAGTGCCACATGGTGGCCGTTAAAAGAATCTTGATATATTTGGTGCACACACCCAACCTAGGACTTTGGTACCCCAAGGGTTCGAAGTTCAACCTCATAGGCTATTCCGATGCGGATTATGCCGGGGACAAGGTAGATAGGAAGAGTACCTCCGGGACTTGCCAATTCTTGGGTAGGTCCCTAGTGTCATGGTCATCCAAGAAACAAAATTTTGTTGCCTTATCCACAGCCGAAGCGGAGTATGTTGCAGCCGGTAGTTGTTGTGCACAACTATTATGGATGAGACAAACTCTAAGGGATTATGGTTACAAGTTGAGCCGTATTCCACTCCTATGTGACAATGAGAGTGCCATAAAGCTTGCATATAACCCCGTTGAGCATTCGTGCACAAAACATATATATATCCATCATCATTTATTGAGAGATCATTCTATCAAAGGGGACATAGAGGTGGGCCATGTGAGAACCGATGAACAATTGGCCGATATTTTCACCAAGCCACTAGATGAAAGCCGTTTTTTTCATTTAAGGAGTGAGCTAAATATCCTTGATTCTAGTAATGTGGCTTGAAAGCTTGCATATCTGTTGTGATGTACAGGTAATTGCTTTGAAAGATAAAATTCTTGAAAAAATTTTGTATGTTTTGATTTTCTAAATCATTTGGTTCTTGATCTTTGGATCATGCGGATTTGGATGTAATCATAGTTGAATGGTTGAATGTGGCTGATTACATTCAATGAAGCCTTAGCACATGTCCATGAGTTTAATTGAGATCAAAAGCGAGAAGAGAAATTTGGAGCAATTTTCTGCGTTTGGAGCAAGTCTGAAATTCTTCGGGGACTCGGATATATCCGACTCGGTCGGATAATATCGGACCCCCCCTCCCCCCACCTGTGTAGAGTCGGACATTGTCCGACTCCATGGGATTTTTCCCTATAAGCCCGAATCCAAACTTACCCCTTCACCTATCTCCCTCATTCAAACCAACTCTTTCTCTCTCCTCACCCAACCGGCGACCCAAGCTCTCCTCCGGCGATCTCCCATCTCCACTCGGACTCTATCCGATTCCATCATCGGCTCCAAGGTTTTTCCCCTAATCCCTACTTCTCACCCGGGGTTTAAGGTCAACTTTGATGGATTAGGAGTCTCCTTTTTCCCCTGCCTAGATGATGCATAGAACTTGTTCCTAGGATGCTATGCATGTTGTAGATGCAATATGGCTAGGAATGTGCGATAGATCTATGCGGAATAGCAAATTTGGTGAAATGTCCGACTCCCTCCGAACAGATCGGACATTATTCGACCCAGTCGGACATATCCGACTCCCGCAGAAATTTCATCAAATCTGAAATTGTGCATTGATCTTCCTCATCTCATCTATCTATGCTATCTATGTTATACCATTCCTTGATCTTCTTTTGTCGGCATGGGTCGCTCTTCCACCAACCCCAATCCGGAAAACAGGACCAAGTACTACGAGGATGCACAACGATCTGGAAAGAAGAGGAGAAGGCCTAGGACCGTGACTCTTCCTATTGTTGAGCCTAGGGAAGAAGATGAACCCACCGAAATTCACAGGGAGATGAGAGATGTGGTAGTGCATCCCGCACTTGAACGGTTGATGATCAACTATGTCAAAGGTGTAGAGTCAACTACCACGAAGCTAGGGAGATAAACTCGGTTTAACATGGATCATGAGTCACTTGATAATAGGTTTTGGTCCCACTTCAACAACGACCGGTACACGTGTGCATACAGGAGCAAGGTCAAGCCCACAACGCCTATGCAAGTACATAGATTGGGAGTACAAGGTGTGACATCCCCTCCGACACACCCGGGAATCGTTACGAGAGGGACACTCGACAAAGCAAGTTACAACGAGCATCATATCATACAAGCCAAAATATATACATCATGGTATAATACAACCAGGTTTTCGAAATACAAACATTCATGCAGATGGAAATTGTACTTTATACAACAAAAGACTATTAAACAATCAACGTGACGCAATGAGCCCTTCGTACATCACGGTCCTCCCTCTTCACGACGTCGGGATCCGTTCCCATTGGAGGGAACCACCCTCGGGCACCTGCTCCTCTTCCCGAAAACTATCGTACGAGTCGTGGAAGTACAACTCGGGTCCTAAAAACATAATGAACAAACCCCGAGTATTCTAATACTCAGCAAGACCGACCCGTCAACATGGCACGCTAAGGCCGACGCCTAGTATGCAAAGGCTTTCCGATCGTGGGGTTTACTCCTTTGCGAAAACAGCACTAAAAGGTAGATCATTATTTTCAATGTTTTAGCTCAACATTAGGTTCCTTAACCTCTATGTTTGCAGTCTATCGCTATTGCAATCAAGTTTGTAGGAAAAGATCATTGACCCACGTTTCTTTCATTTCTCTTCCTCCATCTTTCACTTGATTAACTACGATGTGACACGGTGAACAAGCGGTACTCATTACGATGAGGGGCAGCGATTCGAATTGATTTCACCAGCTGGGAAAACCCGTTTACACGACGTATACGCACCCAATTGGTCGCATACGACAACCTTTCACGCTAACTCCCGACGGTGGCCGGGTTAGTTTCCCATCCGCCCGAGAACCTCGGGACCCCACGTGATACCCGTCCTCGACGTTATCCGTGAGCGACCACCCATTCCTCTCCCTTGGAGACATGAGGCCTCGCCTCATTTTCCAGCCAATTAGGGGATGGGCTATGTCCAACCACCGGGGCAATTAGGTTACATCGGCTTCCTGGCCCCATACACACCAGTATGTAAATCGGTACGTTCAATACTTGCTCGACAGGGCCAACAACGGTACGGTCCTTGATCGACACGGACGGGGATACCACCTTGCAAGACCTCGTCTTTTCCCTTTCTCCTACAGGACCCGTCCGGTGTCAATTTCATCTTCATCTTCATCTTTAACTTCAACTTGAACGACAGACAAACAACTTAAAGTCTCCATGCTTTAAGATCGGACCAGTATCAGCTCGCGAGTGTGCTCAAGCACCCTCGACTTCTACCGTAGCCCTATGAATTAAGCATAGCAACTATCGAGATACAAAAACCAACATGGGATAAACATATAACATAGGAATCCTACTCATGCATCTAGGGTGTCAAGCAATCCCTAACACCTAGTGCACAACCATGACTCAACCGATCGTGATAAAAGAAAGACATTTAAAAGCATAGGTGGGATGCACCGTGGCTTGCCTTGATTCGAGTCGGGGTTAGCTTCCTCGGTGTGTTGGTCGACTTCGAAGTCCCCGTCTCTGTCTCGACCTCGATCGGAACCTCGATCACGCCGAGTACCTAGGTCGACCAACAATACGTCGCGACTTAATGATCATGCATGCATGAATGTACATGAGATGATGTGCAACGATTTTATTAACCATGATCGTTAATTAGCAATTAATCATTAATTAAGTTCATTACTTATTACTTAACAATTAATCCTGTTCATTAATTTGCAATTAGCAATTAACGAGTTAATAATTCATCAGGTTTATTAATTAGTAATTTATAATTAACCACGTTCACTATTCAATAATTAATAATTGATCATGCTCATTAATTAATGCTTAATCATTAATTAAGGATAAGCAATAATACATAAAGCACTAAATTGGGATCACATGAAATGATGATGTTTATGTTTCATTTTGGAAAACAAACTTAACAAAAACTTTCGTCTGCAGTATCTCTAATATTTAAAGAAATTCATTTCTCAAATTAAGTATTTAATTAGCATAAAATAATAGATTATTTTAATCAAAGAAAGGTAATTAATTAAACTATGAAATTAAAATTTCTCAAAATAGGAATTTGAATACATAAATAAATAGGAAATAATTTTATGAGTCTAATGAACTTTGTTTGGCATTTTTCTGATTTTTCTACAATTTTCTATGAATATTTGAAGTTTAACTAAATCCTGAAAATGAATAAATTCGCAAAAAGAATTAAGAGCTATTGGGCCAAAAGTGACCAGGCCAATCTGGCGCCGAGACGGCCCGACGACCCAACCCGGCCCGAAGCCCGTGCGCGGCCCAGACGCCAGGGGCGCAGCGGACATGGCCGGGAGACGGGCGGCGCCACGCCGGAGTTGTCCGGACGGCGGCCATCCGTGACGGAAAAACTTCTACAGGGGCAGCTCGACATGGGGATCCCGTTGGTGGGGTCACCGGCACCGGAAGATGGCCGGAACGACACCGGCGGCGAGCGATGGCTTGGGTGAAGCTTCGGCAAGGCCTAGAGCTCGCCGGAGTTCACAAAAATTAGGACAACGAGCGCTGCAAGCATCAAGAGGGAATGAGGAACGACGGCACGGGGTGGCTAACCTTGAACACGGCGGAGAGAGGCGCGCGTCGATGAGATGTAAGCGGTGGCGGACGAAACCCCCAGGAATCAACCAAATTCCGTCGATCTTGCGGTTAGATGACCACATGAGTTGGATAGATGATAGAGGGGCGTTTTGTGCACCTCCGGAAAAAGAGATTGAGGGAACAACACACCGGAGCGATGGAATTTTGGAGATGCGGCCGCGGACGTCGGAGATTGCCGGTTGTGGAAAAGTGGCTTTGATCTCCGATTCTAGGGCAGCTCGTCGGAAATTGAGACCATGTGTGGTCCCGAAGACGTTCTTGCGGAGCTCCTTGTGGTGGTAGCTCATTGGAAGATGGCCGGAGGCGGCCGGACGGCGAGCGAAGGTGCGTCGGGCGGCGAGCTTGTGAGAGTAGAGAGAGAGAGAGACGAACGTAGGCCTAGCCTTTTATCCCCAACGGGGCGGACGGTTGAGGTGGCGGGGTGGGCAGCTGCGTGGCACCGGGAGCGAAAGGCGCGCTGCCGGAGCTGCTGCCGGCGCGACGATGGAGATGCGATACTGAGGCGGCGCGGTGAGGGAGAGATGAGAAAGAGAGAATGGCCTGTGGGCTCGGACTAAAAATTTTACACAAAACCCCTCGATTTTGGTTTAATTGGAAAACGCATTTCTAGCACTCGAAAAATTTTACGACAATTCAGGGATGGAAATGAAAACAGTTTTAGACTTTTTTCCTTATTGGCCGAAGTTCAAATTCTGAATATTTTTCGGATAAAAAATTCAAGTTTAAATTAAAAAGAGAAGCTTTCATTATTTCTTGTAGACATTTTTACAAAATAAAATAATTTCCTAGCAACTTCAAAAATCTTTTATTTTTGTGCTTAATCAACAGAAAATGTTAAACACCATAATTTGCTTTTATTTAAATTCTTCTTTTAAGATTTTAATTTAACTTAGGTTAAATTGACATTCTATGTGCATTTCTTAACACCAACAATTAAATAGCTTAACAATGCACATGATGACATGATCATGAATGACATGAAATGCCCGCTTATTATTTAGGGTTGTTACAGACCCTCCCCTTACAGGAATCTCGTCCCGAGATTCAAGAACGACGCGGTTGCGCAAGAGTGCTTTGTAGAACTCTAGATAGTTTGATTTGACGAAGTCTTCTTGTTCCCAAGTGGCTTCAGCTCCTAAGTGATTAATCCATTGAATCTTGTAGAACTTGATGGTTCGATGGCGAGTGACTCGATCCTTCGTGTCGAGAACTTTAATTGGACGTTCGTCATATGTTAAGTCCGGCTGTAATTGTTCCACCTCGACTTGTCGGTATATCCACCGGTGGTTTCAAACACTTGTTCGGTTGAGACACGTGGAACACGTTGTGAATTCTCGATAAGCGTGCTTGGTAACTCCAAGCGATATGCAACCGATCCACATCTTTCTTGAATTGGGAAAGGTCCGCTGTAGCGTGGAGCTAACTTTCCCTTGATTCCAAGTCGCTGGACACCTTTGGTAGGAGAGACTCGAAGATATACTTGATCTCCTATGTTGAATGTCGACTCTCGACGTCTCTTATCTGCATAGTCGACCTGTCGGGACTTAGCTCTCTTCAAATTTTGTTGAATCGGACGTACTTGCTCTTTAGCATCCTTTACTAGATCCGGTCCGAATATTACTTTTTCTCCACTTTCGGACCAATTCAATGGTGTGCGATGACTACGACCATATAGAGCTTGAAACGGTGACATTCCAGTCGCTTTCCTGGTAGTCGTTGTTATACGAGAATTCCGCTAATGGCAAACATTTCTCCCAATCCTTGCTATAAGTTAAGACACACGCTCGAAGCATATCTTCAAGATACTCGATTGATTCTTTCGTTTGCCCATCCGTTTGGGGGTGATAAGTCGAGCTTCGAATTAACTTCGTTCCTAACGACTCATGCAACTCGTTCCCAAAATCTAGATATAAATTGAGCTCCTCGATCCGAGATGATGGTCTTGGGTACTCCTTGCAAACATAGGATGCGTGAAATATATAGATCGGCATATTGCTTGGTCTTGTAATTGGTATGTACCGGTATAAAGTGAGTCGACTTGGTCAATCCGTGCACTATGACCCGGATAGAGTCGTGCTTCCGTGGAGTCATTGGTAATCCAACAATAAAGTCCATGCTGATATCTTCCCATTTCCATTCAGGTATGCTCGGAGGTTGAAGTGGACCTGCTTGCTTCAAATGCTCTGCTTTGACACGTCGACAGTGTATCACACTCGTTGACATACCTTGCTATCTCCCGCTTCATTCTTGTCCACCAAAATCTCTTCTTCGGATCTTGATACATCTTGTTGGTTCCAGGATGAATTGAGTATTTAGATGTATGTGCTTCATCCAGGATCTTCTTGCGAAGTGATAGATCTTTCGGCACTACCAATTGATTCTTAAACCAAATAACTCCTTCATCATCTTCTCTAAAGCATTTATCTTCGCCGTTCTTGAGTCGTCTTCTAATATGTTCCATACCCGCACTTTTCCGTTGAGCTGCTACCACTTCTTCACGTATGGTAGGGATAAGAGCTAAATTAGTCGAGCTCCATATGGAATAATTCGAAGATTTGGC
Organism: Chloris gayana; assembly: GCA_031894775.1. Lineage (NCBI taxonomy): Eukaryota > Viridiplantae > Streptophyta > Magnoliopsida > Poales > Poaceae > Chloris > Chloris gayana. Next base: position 29,262 of record JAUNZO010000415.1, read on the forward strand.
TCATCTCTTTCTCGTGGAGGTGCTTGAATCATAAGGTGCGTCGTGAGATGATTGCAATGAACCTTGCGACTTAAAGCATCGGCTACCACGTTTGCCTTGCCCGGGTGATAGTGAATCTCCAGCTCATAATCCTTGATTAACTCTAGCCATCTTCGTTGACGCATATTCGGATCTGCTTGGGTGAAGATGTACTTGAGACTTTTATGGTCGGTGTATAAATGTACCAAGTTACCCAAGAGATAGTGCCTCCGGCTCTTCAATGCAAGAACTACTGCTGCTAGTTCCGGATCATGCGTAGGATAGTGTTCCTCATGACGCCTAAGTTGTCGAGAAGCATAAGCGATCACTCGACCTTCCCGCATTAGAACACATCCGAGTCCTGTTCCCGATGCATCACAGTACACATCAAAAGGCTTTGTCAAATCGGTCGTGCGAGCACCGGTGCTCGTTGTCGACAACTTCTTGAGCGTCTGGAAAGCTTCCTCGCAGTCCTTACTCCATTCATATTTCTTATCCTTTTCCAAGTAATTTAGTCATTGGCTTGGCTATCTTTGAGAAGTTTGGGATAAACCTTCGGTAGTAACCAGCCAGTCCTAAGCAACTCCCGATTTGCGAAACCGATTTCGGTGGCTTCCAATCTAGCACTTCTTGTACCTTGCTTGGGTCAACGGCCACTCCCTCGGCTGATATCACGTGACCTAGGAACGGCACTACCTTTAACCAAAACTCACATTTGCTGAACTTAGCATATAACCGATGATCCTTTAGCCGTTGCAACACAATCCTTAAGTGATTGGCATGTTCCTCTTCCGACTTGGAGTAGATCAAGATGTCGTCAATGAATACCACGACAAACTTGTCCAGCTCGGGCATGAATACGGAATTCATGAGATACATGAAGTGTGCTGATGCATTGGTCAATCCAAAAGACATCACTAGGTACTCATAAAGTCCATATCTTGTGGAGAATACGAGTCTTCGAGTATATCTTCCGCTCTTATCTTAATCCGATGATATCCTCGAGCGAAGATCTATCTTAGAGAAGACTTTGGCTCCCATCAATTGATCAAACAAGATATCAATCCTTGGAAGAGGGTACTTGTTCTTGATGGTATCGGCATTCAAAGGCCTATAATCCACACATAGCCTTAATGTCTTGTCCTTTTTTTCACGAACAAGGCTAGGCATCCCCAGGGTGACGAACTCGGACGAATATATCCCTTGTCCAATAATTCCTTTAATTGCACCTTCAACTCTGCTAGCTCATTTGGCGGCATCCGATACGGCCTTCTTGATATTGGTGCGGTTCCAGTGCGTAACTCTATCTTAAACTCTACCGCTCGATCCGGCGGTAAACCCGGTAAGTCTTCCGGAAAAACATCGGGGTACTCACAAACTATAGGAATGTCTTCCAAAGTTTTACCAATAGTCTTATAAATCACTCGGAGGAATGATAAGGGAAGAAGTTAACTAAAAGCAATCTCGTCCGTGAAGAGGAGAGTTCAGTGAACCGCAAAAGCATCTATATCCAAGTACTACCTTATGATACTTCATTCATCTCATGCCAAGAATCGCATCCAATCCTTGCCCGTTTAAGATTATAAAGGAGATGGGATAATCCTTACGACCCAACTTCAATGGTAGCTCTATAGTACTTTGATCTGCAAGTATATTACCCCCAGGCGATGATATGAGATGTGGGTAAGTCATCTTGCATGATGGCAGATTATATTTTTGGACATATCCTTTGCTTGATGAAGTTGTGGGTTGCTCCTGAGTCAAATAAAATAATGGCAGCATGATGGTTGATAGAGAACACACCAGCCATAACTTGTGACCCTTTCGGAATCTCTTCGGCGGTGGTGAAGTTGACACGACCAGTCTTCATCTTAGCATATTTCGAGTGCATTCTTCCGTCGACCAACTGCTTTCTTTTGAGGGCGTGTTGAAAATTTTTGCTTTGTTGGTGCGACACAATCTTGAGCCAATTGTCCAAGACAACCACCGTTATAGCATGGATGGCCAGCGGATGGTGGAGTTTGGGATAAGGGGCGTATACTCGATAGGTCCGATTGTTGGACCGCTGAACGGGAAACACCCGTTGCCGATACCGAGGTGGCCGGTAAGAAATGGGATCCGATGGCATAGGCTCGAACCTCCGATCTGCTGCAAAAGTGTGGACTAGACGATACTTGGAGGGTACCTCACTTCCTTGTTCATTGGCTGCTCTCTTCTTAGTCTTCTCTTCTTGATGAACACGAAGAGCGTCCTCCCATGAGTATAGCATCACTTACAAACTCATTGAAACTAACTCCTCGGTCCAAAACAAGCATTGTAACTTGGTAGTAAGTCCTTGCTTGAAGCATTCCTTCTTCTTGGCGTCGGTGTCCACATTCCGAGAAGCATATTGAGCCGGACGGTTGAACAACTTTGAATAGGAGTGTACGGTCATATCACCTTGCTTCGGCGCTAGAAACTCCTTACACTTTTGGTTCATGATACCTTCGAAATATGATGTTCACGAAAAGTCTTTGTTAATTCTTGCCATAGTACTTGGTGACCTTCCGGAATCATGGCCTTGTAATTAGCCCACCATGCTCCAACAAATCCTTCTAGTTGCTCGAGCGGCAAAGATAGTCTTCCGATACTTTGTGCATGGTAGGAGCTCCAACTTCGACTCGATAGTACGTAACCAATGGTCCGCTTCCGGAGGATCTCCCTCATCCGAAAAATTAGGTGGACCAGTGGCCATGAAATCCGAATATGTAACATGAACTCGGTGGAGCATGCTGATCTTGACCACCGGCATGTGAGGCCGTATTCCGAACAAGCTGCTGAAGAAGTTCCCGTTGCTCTTCACGAGACTCCAATATAGTGGCAATAGCTTGTGCCAGGGTAGGTGGAGTTGATGTCGGCTCTCGAGCATCTTGTCGGGAGCTTTCAGGATAGTTTCCTCTTCTAGTTTGTGCCATTCGTTATAAAACCGGGTATTAGTGTCACCGATCCAAAATTAGAATATAAGGATACCAACGGTAGAACACGTTAAAGTTCCAAAGCACAAGCGAGTGTATATAGAAGAGGTGCACTATCTCTCATTCCAACCCCGCATTTACTTGTAGTACACATTCGTATGAGCATCTTTAATTTGTCCATCTAAATCCATAGCTCTCATAGGGGTTCCTTGACAACTACACATGATCGTCCATCCCTTTGATTGCCTTTAATCATCTGCAGATGAAGATCTTGAATTTCCCCATTCCATTGCCTCGGTGGGTGAGTTCCGCTTGCATAAACTTCTTCTTGTGCCATCCGGAGGAAACTAACTCTACACTACGATACTAACTTGGTCTAATTCCCAAAACCTCATATTATAGCACTCAATATGATATGATGCATGCGCGGCGGACTAACTATACGTACTACAGTATATAAAACTACAACAAATAGTTAGCACTTCCCAAAACCCGAACGTTGAATAGTTAGTAAAAAGTCTAACTATTCTACATCCTTATAGGGCTCCGTACTCTCTCGTATTCTAAACGCACTAAACGTGTTAAGTTTTTGAAAACAAGCTTGTAATGATGTACTCGTTGCCTCCGAACCGCTCCGATATCAGTCGTGACATCCCGTCCGGGACACCTAGGAATCGGTACAGAGGGACACTCGACAAAGCGAGTTACAACAGAGCATCATTTCATACAAGCCGTAATATATACATTATGGTATAATACAACCAGGTTTTCGAAATACAAACATTCATGCAGCGAAAATTGTAGTATATACAACAAAAGACTATTAAACGATCAACGTGACGCACCGAGTCCTTCGTACATCACGGTCCTCCCTCTTCACGACGTCGGAATCCGTTCCCATTGGAGGGAACCACCCACGGGCACCTGCTGCTCTTCCGGAAAACTATCGTACGAGTTGTGGAAGTACAACTCGGGTCCCGAAAACATAATGAACAAACCCCGAGTATTCTAATACTCAGCAAGACCGACCCGTCAACATGGCACGCTAAGGCCGACGCCTAGTATGCAAAGGCTTTCCGGTCGTGGGGTTTACTCCTTTGCGAAAACAGCACTAACGAGTAGATCCTTATTTTCAATGTTTTAGCACAACATTAGGTTCCTTAACCTCTATGTTTGCAGTCTATCGCTATTGCAATCAAGTTTGCAGGAAAAGATCATTGACCCACGTTTCTTTCATTTCTCTTCCTCCATCATTCACTTGATTAACTACGATGTGACACGGTGAACAAGCGGTACTCATTACGGTGAGGGGCAGCGATTCGAATCGATTTCACCAGCTGGGAAAACCCGTTTACACGACGTATACGCACCCAATTGGTCGCATACGACAACCTTTCACGCTAACTCCCGACGGTGGCCGAGTTAGTTTCCCATCCGCCCGAGAACCTCGGGACCCCACGTGATACCCGTCCTCGACGTTATCCGTGAGTGACCACCCATTCCTCTCCCTTGGAGACATGAGGCCTCGCCTCATTTTCCAGCCCAATTAGGGGATGGGCTACGTCCAACCACCGGGGCAATTAGGTTACATCGGCTTCCCGGCCCCATACACACCAGCATGTACTTCGGTACGTTCAATACTTGCTCGACAGGGCCAACAACGGTACGGTCCTTGATCGACACAGACGGGGATACCACCTTGCAAGACCTCGTCTTTTCCCTTTCTCCTACATGACCCGTCCGGTCTCAATTTCATCTTCATCTTTATCTTTAACTTCAACTTGAACGACAAGCAAACAACTTAAAGCCTCCATGCTTTAAGATCGGACCAGTATCAGCTCGCGAGTGTGCTCAGCACCCTCGACTTCTACCGTAGCCCTATGAATTAAGCGTAGCAACTATCGAGATACAAAAACCAACATGGGATAAACATATAACATAGGAATCCTACTCATGCATCTAGGGTGTCAAGCAATCCCTAACACCTAGTGCACAACCATGACTCAACTGATCGTGATAAAAGAAAGACATTTAAAAGCATAGGTGGGATGCACCGTGGCTTGCCTTGATTCGAGTCGGGTTAGCTTCCTCGGTGTGTTGGTGGACTTCGAAGTCCCCATCTCTCGTCTCGACCTCGATCGGAACCTCGATCACGCCGAGTACCTAGGTCGACCAACAATACGTCGCGACTTAATGATCATGCATGCATGAATGTACATGAGATGATGTGCAACGATTTTATTAACCATGATCGTTAATTAGCAATTAATCATTAATTAAGTTCATTACTTATTACTTAACAATTAATCTCATTAATTTGCAATTAGCAATTAACGAGTTAATAATTCATCGGGTTTATTAATTAGTAATTTATAATTAATCATGTTCACTATTCAATAATTAATAATTGATCATGCTCATTAATTAATGCTTAATCATTAATTAAGGATATGCAATAATACATAAAGCACTAAATTGGGATCACATGGAATGATGATGTTTATGTTTCATTTTGGAAAACAAACTTAACAAAAACTTTCGTCTGCAGTATCTCTAATATTTAAAGAAATTCATTTCTCAAATTAAGTATTTAATTAGCATAAAATAATAGATTATTTTAATCAAAGAAAGGTAATTAATTAAACTATGAAATTAAAATTTCTCAAAATAGGAATTTGAATACATAAATAAATAGGAAATAATTTTATGAGTCTAATGGAATTTGTTTGGCATTTTTCTGATTTTTCTACAATTTTCTATGAATATTTGAAGTTTAACTAAATCCTGAAAATGAATAAATTCGCAAAAAGAATTAAGAGCTATTGGGCCAAAAGTCAGGCGAAGCTAGGAAATCTCATCGTCGGGGTCATCGGGGTCGAGCTCTATTACTTAACATGGTGATCATTGAGTGTAACAACAATTTGCTAAAGGATTTAAAAATCCATCGGGGCCTGGACGACCCCGACAACAAGGCCTAGATTCGCCCCGGCCAAAAGTGACCAGGCCCATCCGGCGCCAAGGCGGCCCAGCCGACCCAACCCGGCCTAGAAGCCGCGCGCGGCCCGTACGCCGTGGGCGCGGCGGACATGGCCGCGGTGGCCGGAGACGGGCGGCGCCACGCCGGAGTTGTCCGAACGGCGGCCATCCGCGACGGAAAAACTTCTACGAGGGCAGCTCGACATGGGGATCCCGTTGGTGGGGTCACCGGCACCGAAAGATGGCCGGAACGACACCGGCGGCGAGCGATGGCTTGGGTGAAGCTTCGGCAAGGCCTAGAGCTCACCGGAGTTCACGAAAATTAGGACAACGAGCGCCGCAAGCATCAAGAGGGAATGAGGAACGACGGCACGGGGGTGGCTAACCCCGAAGACGGCAGGAGAGAGGCGCGCGTCGATGAGATGTAAGCGGTGGTGGACGAAACCCCCAGGAATCAACCAAATTCCGTCGATCCTGCGGTTAGATGACCACATGAGTTGGATAGATGATAGGGGGCGTTTTGTGCACCTCCGGAAAAAGAGATTGAGGGAACAACACACCGGAGCGATGGAATTTTGGAGATGCGGCCGCGGACGTCGGTGATTGCTGGTTGTGGAAAAGTTAGGGTTGCTACACAAGGCAAGCAAGAAGACAAGATCTGTTTGATGAGATCATTGCCATGTTTGGGTTCCATGGAATTGAGGGAATCATGGGCTTCAAGTATGACAGGAACAAAGAGATAGTGTGTCGGTTCTACTCCATAGTGTACTTTGACAAGACCGCATGGAGGATGTGGTAGATGATAGATAGAGAGAAGCTCTCTTGCACCTTTTCCAGGTTTGCTAACATTCTTGGATTGAGAGATACTATGACCAGAAATGTTCGTCTACATGATTCAGATTTTCTCAACCCGGAGCTCATGAGGTACATGTATGTGGATGATAACCTGTGCAACCCACCTTATGCTGCAAGTCTCAAACCTCTCGATGTGGTCTTGCACAGGATGCTTCGCGTCACTCTCTCTCCTAGGGGTGGCAATGCAGATCATGTTGCCTCTTATGCTAAGGACCTTTTCCACATCTTGCCGACTCGGCGCCAGTTCAATGTATGGGACTTCATCTTTAGTGAGATGTGGCATGGACCAGTGGACGCTAGGCGTGCTTGTGTGTATGCACCGTTTGTGATCTGCATGATTAAGAGGGTCTCCAAGAAGACTTTCAACAAGGACTGCAAGCAAAACCCCCTTCACCCTAGGATGCCGACCTAATCCTCTTAGGACTTCGTCACAGGATGTACCTCCAGCTGCTCCAGTTTCTAGTAGTGCTGCTCCTCCAAGCACTAGCACTGCTCCTCGCCTAGATATGGCCCGTGGTCGTGGTCCTAGCTCGAAGAGCAAGAGTTGTCTCTTCAAAATGCTGAAGGAAATATGCAGCATTTGCCAAAGGATGGATGCACAAATGCGGAACATTGAGCAGCGTCGGAATGTGCTCAATGAGAGGCGGAAAGTCATTTATGATCATCTCCGGATCACTACTCCTAGAGCCCCGTCTCTCGAGCCGCTTCCTGTTCCTCCACCAGCTTGAGTATCCGTGGGACTCATTCACTCGGGATGAGTCTTACTACTTTGGTTACTTTCCGCCTCCACCTTTCTCTTCCGGTTCGAGGCTTCACCACTGCTCCTACCGGCCCTAGCACCGGTACCTCCACCCACACTAGGTTTCACTATGAGGAGGATGAGCCATAGGATGCACCCGAGCATGAGACAGCTCCGGTTTCGAGGCGAGAGGAAGAAGAAGAAAATGAGGAGACCGAGGATGATGATCCCAAGGGAAAGGGCCCCGCTGATATTGAGGAAGAGGCCGAGGACGATGATGAGGATTGGGGCGACGATGACTAGATCTCTGTTTCTTCCTTTTTGGTGTTTCGGTGCCAAAGGGGGAGAAGTAGTAAAATTCAGCGAGTATGATGAGTAGAGCAAGTGAGAGTTTCTCTTGTATCCGGTTTTATTTATGGACATGTTGCTTAGGATGTGTGATTTGTGATGAACTATGTGGTGTGCTCTTTATTTGTAAAACTCATTTTTAAATTTCTATGTGATGAACTATGTCCTATGGATGATGAATGGTGTTATGTTATTTGTGTCGTTTCTAGTTGCATTTGTGTGACTCACATGTCATATGCACTCGTTGTTGCTCTTCTTTTAATTATATGCCTTGTGGATCAAATGCATGGAAATAGGGGAGCTCTCTTGTTTTTCTCTCAAATATGTGCACTTGGTTTGAAATGACCAATTATGAATTCAACTCATGCACACATTTAGGGGGAGCTCTCTTCTATTTGCTCTCTTCGTTCTAGCTCTTTTATGCTTAATTATGAATTTTAGTTGTATTGTCACCAATCACCAAAAAGGGGGAGATTGAAAGTGCATCTAGGCCCCTAAGTTTTGAGTGATTGACGTCAATACAATTAAAAAGGACTAATGTTTCAAATGAGCTTGAACGTAATTCATATTTAAAATTCAATTGAGAGAAAAGAAACACAAAAAGGAAGTGGCCGGGTATGTTCATATTTGCAAGATTTGGAAAATGATCCAATTATGCTCAAGATCAAGATGTGAAGCTTTTTATTTGTGTCTTCGAGTATAGGAAACACCATACTATCAAGAGGGATACACAAGTATGAAGTGTGAGAATTCAAGTGCTCAAAATTCCACCTCCAAATCAAAAATTAGTTTTTCACTTCGAGGAGTCGGACAAAGTCCGAGTCACTCGGACATTTGAGTCGGACTCTAGAGAACTTACCATTCATGAAATTCGGGGGAGTCGGACAATGTCCGACTCGGTCGGACTCCGTAGCGCTGCACAACTGGAGAATCGGACAATGTCCGACTCCGTCGGACAAAGTCCGATTACGTAAATGTCCGACCCCCTCGGACTTTCACGTCGGACTCCGGAGAGTCTTCCACTCCCTCGAAACCCTAGGAGTCGGACAATGTCCGACTCTATCACATACTCGTACATATCCAACTTATGTCGGATTTATCAATCGGACTCCAAAGCAAAAACACCTTTTTGAGTCGGACAAAGTCCGAGTCAAATCGAGCCCAACGGCTCTTTTGAGTGCCCCGGCTATAAAAGGGGACTTCGTCCCCATTTGGCCGGTTGGCACTTTCCCCACACTCAAGTACACTCCCAAACTCTCAACCACTCCTCTTCTTTCAAATTGATTCCCCACTCCAATCCTTGCCGGATCCGTGAGAAGATTGAGGAGAATTCGTTGAGCTTCATCACGATCTCAAGAGCACTTGTTTCATTCTCATCGCCGCTGCTTGTTGTGTTTGTTACTCTTAGGGATTCATCCCCTGGACGGTTAGGCATTACCCGGCGAGCTCCCAAGCTTGTGGTTGAGACTTGGATCGTTTGTATTGCCCCTCCCTTCGTGGAGCTTTGTTTTAGTGGAGTTTAAGCCGACCTTTGTGGTAGCTTGAAGAGGTTTAGGGTTGAGAGCAACCCGGTCCTTGGTGGACTCCTCAACGAAGACGTAGGCTTCTTGGTGGAGCTGAACTTCGGTGAAAAATCGCGTGTCTCCTTGTCTCCTTTAGTTTCTTACTATTTGTGTGCTATAGCTCTAGGTTGTTCTTGCTTAAATTCCTAGATTAACTTGTGTAGGTGGCTTGCTTGCTTGTGCCCTTGTTGCTTTAGCTTTCTTGAGTTGCTAGCTGCTTGCTTGTTGTTTATTACTCGTGAATTTGTCCAACTTGGCTGCCGATCTACTTTCCGCACGAGGCGGTCGGACTTTGTCCTACTATAGTCGGACATTGAGTCGGACAAATCTTTCCCGCGCTTCTCATTTGTTAAATTAAGTGATTTTCGGGATTATTGCCTATTCACCCCCCCTCCCCTCTACGCGACATTCGGACAACATATATCAACTTTTGCATCCGAAGGTACCGAACCGGGATTCAATCAAGACCTCACTAACGAAATAGACCGGGTATCGAACTAACCGATGGTGACGTTCTTCCCGTCGGTCAACTACCGAACTATACTCAACACATGAGGCTCCTGTGGTACTAAGATCGGCGGATTGCCTAAGTATCTCTTGAGCTGATCAAACGCAGCATGAGCTTCATTTGTCCACTCAAAGTTGTCCTGCTTCTTGAGCGGTTTAAAGAACGGAAGACCCCCGATTCCCGGTCTTGATCAATGCAGCCATGCAGCCGCTCAATTTCTACGCATCCTTCGGGCAATTGGGGAGCTTCATGTTAATGATGGTCCGGATCTTTTCTGGATTCACCTCGATACCGCACCAAGATACCAGGTATCCAAGCAATTTACCGGACATAACTCCAAAAACACACTTGTTGGGTTCAGCTTCATGGAAAAGTTCCGCAGATTGCTAAAGGTCTCTGCCAGGTTAGAGAGAAGATCTTCAGCTTTCCGGTACTTAGCCACTACGACATCTACATATGCTTCGAGCATTCGACCGATCCGAGAATCAAGGCAGCATTGCATACCACGTCGGTTAGTCGCGCCGGCGTTCTTCAAAGCAAACGACATAGGTGTATAGAAGTAAGCTCCAAATGGGGTGATAAAAACGGTCTTAATCTGGTGTTTAACCTTCAAAGGAATATGCTAATATCCGGAGTAAGCATCAAGAAAACAAAGACGTTCACAGCTAGCGGTCGAATCAACAACTTGGATGATTCGGGGCAGCGCGAAAGGGTCTTTAGGACAAGCCTCGTTGAGATGAGTATAATAATCGCACATTCTCGGTTCCTTAGAAATCTTCTAGGGTACAAGGACTGGATTTGCCGACCAATCTGGATGATACACCTCCCTAATGAACCTAGCAGCTAACGACCTAGTAATCTCCATTTGATGGCCTCCTTGTGGTCTTGAGCAATCCTCCGGTGTTTACGCTTAACTCGCTTCGCATCGGGACGCACCAACGAGTGTGCGCTCAATCTTCTCCCTAGGAATTCCCAGCATGTTAGAAGGTTGCCATGTAAAGATGTCCCTATTTTCATGGAGGAAAAGAGTGAGTGTGCTTTCCTATTTATCCCCAAGGTTAGCCCCAATATGGGTGACTATGGAGGAGTCTTCCCGTCAAGCTAGATGGTCTTCGATGCCACCACATCAGCCTTGAGCTTCTCCTTTGTTGTCTTCTTTGCTGGTGATTCCTCCTCAAGCGGCACTTCTATTGCCGAAACAACAGCTGCAGTGGCCTACCCGACGTCTCCGTGCTCTAACTCCAAATTGGCCTAATTGGCCAACTCGATGCTTGTGTACCTCGCAAGCATAAGCGGTCTTAATATCAATTCCGAATGTCGGGACTCCATTGGGCCCCGGCGTCTTCAATATGAGGTACTAGTAGTTCGGAATCGCCATAAACTTAGCGAGAGCTGGTCCGCCAATTATGGCATGGTACGCATAATCTATATCGAGCACCTAGAATGTAATGAGTTCCTTTCTGTAGTTCTCTCTTGTACCAAAAGTCATTGGGCATGACCACCGCAGATACTATTGGGCCGTAGAAGCGACAACATTAATCTCTCTCAATGCAAGCTTACGCTGAGCTTAGATTCATAAGCATCAGGACCACCACAAATGAAATTCATTTCCGGAGTGATTCCCGAAAGCCATCATCATCATCATACTTGTCTTCATCCTGCTTCTTGCCCTTGCCTTAATCATCCTTGTAATCCTACGGTCTAGACGAAGCCACCTTTTGTCGTATACTTACCTTACGGGTATATGATAATCAATGGAATGACTTGATAAACATATGGTGACATATTGAAAGTGATAAGACAGGTAGATTGGGAGGGTCCAAAGAGTGGTGTTCGACCGATATTAGAATAAGAAAAGGTTCCATATACCGGTATGGAAACAAGGGCGAATGACAAGACCAATAAGATATGGCGTGATCTTCAAGTAAAGGAGCAAGATTAGTCGATTAAGACTCGAATCAATAAGGAATCTTAGAGATAGGGTTTTAAGATTGTAATTCATGTAACCGACTAGGACTCGCATGTAACCTTGCATCCTGGATATATACGGCGGAGGAGGGACCCCTTGATAATGATCCGGACATACACAATTAGCAATTTGCTAAGGGCAATCCACAACATACGGAACATAGGGTATTACTCTCAATTGAGGGGCCTAAACCTGTCTAAAATCTCGTATGTTCTTGTGTGTTACTGTGTGTTGCACCATCGAATTCCACGCTCATGAGGGACTAGGTAGTATTAGTGCTTGAGATAAAGACTCGTCATTTGCGGCGCAAGGTAGAGGTCCCAGGAGTTTCTTAGCGAGTTCGACGGCTTCTTCATTCGACGTCGACTTCGCGCCCGGCTTTGCAATCCGCTTTGGGTCCTTGGACTTCGAGGTCGATTCCGCCGGCAAGCTTCAATTGATGAAAGCTGCTCGCAATCTAGCCACTCGCTACTAAAGCGCGATCACTAGATGTGATCTTGATTTTCAATTCGGATTCCGACGAGTCCGACGCTGCCAATCTTGTGGCGCGATCAATCGACCGGACGAGTTTCCGTTCGATCCGGCCAATCAGAGCCAAGGTCTTGACCGCTACCTAGTCTATAGCGATGAGTGGTTCTTTCGAGCCGGAAAACATGTTTGAGGAAGGTCCTCACGCCTTTTTCCAAGTCTTCATGTCCAAGATACGGTCATTAAACAACTCACGCTCGAGCGATCCGCCACAAAGAAGGCGAGACCGGATCGTCTAGAAGAGGAGAGACTACGGCGCGAGCAAGTCGGTGAAGATGTAGAGGATGCTCGAAGATTCACGCCCTCCGCTCGCAGTACTAGTCAACAATCCGCGGACATATGCTAACACTCCGAGAGCCGATAAAGCTAGAGCTTTAGGGGCTGGAGTCCCCGACGGAGGAGCAGCCGCATCTACAATCTAGGCTGCTGGAGCATCGGATGTTGATGAGCGAGATACTTCACCTTCAAATAAGAGCCGCAGGAATCACGCTAGAAGAGGTCGCAGCCATCCAAGCGGGGTCCTTAACATGGATGTCCTGGAAGCTGAATTCAATGGTGAATGGGTCTTCACGTCGCCACTCCACAATATTGTGGGGGTTAAGCAAATTCCGGAGACTATTCCGGAAGTACTCAATCAAACGCCTGGATCGAGGCGTGGTTTGAATCTAGTCGATTTGGCTGCCCTGCGGACCCATGAACTGGGAACGAGGAGAATCCTTTAGTCAATCACGGCCGGGACAGCCTACCGGAGCTTGGTCTAAGGGCCTTCATTTGGAGGGAGAACTAGAAATCAGGCCAAACCCACTCCAATTGCTAATGCACATGATCGAGCACCTTATCAAGACTTGCGGGTCCCGATCAACGGGAACCGTGATGCTAAGAACTTTTGATAGATCGTCATGTAGAGTGGATCGACGAGCGGCGCAGGGCCGAGGAAGATGAACGCAGCCGGACCGGTCATGTTGATCCAAGATTGATAGATTCAGCGCCGCTATCGCACCCACCGCCTCTACCCACCGGTCATGCTGACCGGCAGCCGACAGCTCAACGCCGCTGCCTACCAACAATCGGCAGGGGCATAACAATCGGGGTCATCATGACCGCTCTGTTCGATACTACAATGACCGATCAAGGAGACATGACCGGTACAACCGGAGAGATGACCGTCACAATGATCGTAACGGACATGATGGGGAAACAAGTCGGATGAATGGAGATCGTCAGGGACGAGACCGCGATAGTCGTGATAATCGCGGGGTGACAACGATGGACAAGCTCCACCGGCGCCACCGCTACAGTGATGAAGAAAGCGATCATGATGGCTGTGACATTGCAATAGACCGATCCACGGATCGTGATTCCCGAGGTGCTGTTTAAGCGGACTTGATAATAGAACAACCGACCACATTCATATATTGCAAGAGAGAAATTTGTTCAACTTTACAAGAGAGAGACATCCAAATTTACATCAGAATTTATTAAGTGAAAACAACGGAAGTTTAACAAGTTCAAGTTTCAAAAGCGCAGAAGCACACTAGCGTATATTTGTCTCGACGATTGTACAACAAAAGGTGATCAATCCGAGCCCATACGGATTATCACTTAGGCAAGCACACTTACTACGACCGGCTCGACTCCCAGTGGGAAGTACAGCCCTTTAGGATCTTCGCATCCCGGGGCATAACACCGATGAGACAACTCAAAAGTGTTACCCGAAACACAAAAATAACAAAGGCACAAAGCTCGAGCAATTAGAGGTCGACAAGATCGACCCGTCAAAATGGCACACTAAGGCCGACACCTAGACATGCAAGGCTCGGTGTGTGTAGCTGCATTTAGAAATAAAAACGGTGACTAAGCAGTGAGTCCTTACTTTCAATATTTTAGCAACCTTCTGATTAAGCATAAAGTATAAGTGATCATAGTATCAAACATAATACCACTGGTTGCAAGAAAAATTAATAACCAATAACAACAATCTTCATTATGATTCAAGTTCTTAACTACGATGCGGCGCAGTTCGCAAGCGGTACTCATTACTGCGAGGGACAGCGATACGTATCGATTTATCACCAGCTAGGAAAAACAACACGAGGTACACGTCATATGCATCATTTAAGAACACATATGACAACCTTTCGCCATGACATCTACAATTTGACACGGGTCCAACCTCACCGAGTGGCCGATCACTCAACTCGTGAGCTTCCGACTACCCACTCCTCTAGCGAGTGGCCCGTCGACCAAATGTGTTGGGTACCGCACAACATTGCATATGTTAAGGCTACATAAGCTTACTAGTTCCCATAAAACTAGCATGCACTCGATGCTTGTTCAATACTTGCTCAAGCAGGGCCAACAACGATACGGTCCTCGGTCGTCTCTTCGGTGTTCCCTAAAATGTTTCGAGATGTCAATATCGAGGCTTGAAGCAGATGCAACAACATGGTCGATGCAATGATCGACGATTCAACCAAAAATAGCTACATTATATGGTTCTTGAAGACATATGCATACAAATTCAAATTTATTTTAAAGTGAGTTCGTTATTTCATGTGATTTACATTATAGAAGTTAAGATACAAGGAAATGATTATTCTCATGCACAAATGCAGCAACATGAAATGTAACTACACCACTTGGATAGAGCATAACCGGAGGAAACTAACAAAACTACTGTTTGCGGTTTTACCATAAACAAAGAATTAATTATGAATTAATTAGGGTTTTGGATGTTCTGATAATTCTAGGAAAGACCATCACGAATCTTTGATCATCAACATGACTAGAGGATAGATCTTCTCACAGAGAGCCAAACAAATTTGAGTTTTCTAATTTTGGAGTTCGGAATCAAAAGACATAACTTTTGTAAGATAATAGGATTTTCTAGATTTTTATTTCGGGAAAAAGGGATATTCATGAACTCATCCAATCGGAGCACGGCCACACGGAAGGCTACAAGGTTTGGTATCAGCAGTGGCTGTGGCCACACGAGATCCGGGCCGGTGTGGCCTCCGGTGCGACCATGGCGCGAGGCGGTCGGAGGCGACGGCGGCTCGTCGGAGCGGCGACCGCAGCTGGTCGAACGGGTCCAAACTTGACGAAAACTTAGCTACGGGGCCGGTGAGACACGGCAAACACTATATATGGTGAGGTCACCGGCGGCAAGGGGCGGCCGAGAGATGGGTCCACGGCAAGCGGCGGCGGTCGGCAAGGTTCGGCGAGGACGTGCGCACAACACGAGGCCACTAAAATTAGGAAAACAACCGTCATAAGCATCAACGGTGGATGAGCAACAGCGGCACGAGAGTAGTCAACCTTGGAGATGGCCGGAAACGTTAGCTCGTCGGCGAGGTAGTGAACGGCGGAGGATGGAGCTCCCGAAAACGGCGAAATCCCACCGAACCTGTGCAAATGGCTTGAGGGTGAGCTACCTTAGTGGAAGAGGAACAAACTGCGCACTACTGGGAGCAGGAGTCGTGCGATTTGGCTCACTAGAGAGGGGGAAATTTTGGAGCGGCGTCAAGTTGGTTGCCGGAGATGTTGTTCGGGGAATCTTCAAAATTCTCACAGCTCGAGCGACGATTTGAGGGGACGCTTGCTCCTAGAGCTCCGGAGGCTCGATGTGCATCAGATTGTGGTGGGGGCTGACTTGGGGACGCGGCGTGGTGGCCGGACGGTGGCAGGACCGTGGTGGCGGTTGGTGGGCGATCGTTCCTGGAGCAAGCTCGAGCGAGAGAGAGAGAGAGAGGATCGTGCACGGTGCTCCATCCTTATCCCGGCCCGCTGGTGGGTCCCATGTGGCGGGTACCACAGCTGCGTGGCACAACAGCACGATGGCACGCTGCGCAGCCTTGTCCAGCACAGGCGGTGAACAACGCATAGAGGAGAAAGGGTCTGGATTGGAATTAGCTGGTAACTTTGCAGGAAGGTCCTCTGGTCCTTGAATAATTCGAATCTCCATTTCCATGCTGCAGAAAAATATGCCAAAATTCCAGGGTGCACAGAACATTATTCCGAACAACATTCATTATTGGCGAAAGATCAGATTCTGCTCTGAAAAATTTATACAAATCCGCAATATATCCGACTTAGTGCTTTCTCTTGAATTATTTGGGCATTTATCCTTTTTCAAAACTTCCAGTAAATTCCTCATAATTTTCTTCCATTATGCACAATTCAATAAAAATATAATATGCATATACTTTTATTGAAGAAACGCATATTTCTGCCAGACCCAAACTTTTGACCCTTAATTATCGAATTGCTTGAATTCGGTGGCG
>JAUNZO010000416.1:0-31193 GCA_031894775.1 Chloris gayana
TATGTGAGAAACTCGAGTTAAATATAAGTTAATTGGAAATCTGGTCCGATCAACCAGAATTTTGAATCTTAGCGAAATTTCACTAAGCGGAATATGAGTTCGGATCGACTTAGGCGGTCTGTTATGGTAATCTGGTGCGAATTTTCGGAAGATATGAAATTATGACCGGTATGACCGGTCCGGAAATGTGTTCTTGGTGAAAATTGCTGAGAGGTAGATGATTTTATGGATAGTAATAAAGCATATTCTCTCGAAAAAGACTATTGCATTATTTGCGTTCAAATATTGGGTGCACCCGACTAGTGCACCGGAAGGAAAATGTTCGAAGGAAAATACTTGGATTTTCATCACCTAATTAGGTGGTATGGTGAACAAAAGACCATTTTTTTGGCTTTTAGAAGCCGAATTGCAAGAAGAAGTTTTCCGGAAGATGGAGTTTGTTTTTCATTTTGCACCGGAATCGGACAAACATGCAGAGGAGTGGTCGGTCACATTCAAGGCAAAATCAAAAATTACTCGAGGGCTACTGTCGTACACTTACCATACAGGTATATGATCCGAGGAATGACTTTTCAAAGATACGACGGCGTATTGAAGAAGATGAGACCGATCGAGAGGGCCCACGGAGTGGTGTCCGACCAATACAGAATAATAGATGGTTCCATATACGAGTATGGAAACAAAGGCGGATGACAAGACCGATAAGGTATGGCGTGATCTTCAAGTAAAGGAGAAAAATTATACGATTAGGACTTTGAATCAATAATGAATCATAGAGATAGAGTTTCGAGTATGTTATTCATGTAACCGACTAGGACTCTGCATGTAACCCTGCGTCCCCGGATATATAAGGCGGAGGAGGGATCCCTCGCAAACAATATGGACAACTTGCAATTAGAAATCTGCTAAAGGCAATAAACAACATACAAGATGTAGGGTATTTATTACTCTCAATCCCAGGGGCCCGAACCTGTCTAAAATCTCATGTGTTCTTGTGTATTCTTGTGTGTTGCACAATCGGATTCCATGGTCGTGAGGGACTAATTAGTAAAAGTGTCGAGATAAAGATTTGACGCTACTCGTTGGGGATCTAGCGCGGAGTTCGCTCGCGCGAAACACACGCTTCCGCCCGGTAGTCCTCTACCTCGCTGGATGGTCCCGAGTCCCTTGCCTTTCCTTGACCACTAATGCTAACTAGCTAAGTGAATGCGCAGGTAACCCGGCGGAGCGAAGGCTAGGTGAAGGTGCGAAGCACCGAGTCGACCGCGCGACGCGAAGCAAGGTGTGTGACCAACGGTGAAGCGGATGGACCAGCTGAACCGGCCCCCAGTGCGAAGAGCAGGAGCATGGGAAAAGCATCGCCCTACAAGGTGCTCTCTAGCGTGGCGGCATCTAAGTCATAGGTCACGTGCGTCTAGTGCGGTGTCTAGATTGCTCTTGAGAGTTACCACCTCTCGGTAAGATCGAGGGCACCGGCTAGGGGTAGAATGATCATGTAAAGTTGAGATTCCCCAGGACTATAAAGGGAGACCAAGAGTCACCTATAAAAACACATGTAATCCATAAGTTAACTTCGCTTATACAAGAATTGTTCTCTCGCCACTTGTTTCTTTATACCTCGGATATTCGGTTACTTATGTTCGTGTGTTAAGTGAGCCCTTACCTCGCCACTTAGCATACCAACACAAACTTAGTTTTATTGACATCAATCATCCAAAACAAAATTTGGGGTCTAGATGCACTTTCAATCTCCTCATTTTTTGTGATTGATGCCGATACTATCAAATTTCATAAAAGATAGATCATTAAGCTCAACAAGCAAGGATAAAAGGTGAGCTCCCCCTTTCATATGTGCATGCCTTAAATTTCAACTTTTGGCCTTGACAATACCAAATGCACAATTTAGATAAAACAAAGAGAGCTTCCTCTTTATCTATGCATCCATGTCATAAAAACAAAAAGAAAGCAACACGCAGAAAGAATTATGACATACATTTCCACACAAATGCAACTAAAAAGAGCTAAACAACATGACATCATAGCATAAGCATGATCGTCACATAGATAATTAAAACATGTCTTAACAAGTACTATCATTAAGACATAGTCCATCACAACGAAACATACATAAATAGATAGAAATTTCTTCTCCCCCTTTGGCAACAAATCACCAAAAAGAGAAAAGAAAACAAGGATACAAGGAGAGAACGCACTCATTCACATCGCTGCTTCTCCCTTTGGGAGACATCCTCATGCTCCAACGAGATGGTTCATCAGCACCATCGTCGTCGTAATCATCATCGTCATCTTCGACCTCGCCGACACCATGTGCTGCTACTCCTGCTGCTGCTACCACTACTACGGCCTTGCTGCAGAAGCAAGAGGAGGACTCCGAGATATCTCGAGTTGCACCGGCTGCTGGACGTTGAGGTGGAGCTACACTAGCTGGGGACCCTAGTGGAGTGGCAAGGATAAAAAATCTCTTGGGTTGTACAGGAGGATGTGAGCAGTCATGTGGAAACTGAATCCTCGTCACATGCTCCAAAGCATCTTCACGAATATGGAGCAAACCGTAGACTAGTCTTGTGAGTGTAGGAATTGTTGATGATCATAGTCCATATGTGCTCAAACACACCGAAGGGCTGAGCTCCTGGCCTCATAGCACACAACAAATTCTTGGTGGTGGGAAGTAGGGAAGATGCATCTCCAATCTTGGGAGAGTATGGAGTGAGCCCAAAGTGTGTCCCAAGCACAGCCCCTTTGGCTAATCTAGTTATTGTCATACATGAACTCCATGGCAACACCATTTGGGGGGGGGGGTGTCATGGATGATGATCTTGTCCTTGTAGGTATCTCTATAGTGAAATCCTATAATAGCAGAAAACTAGGAGAATGTAATCTTGAATCTGTTTTGTCCCTCAAGTCTCTAGTGCATAGTGGAGTCCCCCCGACACTCATTATCAAATTCAAGCCACATGGTGGAATAGAACTGAACCACAACCTCTCGTGTTCCACCCATGTGTGAGCTCCATGATCTTCACAAGATCTCTAGCCTCACACTCTACCTTGATCCGAGTGAACACGGGGTCATTCTCGCCTCTCCATCCATGCCCAATCAATCCACTTCATTGCAATGATCATGTGCTTCATTTTCATCACCTTTTTGTACCACTCTGTTTGAGTGTGATCCGAAAAATGAACATCCCGCACACTAGTATCCCATTGCTTGACCCATGGACATGTGATCCCGTACTTCGCACTTCATCTTTGTAGCAGGGCACATTGTACCCTACCTGTCCTATAAGCACCGGGGCCCTCCAAAGCTCGTGCCATGGGTGGATACCAGTCATCATGCCCTAGATCATCCTCACCCCTGCTGCTCTTCCTATTCCTCTTCTTCCTCATCCTCAAATACAGTGGCCTCATCATCACTAGTGGGGACAATGGGAGGAGGTATTGCTTTTCCTTTTCCCTTGCCATGCTCACTAGAGATGGATCGACCGGTTGTGCCAATAGCTTGCCTCATGGAACGATGAGGATTGAACACCTCGTAATCGTAGTCGAGCTCCACGGCCGGAGAGGAGTGTTGCCCACGCTTCGTGATCGTCTGTTGTTTCCGAGTCATCCGTCAAGGATAAGAAGCATGCCAGTAAGTACAATGATCGATGAAGGTCAAATACTCGTGGAGTTAGGCTGATCGGAAAGACCCTAGTCACAACATCGGGTAGCCTACCGGAACTTTTGGCCGGAGGTCTCGACAAATAGGGGTTGGCCGCACTGGAACTTTTGGTACGCTATACTGGAACTTCTAGAAGGGCCAACCCGAACCCTAGAAATTTATGGAAAAACACATCTAGCCATAAAAATGATTCGACAACTTTTGCTAGACTACATTACCACTAGGGAACTATCTATACTAGAATGCACCCTAAGATTGAAGAATTATCGTTAGATCTAGATGAGAAAGCATTTTGGGAATACCTTCTCCCCTAGCAAGTGATGCGTGATGAAGAGAGGCTCAAATCCACACCGAAGATCTCCACCGGAACTTGGGGCAGCACCTCCGATTGATCGATGACCATTGACGGTGGAAACGAGGAGTCAAAGTGTGGCAAGGTTCAAATGCGGCACGGTCCCCCTCGAGGATGGGCTCCCCTTTTATACGGCCGCCCCACATTGGAGGTTCCGATGGCCGACCGGCACTTCCAATGCGGGCTCCAACCCCGGGTCAACGCTTGCACTAGAAGTTTCGATATGGGACCGACACTTCGGTGTGCGACATACGGCTCGGGGAGTCCCCGATCCAAACTTCCTATTTGGGATCATAACTTATGACTGGGAAAGAATCTGCGCTTTGTAACTAATCTCCGATTGGAGTTCCGTTGGGATACCGGAACTTCGACTGGGAAAACCGCTTCTTCCCATTTGAAAACCGATCGAGTGTTGTGATGGACTAGTATGACATCTCGACATCATGTGATTAGTAATCAATCAACCAAGCATAGCTATGATCACATTTTGACAAGATTTGATATAAAGATCAAGAACCAACAAATTGTTTTTTGTAAAATCACACAATAGTTTTCAAAAACAGCAATTTTCAACATAAGATCTAAAAAACAAAAAACACATTTCAGATGAGCACAATTCTACACCACATTACTAGAATCAAAGATATTTAGCTCACTCCTTAGATAGCAAGAACAGCTTTTATCCGATGGCTTGGTCAATATATCGGCCAATTGGTCTTTGGTTCTCACGTGACTAACTTTGATATCCCCCTTTATAGAATGATCTCTCAAAAAGTGGTGGCAGATATCTATATGCTTTGTGTGCGAGTGCTCAACGGGGTTATAAGCTTTATGGCACTTAATTGTCACATAGGAGGGGGACTCAATTCAAATTGTAACCATAGTGCTTTAGAGTTTGTCGCATCCATAATAGTTGTGCACAACAACTACCGGATGCAACTTACACCTCTTCGGTCGTGGATAGGACAATGGAATTTTGTTTCTTGGATGACCATGATACAACAGACCTATTGAAGAATTGGCAAGTCCCGGAGGTATGCTTCGTATCCACCTTGTCCCCGGCATAATCCGCATCGAAATAGCCTATTAGGTTGAACTTTGAACCTTTTGTATACCAAAGCCCTAGGTTATGTATGTGAGCCAAATATTTCAAGATTATTTTAACAACCGCCATGTGGTACTCCATAAGAGCGGTTGGAAATCGTGCACATATACATATACTAAGCTTTGTTGAAGATACCCGCTCCGAAACCAACCGAAAGTTGCCTAGAGAGGGAGGGGGGGGGTTAATAGGCAAACTTAAAAATCCTACAAAATTAACGAAACAAATTTATCAAATACCGGAAGTTCCGTTGTAGTGGTGAAATTGCAAAATTAACCCTACATAATTCTTGTTACTTTGCTTGAAGGAAAACAATAGCTCTATGCAATTCTAGATGTTGAAGGCACAAAAGTAAACTAACAAGCAACATATCACAAGGTAAACAACAAAAGCCCTTAAGTAAAAGAGAGCACACGAGATACCAATTTTTCACCGAAGATCAAGTTCTGCTAGGACTCTACGTCTCTGCTGAGAAGTACACCAAGGACCGAGATCCTTTCAACCCTAATTCTCGCTCAAATCACCACCAAGGTTGAGCTTGAGTTTTCAACTAGCAATGTCCCTCATAGGACGGGTGATTCAAACTTCTCGGGCGACACCACACAAGTTGGGAGCTCACGAGCACGCCTAGCCATCTAGGAGCACAAAGCTCCAAGAGTAACAAAGTCCAAATCACAAGCTTGACTAGGACGAAAATGATCAAGTAGGGAATCAATGCTCTCTATGTCTTGCTAAGAATATCTCACTCTAATCCTAGCTCAAAGGGTTGAAATCTCAGCTTTGGAGAGGAAATTGGTGAGAGGAGTTTCGCTCAATGTATTTTGAATCTCGGATTGTGCAACCGTTGTGTCAGCCCAAAAAGAGTCGTTAGAACCTCCGGTATAGGGCTCGGGCTATGGTTAGGTCAAGTTTTGGCTCGCACCGGAACTTCTGGTTCTTATCCGCACCGCAGTTTCTGGTATAGTATCGAAACTTTTGGTGTAGCCCTCTCTAGAGAGCCGAAGCTCTCTCGTGTGGATACCGGAACGTCGAGTGCCTATACTAGAACTTCCAGTGTAGCCCTCACCAAGGAGCCAAAGCTCTCCGTGTGGCTACGGGAACTTCCGGTACTCGTACTCGAACTTTCTGTGTTGCCCTCTCTAGAGAGACAAAGATCTCTCGTGTGGCTACTAGAACTTCCGGTACCCATATCGGAACTTTCGATGTTGCCCATCCGGAGAGCCAAAACTCTCTATAAGGCTAGAGGAACTTCCGGTACCTTACCGGAACCTCCGGTGGGTTGAAATGAGGGGCTTTTGGAGGAGTTTTTCAAGGGATATTTTGTGAGCATTTTCGATCCCCGGCATGAATGTGATTTGCATCCCTCTTTTTAGAATGACGTCCCTACACTAAAAAATAAAGCAAAGGCTTGATGTAAAAACATTGAGTGTGGTCTTCATCTTCTCCATATTTGCATTTTGCTCACATTCTTTTCTCTTTTTCATTTACCTTATATGTCTTGCGTGCTTTATGGATAAACACTACTCAATTTCTGATGAAGACATTAGT
Source organism: Chloris gayana (assembly GCA_031894775.1). Taxonomy (NCBI): domain Eukaryota; kingdom Viridiplantae; phylum Streptophyta; class Magnoliopsida; order Poales; family Poaceae; genus Chloris; species Chloris gayana. Next base: position 6,682 of record JAUNZO010000416.1, read on the forward strand.
CCAAACTTAATTATATTGATGTCACTCAAATGGGCCTAGATGCACTTTCACAGGTACTCACATGGTGCCGTGGTGGGACCTGTCGCCCAACGGCCGGGCGACAGTGTCCGTGCCTCACCTCGGTGGTCGGACCTGTTGCCCAACGGTCGGGTGATAGGTCCTACCCATCTATACCATGCACGTCGTGCCCCGGTTGCCTTGCGCATGGAGAGGAGATGAGAGGAGAGAAGGGGAGGGGAGAGGAGAGAAGAGGAGAGGGAGAGGGAGAGGGAGAGGGATAGGGGAGGAAGAGGGGAGGGAGAGGAGGAGGTCTGCCTCCATGAAATCTTCGGTAATTGTTTCAGTCATATAACAATTTTCTTTTTAGTGTATCTTCTAGTATTTATTAGATTAGAATATTTAATTAGTTTTTCATGTAGTGCATGTTGTATTTTTAGTAGATTTAGAATATATCAATCTGTTTATTTATGTAGTATTTGTTGTAGTATTTATGTTACTTAGTTTTATGTTTAGATTTAGAATATATTGTATTTTTCAACAGGTATTTTTAAAATATATATGTATTATGTATTTATAGAGATATTGTTAGTACTATTCTAGTTAAAAGAAATATTTACTAGTGCTATAAATAAACTAGTAAAATGGTTGACTTGTAAATATTTGTTATCTATAGTCCTTTAGTTAGTATTATATTTAGTATTGTCTTTACCCTTTATAGTTTTGAAAAAAATAATTAAGCCTTGAATGCATCGTTTTGTTTGAATAGGTACGTCAGAAAAAGTAGCGTTTGAGATTTTTTTATGGAGCAGGAGAGATTGTTGAGAATGCAAGTGGGGTTTATTTATCAAGCTTTCCATGTGTAAAGAAAGGATTATCAAGAGCCAATGAGAGAACAATTTGTGGTGTGCGCCATTGTTGGGGTCTTTTTGGACTTGATCAAGAACATCACACTTTGCATTTACGGGATTTGATTAGTCATGTTCGGGTGGAATTTTATTGGGAGATGATCGAGCTAAATGGCACAACAACACAAAGAAAGTTTTGGATAAGGCCATTGAAAGTGGTTAGCATCTAATGCTTCATGCCCAAGCATATCCAAAGGTGGTGGTCCATGGGGACGTTCAAGATGCACCCGACTCGGATGTTAGGGCGACGGATGAGGAGAAGAAGAATGATGGAATTCCATTAATCATTGGTAATGCAAAGCCAATTAGGGAAGCAGATGAAGGAGAACACATTGAGCGTTTAGTGAACGAGATGACGATGGAAGACACAAGTGCATGAAAATCTTCCAGAAATATATTCATCCAATCAGGAGGGGAGGTTCCTATCCTCGGCGAGTGGAACTACTTTGCAAATCTAGTAGCTAATGAAGGACATTTGGAATTTCGGGAGTATCAAGAGAATGAGGTCATTGAAGGAGCTTTTTACAAAGGCAAAGATGTTGTTCGAGATAGAGTGAAGTACTAGTCTCTTTCGGTGAAAAGGTCATTCCTTGTGGTAAAATATAGAAAGAAGTTGTATGATGTTAAATGTGTGGTCCCATCTTGTCCATTTCGAGTGCAGGGAGATCCAAAGACCATACTTGGGTCGCAATTAGGTGGCGCACCTACAGCTACACAACCCTCACAGGACGAGTATGTCATGCATGTGGCTAGTTTTCGTCCGACACGTAATATGGTTCCTCCCTTCTCCGCTTACATACTCTGCACACCACGTGAGGGCGTGACGTAGGGCTGCAAAACCTGGTACGGTTAGGGGTGTTCCCCCAATGCGTCGAAGGCATAAGGGATTGTTAATGATGTATCTTTTTTTAAACTCTATTTTCGTTGAATTTATTGGAACCTCTTTATGTTGTCTTTTCTATTTTCTATGAATTTCAGTACATGCTCAATATGCTTCCAAAAAAAATGTTGGGCCAAAAAACAAAAGCGCAACGGGACCTGGCACCCACTGGTCGGGCTACCTAATGGGCGACAGGTCCCACCTTCAAAACCAGTCGCCCGCTCATCTGGGCGACTGAGCAGTTAGTTTGACAACTTTTGAATCGAGAGGTTATTAATATAAATTTAATAAAAAATGGATTATTACAAAAAAATCGATACCTGGCTGGTTTTCTCAGAATCGTAAAAGCAGAAATGTCGGGCTTCCACCCTCTGTATGATATGATGCTCTTTTCGTTGCTTTTTCGTGAGACCACCAACTTCAAAATTATTTTGCAAATTACGGCAATATAGGTTATTTAATTTTCTTTGGACAGTCTGGGCTTCATATTTCTTCATGACTTGTCAAGTGAGGTGCCTAACCAAACATACACATGTATGCATGCTTGCAACGTTGAAAGATCCCAATCATGTCACATGGGTTGCTTCCAAAAGGACCAGCCGCATATATTAATAATGCACCCGGAAATCTGCATATGTACCTGTAACATATCAAAGGAAAACCAGCGTTTGTACATGATCATTGAAATTTTGCTAGAGGAAAACTAATGTACTAGAAGTTTCGAGCAACTTCCATGCATTCTGTTCATAGTATGACAGCATATGTTTAGGCGCTTTCCAGAAAATAAGATGGCACCGCAGTCGAACTCGAAGTTAGGGACTACAGCAGTGCGACATCGGAAATTAGTGGATTCTAGAAATACGAACCACATGTCCCATGGGAAGAAATCCATAACTTTTCTACGAGTCATTTTGATACTTAGTTAGGATGCGATTGAACATGCTGGTTTTTGGTGCGGCGTCACTTTCCACAATCTGACTCCACATCTCTCCGGACGTATTAGAGCGCTAAATTAAAGTTACCAGCTTCCATGTTCCATATTAGTTCAAGGAAGGAAACATAGCATGTGGTTGCTACATTGCGTTTCATTAGGAGCTGTGTCTTCTTTGGTCGAATATCTAAGATCGATAAAAAATATATTATATGCTACACCAACAGCTTAGAGTAATGAGCCTAAATTCTATTTGCACTAAAAGTTTTCTCTCCAAATGAACACAACCAAATATTTATCTTAAGTCATCGATTTAAAAGTTTGGAAAGTCTCATCCGGAGGACTGCTGCGTGGATATGATGAGATTTTGTGAAATTTCACGCCGCGCTCACAGAGATGGACGTTCTGGTCATCTGACATAGCTTTTTTTTTGCGAGTCAATGCTTCATTCAATGATTGACAACAGCAATACAATCTTGAGTCATTAGGTCCTCTATGCATGATGAAATAACATGCCACCTCACCATCATGACATTTCGCATGTGACGTGTTTAGATAGAGTATGGGCAACTCTATTACAAGACCTACTAGCAAAACTCAAATTAAAACCTCTAAACAGAAAACTCAACTCCTTGATCTCCCTCAGGTTTGGCGTGAAATGTGAGCGTTGAATATTACCAGCCAACAACAGCGATATGATCTCCTGGAAATCAGATTCCAACCAAATAAACTGCACTAGTGCTTCGCGAGCTAGAATCTGACATAGCCTTTTGGCAGTAGTTGTGTGCAGACTGCATAGCAATTTATTAAAACATGAATGGTATAGTTCAATAAAGGAGGAAATTATTGTAACTTCTTTTGAGATGCCTGACTTTTCTTGCTCAATGTAAACAAATTTACATACACTGCTACAATCAGGGCCTTTGGATTTTACAGTAATAATATGCATAAGAAACTCCGTTATTGCAGTAGGCTTAGTGACGTCATTGTGGCCCGATATTAAAAATGTTATTGCAATTTTGGACATCGTGAGATCATATTCGGCACGATATTGTTGTGCACCCCCACCCCAACCGAAGGCCTATTACGCTCCATTACTATATATACTTGTTTATGCACTACAAACCCTAGGCTCTCTCTCTCTCTCTCTCTCTCTCAATGTCGCGCGTCATGCCACACCCCTCCCCGGCGAGGCGGCATTCCGTAGTGCGGCCCCGACGCTCCTCCCCGACCTTCTTCGGCCTCCGCTGCACGGTGCTCCACCCCTGCCGCTGCCGCCTCACCCCCGCCTCGTTGGCCATCGCTCCCTCCCCAGCCTCGGCTCCCTCCCTAGCAACCTAGCGTGGCACTCCTGCCCGGTGGTCGGATACGGTGCCCAACCGTAACGTCCCGCCACTCCGGGTCGGGCCCGCTTACACCCGACAGCTTAATAGGACCTCAAGATTTTTCCACGGACCAACACTAGTCTTTTCTGCGCACTTTGTCCTCACTCATGCACATCCGGGAATCACTTCCCGGTCGGTCACCCATCCCTAAATTGCTCCAAGCCAAGCACGCTTAACCTTAAAGTTCTTTAGAGATAAGGTTCCAGAAAAAAAGTTGCAACTTGTTGACATGAGTATTCTATCAATCCTATTAAGCCCCGGGCCAGGATGTTACACAGTCACCCCCTTAGAAGACCGATGTCCTCGTTGGTCAACCCCGAGCCAGGAACATTCTCTCTTAGCCACGTCCATGTGTCCATCGCGGCGCATGTGCCATGCTGTGTGACCACTCCGGACCCACACCAGCCATGCACACCATGCCCGCACACGTGCAACACATGCGCCCGTGAAACCGCGAGAGTCGGCTCGATACCATCCGTAACGTCCCGCCACTCCGGGCCGGACCCGCTTACACCTGACAGCTTAATAGGACCTCAAGATTTCCCCACGGACCAACACTAGTCTTTTCTCGCGCACTCTGTCCTCACTCATGCACACCGGGAAATCACTTCCCGGTCGGTCACCCATCCTAAATTGCTCCAAGCCAAGCACGCTTAACCTTAGAGTTCTTTAGAGATAAGCTTCCGAAAAAGAAGTTGCAACTTGTTGACATGAGTACTCTATCAATCCTATTAAGCCCTAGGCCAGGATGTTACACCAACCCGGCCTCTACCCCGCCTCCGCTCCCTCCCTAGTTGGCCCTTGGCGGATCCAACTAGGGGGTGGCAGATCCGGCAAGGAGGCAGCTGGATTTGGCTCCTCCATGCACGGGGCCCCTCCCATGTCCGGATCCGGCCAGGAGGTGGCCGGAACCGGCTCCTCCACGTGGCAGCCCCCTCCCCACAACCGGATCGAGCGAGGGCGATGGTTCCGGCCGCTCCTAGCGATGGGCTGGGTCTAGGCTGGGTCCGGTGCCACGTGTCTTTTTATTTATTTATTTCTAGATCACCGTAATAATGGGCGGTCCGATCGATATCGAAAATGCCTTATTTTTAATAACGTTTAATAGTGTCGGGCCGGATGCCCAACACTATAGACTCAAAATGTTGTAGTGATATGTGAAGATTTAGATTTCTCCGTACCACGAAGGGCGGAGGAAGGTAGGAAACATAATCTATAAAAAAAGCTAAACATTTACAGAGGCTAAGAAACCTATGGCTCCAAAACCAAGATGAGGGAGAAATTTGTGGAGACCCGATGCGAGCCAGGCTTCACGCGGAGGCAACACCAAGGACCCCCGTCACATATTTCTCACACTAACGACGAGTTTTGTCTGCAACATCTTCCGGCTGTAGGCCACCCGCCCGAAGTCGAGCAAGGAGCTCCTAATCACAGCAAGAAGTGCCGGAACACCGTGGGCCGCCCTTGCAAAGCCAAGAGAAGTGTCGAACATGGCGAGCTCCCGCGCGCCCACCCCAGCGAGGGGACAGGGCACGTGTGACGTGCTTTGTGTGAAGCCGAAGTCGCTTGGCGAAGTGTGTCACGGAAGAATAGAAGGTGATTGACGAAGCACGACTACCGATTCACGATTCGAAGCTCCCACTCCAAGGAGAAGGCCCCAAAGCGATGGAAACTGTAAAATCCATACTACCGAAGCAAAAAACTATCTAAGAGAGGTGCGAATAGAGCACCCGCTCCACCCCGATTTTTATTCACAAAATGAAGAGCCTCACAACAAACAAAGAAAGTCAGGAGGCAACAACGAACACCGAAAGCAAACAAAACGACACAACGACGATGAGTCAGCCTTATCCAAAACACCGAAAGGTGTGGTAGCACCAATAAAGGCAAAGCTATCAGTATTACAATTTACAAGAGCAAGCTTCACCATTCTGCTTAAACATATGCTAAAACGCTGAAAATGAGCAAAATCAGAATCAGCTAATGCACAACTACACCGAGTCTGCCGATGTAGAGGAACCGACGCTTCGCGCGACTCCGTCCCCATCGTCACCAGCAGCTTCGCCTATCGCGCCCAACGACTGAAAAAGAGTGCAAAAGAACAGAAGTTGGTAAACATGTGAAACCATGTAACCAATGCCAACACGAGAATAGTAAGGCAAAGCTACGTCCGCAATAGCGCCACGAGCTTGCACCCGAGCTTCCTCATAACCATGGCCAAGACAAGTACTCCGATGATATTCGCCTTGCGGCCAGCCTCGAAGCATAGCTCGCCCCGTCACGGCAATCTGCCCCGATCTTGTCCTCTTGGGATCACTCAACGCTTCGACGTGGGGACAGGCCCCACGCTCAAGCTGGTTGAGAGCAGCCTCGACCGAATACAGGGAGGCATACCGTCTTCGCTTTTCCATAACATCCGGCACAGCCGGATGCTGCACCTCAAGCCAGTCAAAAACGACGACATGGGATCGTTCCACGACGCAGAATCGAACGGAGGAACATAAGCCCCAATGCCGCTGAGCGAAGCTGCGAAAGCGGAGCCAACGGAGTCACTTCACCGAGCGAGAGCATCCCACCACGCGCGCGAAGAAGACACAAGGCTGTTGTTCTCAGCCTTAAGGGCCTCGAGCTGTGCCCTAACAGCAGCAACCTCTTCCTTAGCCTCGGCCGCAGCCCGTGTTTCCCTTGCCGCATGCTCTTCGGCACAACTTAGCTCGCCGTGAAGACGGACATTCTCTTCATCCCGCTCGGCCAAATCCTTCGCCAGTTGAGCTGATTGAGCCTCGTGCTCTGAAAGAGCTGTCGCGGTTTCTTCCCTGTGCCTAAGGCGAAGCTGCAGCTCAGTCATCAACGCCGAGTCCGAAAGATCGGACAATGGCGTATGGAATGGGCGAAGCCGTATGCTCCCCGGCGCGACGTCGGTATCACAATAAGAAACTGCGAAGCAACCACGGATAAACCAAAAAAGTCGGGCACGAAGCAGACGCACAAACAATAGAAATAAATACAAGGCAAAGAAAATAACGCACCCGACCGACGGACGGTGACCTCGTGAGCAGCCATCGGATCGGGGCCTCGCTCGACGTCGCTAGTGGTTGCAAAGGTATCAGCCAAAACATCAGGCATAACCGCTGCTCGCACACTCGAGCCACCATGTCGACAAAGCCATCGAGTTACAGCCTTGCGCCTAGGAGCAGAGGCGACGCCGCTGCAAGCAAGGATCTTCTAGGACAAGAGCTCGACACCACTGGCCCCTCCAAGCAATGAAAGTTTGCGCTTCTTAATCGAAGCAATCGATTTCACGTTGAGGATAAGGAACGCTGGAGTGGTGAAGAATGCGGTTAAACCGACCATGCATCGAAGTCCGCTCCGGAACCAGCTTGTGCTCCGCAGCAGAATAGCTGCCACAGTAAAAGAGGCTATCCTCCTCGAGGTGGTGGACAACAAAGCCACGAGTGGGCAGAAAACAAAGCTAGAAATCCCTTCAACATCAAAGGAAACCCGTACGAGTTCGCTGCGAGGGATGGCAAAGTTGCGGGACAAAGGACGGGCACCCGTAGCGCGAAACTCTTCAACGAGGTCGCGACAGCTAACATAAAAGTAAGCGTCGCGAAAAACACGTTCGTTATCAACATTACCCCAAGCTGCAAAGCTAGGGCCAAGACGAGGACTCGGGGTTAATGACGCGCAAAGCCGGAGGAAAAACAATTTTCGACGCTCCATCGAAGTAACCTCAACCTCGGGAACCTTGTAATAGAACCAATTGTCGATCCGCCCGGGGCTCCACTTGCTGTTCCCACAATGCATAACTCCAATGTTCTTCGATCAACAAGGCGAAAAGTCATACAACGCATAGTTGTAGTCATGATTGACACCGCCAATCTTCATCCGACGAGGGTGACTCTGCAAAGCGAAGTGCCGAGTAAAAACCTTGGTATCGTCTTCGCCACCAAAGCTAACCATAGCCCACACAAATTTAGTCGGTGTGCGAAGGCTCCTAGGGTCAATTCATGCATTTGCACATGGTAATGATCAAGAACCTCTTGAACGAACGGATGGCAGAGAATAGATCGGCCCGTAGCGAAGCACTCAAAAAATCCAACGGCTTCGTCCTCCCTGGGCAGCAACTCCGCATCATTGCCCGACATCCAATACCCCGAAATATAACCATGCTCGACGAGAGCCTTCGCGTCTTCTTCCAGCATAACCTACATTTTTATAGTGAAAGTTCGAGGGTTTGGAGTTTTCTTCAGCCGAGGCGCTAGACCCCTCTTCCTAGGATGAATCATGCGATCAGCAGCTGTCCTGGGCCTCGACCCGCTCACCACTGCAGTACCTCCGCTCGAACCTTCAATATCAACTATGACATCTTCACCGTCGCCGCTGTCACTAGCATAAGACGAACCAAGACCGCCAGCCACAGCACCGGCATCATCGAAGTAATCCTCAGCCTCGGCAGTGCACCTAGAGGAAGCATCGACACGAAAGCGTTTAGGCACATTTGGGCCGGGCACCGGTTGCGCCAAGACGTAGTTAGAAATAGGCCGGGCGATTGTCTTGATGCGAGCCATCGAAGTCAAAAAACCCGAGCATCACAACAAAGCATTCAGGAAAAGCAAGCATAAATAATGCGAAGGAAAAAGCGGAAGCGATGCCAACTTGAAACAACGACTCAAGGAGGCCCCAGGAGAGGAAAACCAAGCACCCAGGTCAAAAAGTAAGATCCCGAATCAAGGGTAGAAAATTTTGGCGCAAGGCCATCTTTTTATAGAGCGCGGTAAAACCTAGCAACCAGGAGTGGAAACATGACAGTGGGCCGAAAAAGCCCGGGCACGCAACAGCCGGCTACGCATCGCAAACTGCCCAGCTTGAAAGCAATCAAGTGAAGCAAAAGTTACGGGAGTGGTGTTTCCCCCGCTCTCCTACGCGCGCAAGGCGAAGCTTCGATTGGCCGCGCTCAAACTACACGTAATTTGAGCTCGCCATTTGAGGGGCTACTGTTGGGGGCCTAACGTGAGCCAGGCTTCACGCAGAGGCAACGCCAAGGACCCCGGCATATATTTCTCGGACTAACACCGAGTTTTGTCTTCAAGCAGCACGCACAGGTCACCGAGCGGAACGAGGCACCCGAAGCGAAGGGGGTGCCTCGAGGCGAAGTCAAGGGAAACCCTAGGAAGGGGCCGAGCCCCGGTGCGAAGGGCCGCGACCAGCGGGGCTACCGTCTTGCGAGGTGAAGCGACGCGGGCGTGGAGCACCGGAGCGAAGCGAGGCGAAGGCCCGGAATGCGTCCTAGCTAAGCAGCCAGCTAAGTCGCGGGCGACGTGGTTTCGGCCAGCTTTCCTAGAATGCTCTCGGGAGTTACCGCCTCATAGCAGGATTAGGACATTCGGTCAAGGGTATTATGGTCTTATAAAATGTGGTTCCCTGGGCTATAAAGGGAGCCCAAAGGTCACTTGTAAAGACATATGTAATCACCAAGTTAACTTCGCTTATACTAAGAGTTGTCATCTTGCTACTTTGATCTTTCATACTCCGCATATCTCATTGTTGTGTTCGACGTGCTAAGTGAGCACTACCTTTGCCGCTTAGCACACCTACAAAATTATTCATGTTGAAGTATAAATGAACTGCCCATTCTTTCTCATCACCTTGATCTTTTGAGTGTAACCTATCCTTTTATATTACCTCCATATGGTATGTCCTCTAGTTTGAATCATGATAGACGTGATTATAGTTGGTTCTTGTTTCATGCCCGAATCTTGAGGGATCCTCCACATGAGGGTAACCACAATGTATATGGACTACCTAGTCCATATAGATGGGTCTATTGTCGATAGCCCATAACTATTGACATTGTCACAATATGATAGACCATAAGATCATCCAATTTCAAATAAAAAATATAGTTGAGATCCAGTAGTATGTGAGAAGTGAAAGCAAAAGAGTATGAGAGATGAAGATAAGTATATTTTTATTCACTATAGGTAGTCCATAATTAAGCTTATGGGTAGCTTGTATTATGGACTACTTTCACAATGTGAGCAGGTATCAATTAATATATTTTATTCACTATGGACTGCTTTTGAAATACATTGTGGTTGCTCTGAGTGAAAGAAGTACATGTGAGTTGTCCACCTTCTCATCGAGTTAAATTTTTTGGTGAAACTGATTGGTGGAAGATAGTAACTTATTAGTACGTAGATGTAATCTTGGCATTGGTCCTAGCAATCATGGATATTAGTTTATGAAGAAAATATAAAGTACATCAATGTTTATATATAGTAGTGGCAAGTTTAAGGGTCCCTTTGGCACAACTTATGCAACAGCTTTAGCTTTGGATTATGGCCCAAGCTGTATCAAAGAGCTGGTTTGGATAAGTGATTATGGATAGAAGCTGCCATGAGCTGTTTTTATTTTTATACTAGGATGGTGAAGCTGGAAATAGCAGCTTTTCACAGCTCACACTCACAACTTTGTTTCTGAACAGACAGGATAAGTTGTTTTGCCAAACGATTTGACAGATAGCTGCATAAGCTGAAATAAGCTGAATAAGCTGTTTTGACCCATAATCCAGAGCTGAAGCTGTTTTTTCCATGAGCTGAAGCTCTACCAAAGGGACTCTAAGATTCAGATAGTTCGTTTATAAAATTGCTTCGATCTAGGTTTCAGTGGGAGACATGCGATGCTGTTGGAAAGGACCCGCGCGTGAAAAAGACCAAACTTTTCTAACTCGGTTTTACTTTTAGTTTGTCCCCGAGCTAAAAAGACATAACATCTTGTAGCGCCTCAGCACCATTGAACATGGTTTTCATTAGTTAATTCGTCCAGCTGCACAGAGCACAACTACTAAATCATCATCAGTAGGTCATCAGCTTTATTCCCACGCAAATATAATCATCGAGGAACACCAACTCAAAGCAGAGGCTATTTTTTCTTCTGCTGGTTTAGTGCCCATTAGCATGCGAATCGGCCGAGGACAGGTGTCAAGCCAGCTTCGATCCTTCCAAGAAAAAAAAAAGAAAAGGGCGTAGGTCAAAATGAGAGTCATTGTTGCGACTAATGACAACCACTAATCATATGGAGCCCCACAGGCCACAGCTTACCAAATGTTTATTCCAATCTGCAAAAAGCGACCCAGAAAAAGTAGAAGGAAGATACTACATCAACGAACCAGCTACATGTGATCATATCCACCGATCTATTGTTTTCTAAAGACCTCATATTTTCTTAATTCATTCTTGTCACGTTAACTAGGAGCTTAGCAATGAGGAATCAGTTGTTACAGTTAAACATTACCTGTCAGATGCATGCTGCTTAACCGCATCCAATCTAGCCAGCTAAGCTCAGATCGCGATACCCATGCGGCGTCCTCACTTTGCCCGACCCAAGTCAGGTCTTCAAGCATCAGATTGTGTACACAGATGGTACTAATTAAATAATCCCAAAAAATAAACACGTCTCACTTGGATCCGACGATGATAGTGTGCGCACCACGTACTCCGTGAGTCAAAAAGGGGCACCGGCATGCAACTGGCACGAGTTTTCTCAACCACTCATTCTTCTTCCAAGTTAGCAAGTGATTTACAGGGCAAGCACGCGTAAGCACGTAGAAAGAGATCTGGGAATTGGCCCAGAATATGCAGATCGAGAGCACAGAAAGCGACCAGTGCCAGTTAGGGAACACGATGCATGGAGCTGCCCACCAAAGTGCTGCCACTGTGTACATATGGTAATATTCTATATGTCTCGAGGTCCATCGAACCTCTTCCCAATGCCTAGCTTTGAGTCACTTTCACGAATCTGAATTGGACATCAAGGTCGAGGCATTTTGATCTGAAGAGTTTGTGCATGGCATCGTGTCGGTCACACAGCAATCAGCTAGTATCTTTTTTTCGCCCGATCTATCGATGCCTTCTGGACTCGTGCAAGAAAACTCTGCCCTGCATGGGCAGATGCGCATCCGGAACCGAAAGTCTCTTGCGTGCGCGCGTTTGGTCCTAGTGAAAGGATGAGACGGAGGGTCTAGATACCTTATTATGGAACTGATGTCATCCGTGGTACTCGTGAAAAAGCGCAGACCAGACCAATGGGTTTTGATCTGTAACATCTGTTTGTGGCGTCTAGGACCATGCCTTGCCCATATATGTACATGATTGACGGAATGATATTATGGTGTAAGAGCATCTTGTAAGAGAATATTAAACAGAAGGGCCGGATAAGTTTGTCCAGTTCCTACAAGTGCGTCGATTCCTTGCCCCAACTGCCGCAAACCTTCTGGTTACTTATTAACTTTCTGCCCTCACCTAAAAGCTGATGCTTTCGCAGTGTTGAATGACGAATCGAGATGCTAAAAGCGTTATTATGCTGCAAGATTGCAGGTTAGATGTCTGCCGCGGCTACTAGTTTGGTATACGACGTGTCAAGGCCCTGAGATCTCTGCAATTTCTGATGTGAGAGATCCCGATGAAAAGAAGAGGGCTATTAACTTTCCAACAAATCGCTGTCATATAAATCCAGGCGATGAGTCATCATGAAGTGGATTCTTAACACTTAAGAACAAAGAAAAGCTCAAAGGTGACAAACCCTCCAAAAGTCCTACCCAACATGCCCATGTGACTCTCTCTCTCTCTCTCTCTCTCTCTCTCTCTCTCTAATAACCAAAGGATTCGTGTATGTTTGCCTTTTCCGAAATCATCTCTCAACCTTTTCATCCTCCAAACTCTGAGCTAACATTGAATATTACGAAAACCATAGGAGAGAGAGTTAGAGGTATTTCTTCCCCAGGTTCCAAGGAAAAAGTTAGTATCGTTGTGGACTTTAGATGCCTACTTGGCTTGTACTTCATGCTGAAGTATTTCACACAACCAGACAGTCAGGAACGCCTTAAAAAGTGGAGAACTGTGGGTTTTGACGGTCTCTGCCTAGAACAAAACTTTCAAGGGTTAATTGCAAAAATCACCCCATAACTTATCTTGAGTTTGAGATTTTCACCCATAAGTTCTTTTGTTGCAAATCCACATCCACCACCAGATTTTGTTGCAAAAACCACCCCAATATACACATGCTTAATCAATTTCATGTGTTTTTACTAATATAAATTCAAAATAAATATATAAGTTAGTTAAGTTTAAAACTTTTTAAGTTTTGAACTATTGTTTTTATAAAAAAGTATTTTTGAATGATTTATAATCATCTTATTTTTTGTTAATAAATGTTTCTAGATCTCAGACTCGAACACTCTAATTTATTTTTGTTTTCAAATTATATCGAAGTATAAAAAGTATAATTTCAAAATATTATAAGGTTGACACATACACCAGCAACCATTCTAAATGAGCGAAAATGGGTCGTATAGATTAAACATGTGTGAATTGGGATGGTTTTTGCTGCAAAATCTAGTGGGTGGATGGATACTTGCAACAAAATAGCTTATGTGTGTGAATCTTAATCTCAGAATGATTTATGGGGTGGTTTCGCAATTATCCCAACTTTCAAAGCCCATTTCGAATGTGAAAAAAGTTTGAAAAAAGGTGCACTTCGTCATTCTTAACAGACCCTATAGGATGCGCCCGCCTATGTAAGCGTGCCCCCTCACCACAATCTTTCTCCCCCTACTCTCGATGCCCATACACTCCAAAGCAAAAAAACTTGTGGCCCTGCCCTCGGCATCATAGCTCCTAGGTCACCGAGAGATCAAAGCCCTGCTGTAAACGAGAGACACAGTAGTACTAGCAAGAGATTTATTTGCTTGGACCTATGCATGGGTAGTACGCCCCAAGTATAGGGGTAAGTATTCATTGATTCAATCAGTGGATCGATCAGGTTGCATGCTTGCATGTGCTTGGGAATCCACATAACACTATTTTATCTAGAGCACACTGATTGCCGCAGTCAGGATCTAGTTTGCTAGCCCTCTCTATTCTTCTGGAGCTCATTTATATTCCTGCTCCAGGCTACTCCCTCCCCGGTCCATCTGCCCAACAAGCCACTCATTCACTGTCTAGCGACTTCTTTCGCCTAATTCTTCAGTTCTATCACCATGGGTGAGGAAGTGCCCAAGGTAAACGCTACTGCCAGTTATCAGGCAGTGTTAATTTCTAATTGTCCGTGTAGGCTCAACATATATGGGTGAGTCACGTAATAAATGGAGGATTTTCATCATTTTTTCTCGGGTGAATGCAGGTGGAGGAGGATCCGAAGAACGAAGAGGCAGCATCAACCCCGGCGGAGGCAGAGGAAGAAGGCGGCACCCCCTCCAGAAGGTGAGGAGAAGAAGGAAGAACCTGGCAGTAACGAGCCTCCGCCACCGCCGCCGCCTGTGATCCTCGGCATCAACCTGCACTGCACAGGTTGCATCAACAAGATTAAGAGATGCGTCTTCAGATGCAAAGGTAAAGAACCCACCTTTTTGTTCTGAACTTGGCACTCCGCACCCGGTCAAAAGTAAAGTACTTTTTATAGCTATTAATGGAAAGATTATAAAAAAATTCGCGAACGTGTCTGGGCACAAGTTTATTTTACAAATGATTTTGATTGGCATGTAGGAGTGGAAGGCGTGGAGGTGGACATGGCGCAGAACCAGGTGACGGTGAAGGGCATCGTGGACCCCAGGGCATCTGCGATCGCCTTCGCAAGAGGACCATGCGCAACGCCGTGGTCATCTCCCCTCCCCTCCTCCTCCACCTGCAGAAGGAGACGCCGCCGGCAAGGAGGACCCGCCGCCTCCGCCACCTGTCGTTCACTCGCAGGTGAGCGAGGTGAAGACGGTGGAGCTCCTTGTCAACATGCACTGCGAGGCATGTGCGGAGCAACTGCAGAAAAAGATACTCAAAATGAGAGGTAAGCGTTCTGTTGCTGTTAGTGTCACTGTCTATGCTACGACAAGTCCCTGTCACCCGTGCCTAATTAAATTTACTTGACATTTATGCATGCAGGTGTTCAGAGCGCCGATGCTAACTCCGGCGCTGGCAAGCTGACGGTCACTGGCACCATGTCCTCCGAGAAGCTTGTCAAGTACATTCACCGCCGCACCGGTAAGATGGCAACCATTGTGCCACCGCCTCCTCCTCCTGAGCCACCAAAGGAGGAGGAACCGCCCAAGGCTGAGGAAGGTGACAAGAAGCCAGAGGAACCGGCAGCCGAGGGTGAGAAGAAACCGGAAGAACTGGCGGCTGAAGACGCTGCTGCCAAGAAAGAAGGCGAAGGAGACAAGGGAGAGGAAGCCACAAAGCTAGATGAAGGCGACGAGAAGAAGGAAGGCGATAATGGTGGCGATGAGAAGGCCAAGCCGGAGGTGGTTGCCGTGGATGGGTTCCCACCGGAGGAACTGATGAAGCGGATGATGTACTGGCCCTACAGCCACAAGCACTTCTACAACCCGCAGGCGGAGGAGGAGGCCATGATGGCAAAGAGGATGGCCATGGTTCATCCCTACGCCATGCCCATGATGCCTCAGTACTACAGGCCTCCACCACCGCCGCCGCCACCGCCTGCACCGCCGGCACCTCCGGTGATGTACCAGCACTACTACAACTACGGCATGATGGAGCGGCCAGCACCGGCACCAGAGTACTTCAGCGACGAGAACCCCAACGCTTGTGTTATCTCATAGCTTCGTGGATCGACTGAGGATGGAGGCATGGCATCCAACATGGTACTAGTATAGCTAGCTAGCTACTAGATTAAGTGAAGGCCTGCCCTAATCTATACTTCATACATTCGAGTCATTCGAGTCGTATTATATTGTAGTATATATGTGATATATATCAATATATGGGATCGCGACTATTTAGCGATCATATATAACTTTAATCACTACGGGAAAATCAGAGTGTGCCGAGTGTCGAGTTGTTTGCTGAGTGTTTTTATTTGGACACTCGGCAAACAATGTGTTTGCCAAGTGTCAAATAAAATACACTCGGCAAACAAAGTACACTCTGCAAATTATTGTTTGCCAAGTGCGGAATAAAACGCACTCGGCAAACTATTGTTTGCCGAGTGTCAAATAAAATACACTCGACAAAGAATTAGTGTCTGCAGAGTATTTTTTGTGGCACTCGGCAAAAAAACTTTTTTTTTCAATTTCTAGCCCCAAAACTTTTTCTACTCTTTACATACAAAATGTAATAATCAATGTGAAATTTTGGTACATTTTTGTATTTGCTTGCTATATTTAGATAATTAATTACATTTCATGTAATTTTTTGAAATAAATCAAATTTGAACTACAAGTGATTCAAATAATAACATAACATGAGTTTAAAAATTGTATTCATGTTATATAGCCTGACTTGGGACCTTAACCATGAAATAAAAAGAAATTTGACATATCTTGTTTAAGAAATTTTAATCACTTACATGTGTGAGAATGATTTTTAAATTCTGGAAAAATCAAATAAAGTCTGAAAATCATGAGATTCGTCCTGATGTGATGTTATGACATGTGGAAGCCATGATAAAAATGACATAAGATTTCACACAAGTTGTCATGTACATTACTTACAAAACGGAGATTGTTCGAAGAAGAACCTTAAAGTTTAGAATGAGTCGTTAAGACTTGGAGTAACATTGATCGACGAGTTTTATTTTCGCTTCAAATCATTTTATATAGGTAATAGATCATATAAATTGTGCCATACAAAAATTTGATTATTTTTAAAATTTATTTGCTAATTTTTAGTTTTTTTTTAATTACAGAATTTTTTTTGGCCGAGTGTATTGTTTGACACTCGGCAAACTTGACATGTCACCGATCCGACCCCTCAAAAAGAAGGCCTGCTATTGGTCCATCCTACAAACGTGGGGATCCTGCTCCTCTCATCTCTCATGTCTTATCTCTCTCTCTCTCTCTCTCTCATCTCTTATCTCCCACGAGCAGGGCGGTGGCCCCAAGGGTGGCGGCGACCTCCGAGCGCGGCGGCTCCCAGGGCGCGGCGCCTTCCACGGCGGCCACCAGCGCGCGGCGCCCCAAGGGCGCAGCGGCGCCCTCCACGGCGGCCTCCGGGCGCGGCGGCGCCCTCCACGGCGGCAGCGAGGTTGCAGGCTGCAGCGGCGGCAGGGATGCGGGCCGTGGAGGCCTCCAGGGCGGTGGATCCTCCGGCGGCCCCGCTCCGGCCTCGTCGACGACGGCGGCCCGACCCGGCGGTGGCATCGACCGAGGTGGGATACTGCGGGCCCGACAGGGCGGAGCTGCAGCCCGGGCGGTGGCAGCTTCGGATCCGTGCGACGTAGCTCCGAGGCGGCGGGCTCCTCCGGATCCGCGGCGGCGTAGCTCCGAGGCGGCTCGGACGCGGCAGCGGCAGGAGGCGACAGCAGCGCGGACCTTAGGGGTGCGGCCCTCGGCCGGCGGTGACCTCGTGGGCCTCCCGCGCGAGCGCCCTCGTCGTCGGCGAGCGCGAGGAGGAGCACGTGCACGCGGCGCTGGCGCAGTGGGTGAGGTATGGGTGGTGCGGCGGGGCCCCGGCCGGCGACGAGGTTGTCGACCGGAGGCGGATGAGGGACCTTTATTTTTTTTTATTTTATGAAAAAATGTTTGCCGAGTGCAGGATTGGACACTCGGCAAACTCTTTGCCGAGTGCCCGAAGAGTTACACTCGGCAAACATTTTGTGCCAACAAGACCTATGCCGAGTCCGCGCTGCCGAGTGTGGCACTCGGCAAAGCAATTGCCGAGTGCAATAGAGGCTTTGCCGAGTGCCCCGGCACTCGGCACACGTCAATTCTCCAGTAGTGAATTATTGTGTATTTGCAAGGATTGATGAAGAAATACTCATAGCGATGAAAAAAATATATAGATAGATTACACTATAACAATAAATCACTATAGCCACGGTTGGAAGACCTCTATAGCCGCGGGTCAATCCAACCGTGCCTATGTTTGCAAGAACACGGATAAACATCCGTAGCCTCGCAAACAAGGCTACCCGTGGCTATAGTGTACAACTATAGCCACGGTCGACAATGTCAACCGTGGCTATAGTGGTACCACTATAGTCACGGTTGACATCTCCAACCGTGGCTACGGTAGAATTCAAAACAAAAAAAAAAGACTGCAGGGCCGAGCGGGCCATCGTGACCCACCAGCCTGCTCGCTCCGGCCGCCATCACGTCGCTACCGCCCGCTCCGGTCGATCGCACGCCGTCATCAGCACCCCGCTCGGCCGGGAGGAGGCGCTGCGCCGCTCGCTCGGGAAGGGCCGCCGCCCCGGATCCGTGCCGCACGTCGAGGAAGGGGCCGCTGCCCTTGGATCCATGCGTCGAAGGGGCTGTCACGCCCGTCTCCACGCCGCGACGGCCGCCGCCCCTTGATCGACGCCACATCGGGCTACCCGCGCCGATCCCGGATCCGTTGGGGGGGGGCGAGGGGGAGAGGAGGAGGTAGTCGGCGGCGCACCATCCGCCCACGACCGAGCGACCGAGGACAAGGCCGCCTCCGGCTTGCCACCACGTGGACCGAGGACGCGCGCCGCCTCCGGCTTGCTATCGCACGAAGGAGGGTGCCGGCCACCATCGGATCGGCCACTCGCAGGCCTCCGGGAGGAGCCGGCGGATCTGCCGCCGTCGAGTCGTGGCGTGCTCACCAGCCGCCGCCGGGGGCCGAAGAGCAGGTGGCGCCGCACGGGCTACGAGAGGAGGAGGTGACTCGCGGGACAGCGGGCTTGGATGTGGCGGCGTGGAGGAGGCCGACGAGTGTAGAGAGAGAGAGACACGAGAGTGGATGAGGCCGGCGCTGTACTGAGTTGAGAGAGAGAAAAGGAGGATGTTGCGGCAGAGTGGAGAGAGAGAGGATGGTAGAGTGAGGATTAGGGTTTGGAAGAGGTTCACTTTATAATGGAAGGAGAATCTGGATAACTTGGGCCAAAAAATAGTGGGCCTATGTTGCTAGCAATGGGCCACATTATGAGCCGTGGCTATAGGCTGCTCATTAGCCACGGTTGATAACATCAACCGTGGCTATTGATGTACTGGCTCAATAGCCACGGTTCACAACATCAACCGTGGCTATTGAGGCTTCTATAGCCACGGTTCACGCGCATCTTGTAGAGTGCTCCCACTGTAGCCGCGGCTCGTTTTACCTACTGTGGCTATAAACTTTTTGAAGACGTGACTATAGTGCACGATTGCTATAGTGTTATTACTTCGATGAGACGGTTCCGGCCACATTAGATACTACAGGAAACTGCCTCTTTGCCGACTACCAACTAGTAGATTGCTACATGCAATTTTTCAGACACTCGGCAAACAATATTTTTACTGAGTGCATACCAAATAACACTCGGCACTTGGCAAAGAAGTTATTTTATTTTTGGCACTTGGTACAGAAGTTGTTTTATTTTTTGCACTCAACAAATACTTTAATCGAGTGCACACCAAAAAAATCATTGCCGAGTGTTTTATTTTCGGCACACAGTAAAGAAGTTGTTTGCTGAGTGTTTTATTTCCAGCACTTGGCAAAGCTAGATCATTGTCGTGTGCCACTCTAGAGCACTCAGCAAGCTCAACAAATAAAGCACTCCTCACCTTGCGCCACCCCGTACACGAACCTTTCCTTCCGCCCGACAAGCCTTTCTCCCTCGATCCTTATCTTCCGCCTGATAGTCCAGGCTCCCCTCTCTCCGTTGGCCTCCCCTCTTGCCCTCCCCAGCCTCCCCTCCCTCCGTCAGCCTCCCCTCCCTCCGCGGCCTCCCCTCTTCTCCCCCTCCGCTTGCCCCTTCACCTCCTCGGGTGAGGAGTGATGGCAAGGAGAGGCGCGACCGAGGCCACCGGCGCATGGAGTGGCGGCAGCGGGATCTGCTAGCAGATGGGGATCCGGTGCCATGCAGTGGATCTTCGGGGCTAGAGCGTTGACGGATCTCTAGCGGGGCGCAAGGATCTTCGGCGCATGGAGCGATGGCGGCGGGATCCGATGGCACACGCACATCGATCTTCGAGGGTGTCTCGGATCTCAGTCGGCAGGGCGGATCTCAAGCGGCGGCAGGTCTCTCTCTCTCTCTCTCTCTCTCTCTCTCGATGTGGTGGTGCCTGCATGGATCTCCGGTGGTAGATGTTTTCATTATACCATTACGAAAATCCTTCGCCGAAGTGTCCAGTTCAACACAGGACAATGGCTTTACCGAGTGTTTGACAAAAAACACTCGGCAAAAACCTCTTTGTCAACAGGCTCTTTATCGTGCGGTGTTTGCCAAGTCTTCCTCTAGCACTAAAAAAAGGGCGTCTCCGTAGTGAGAATATAAAGGTCATGACACGAAGATGACGTGTCATATAGATGATGTAATTTTTCTCCATGGACAATTTGAACGAAGTAGTCGTCCATGACCAAGTAAGAATAAAGTTAGTATATACTTCAAGCGTGAAGTATATATTGTTGACCATTTATGGGGATTTCCCCTTATTTTCTAAGTAGGAAATAAAGAAACAGACTAAAGGAAAAGAAAAGGAAAGAAGGGCTGATCGGATGGGCTAGTTCATGGCTTGTAACAGGGGAAGTGGCCCAGCCCAACGAGCACCTTATCCACCACCACACGCACATGAGGGAAAGAGCACAAAATGCTCCCTTTTGAAATGAAGGCGGTGATCACGGATGACATCCTGACGGTACAACCGCTCGCCCGCCCTACTCGGAAGCTCCTGATTTTGTGCGTGAGTGGTTGAATGTAGCTAGCGGTGATGGGGGACTAGTTTGGAACATGTTACTCTAAAGTCGGATTGATATGTGTCTCGCCTCTTTGAAATCATTGTTTATCATAACCTTTCGGAAGATGGGATTTCCCGTACACATTAGAAAGGGAAATTTAAGGATGAGTGCTACTGCAAGCCTATTGAACCAAAGAGTCCCTCAGGACACCCTTCTTCAACAAGGTCAGTTGTGCTGTAGCAGCCGTCCTTTTGTACAACTCTTTTGCTCTTGCTCCTTTCCTTTATATATTTTTTGCTTTTCAAATATTTTCATTATAGTTTCTTTACATAAACTAATAAAATACCTTAGCGGGGTCTCCCTTATTATTTTGATGTCTAATATAAATATATTACTAGCAGCATCCACGTGCACGTGCGACACACACAAGTTCATATCTAATACAAATTGGAAACATCTATTACAATGATATGAAAATATAACGCCTTATCAAAGGTGTAGAAAGATGAACCATGTTCTGGCTCTATCAGTACCAAAAAAAAAACATTCTTTCTAATGTCTTTATAGCGTATTGAGATCTTGAGAAAACGAAGTATCAATTCTATCTAATGAAAGATGTACCTGCATCGACTTTGAGTGCATCCAGGGACATGAGAGATATTCTTCAGTGTGTCTTGATCTGGTGCCCGAAGAATGCTGTACTGTTATAGAAGGAAAGGGCTAATTCCCATGGTGTAGCAAGTAGAGCACACGAAACCTGATCGGAATAAGCAGTATGGATTGTGTTTGCTCTGGTGCTTAAATCCTTAATAATAGTAGTTTTAATGCAGTGATTAAATAAGGGAAGATTATTACTCGGCATGTTGCAGAACATCACAGCCATCAAGCAGTAAAACCAAATTGATTCAAGGAAGCTATTGATTGGTTCAGAATCTATCACACCCTCATATGCTGTGAGTGTTGGCACTCTGATACAGCTACTGAAGAAAAATGAACTGTAGAACATCGTCAGATATACATCTACTGGCGCAACACAGAAGAAGCACCAAGAGAAAGATCAATTTGATATGGAAAACAACTCTCTTTCTGTCACACCCCTATCCCGAAAGATAGTTAAGTGTGGTACGGATCGCCTTGGGAGATGATTGACGAAGCAACCATACATAGCATCACATTAACAAACATCCACGGATTACAAGTTTACATAATTAAGTCTTGATTACAACATAGGGTTCGAAATAAAGATACACTAGGTTCGAAATTAAGTCTTACATAGCCATGATCTTTGTTCGAAATTAAAGTGCGGAAGCGAAATACATAACTCGACGATACATAGATAACTTAAATGAACCATGCCGGTCTAGGCCATGGCTCACTCATCATGGGTCGGAGAGCTAGGGACCCATTCAATGGTCCACTCTTTGGGCTCTTCTCCATCCCAAACCACCTTACCACAACAATCACAAAACCCGGCTTGCGGGAAACCTGTAAATAAACATGTAGTGGCAAAGCCTGAGTATCTAACATACTCCGCAAGTCTTACCTATCAAATTGGTCATCTAAGACGGACTCCTAGATGCATGGGGCTTGACCGGTTTAACTTGGCCTTTTTGCATAAATAGCACCTATGCTACTTAGATTGACAATTTTATTACTTAGCCAAATTAATAGGGTTGTTGCATAAAAGAAATTTTAGTGAGCATGCTAACAATACAAGAGTTTGCAATACAATATAATATCAATATAAAACAGCAAGCTATTAAATCTCTTTCCATTACTACACGTTGTAAACTGCTCGAATCAAGTGGTACTCATTAACCGAGAGGAAACGGCGATAATTATCGAATTATTAATCCTGCAGGAAAGAACCCAAGTGCACGACATACGCATCATTTAAGAACACGTATGGCCACCGTTCGCGAGTTCGTCATAAAGCAAAATACGGGGCCACCGACCCCGAGTACACGTCCCCCTTGTGACCGTTCAACAACGCGCCCAAGGCTTAACCCATGTACTCTCCAACGGTCCTCAACCCGTGCAACCACCGTGCCAAACACATCACCTGCGGGTCGGTGAGATATCCGGCTCACTTTACAACTTGCAAGCTACATAGGTTTACCAATCCCCATAAGAAAGGTATGCAAGTGGTATACAACTCAAATTTGTTCGCGGAGCCACAATGGGGTGTTCTCAATTTTAACCAAATTCATCATGTTCAAGTTTAATCATAACCCATAGGTGAGATTCCCCAATCTATCGTTGACTCGCATAAACATACCATAGCAATTCTAACGCGGATATGACCCATAAGCGACATAGGACATATAGGAATTTATGCATGTGAATTTCCAATCAACGCCTAAAAACTTAAATGCACATTCATCATCCTTAATAGAGTGATAAAGAAAGACATTTCAAAATAATAGGAATGCACCGGGGCTTGCCTTGAGAGTGATCGAAGTTAGCACTAGCCTCACAAGCGTTGAGCGTAGCAACCGTCTCTTCCGGCGGAATCAATTCGACGTCGTCACCTATAAGATGAAATGCAATGCATAAGTGACATGAATACAAGGTCGATGATGATGGTGGTGCATATGTGCTGTTTTTGTAAGGATGCATATGAATATGTTAATCAAAAGTTTTGTGGAAATTACATAAACATGCAGAAATACAACAGTGGGAATTACATAAACATGCAGAAATACAATTTTGTGGAACATTAAACCTATTAAACATGTGCTGAAATTAACCTTTTATGGAAATAGATCTAGGGTTTGCAAGAATAATTACTTAACATGCTCAAAAATTACCATGGACTTTTCTACACATGCACAGTACCAGGAGGGAATTAATTACCAAGTTTCATGCAAAAAATAATTTACACGTATTTAACTAAAAATTAAATACAGAGAATGTAAGAAATGCAATAATTTGACAAATATGAAATGAAATGCAGATCTTTCAGTGCCAGAAATTCAAGTATGTTTAGGTGAAGGTCTTGGCCAAGTGGCATTATTTTTGGATCTATAGTTTTAAAGTTATGCCTTAGTTAAGTTTTCAGGGGTTGACTTTTGTCATTTTTGTGAAAATATGAAAACATTCGAATCTGGCCAGCTCATGTTACTTTTATGAAAGTACAGATCCTCTAGTTTCCAAAACATTTTAGTTTGTAATCTTTAGACATTTCAAACGCCAGATATGAATTTTTCAAACTTGAACGAAGTTCGGTCCTAATTACAAAATCGGGGTCTCGTTGGCGGGGTGGCGCGGCTGGTGCGACGGCGGCGTGTTCTTCCCCAAATTTCCGGCGAAAACCTGCACGGTAGGGGCAGCCGCGTTAGGGAAGCTAGCAGGGGCCTCCGTGCGTCGCCTCGGCCAAGAAATGGGAGATGAGCACTCGCCTAGACCGAGCTGTTGGCGGAGGCGGCCATGGTGGTTCTTCCGGGCGGCGGCGGCTCCTTTCTCCGATTCGCGCGCCGGCGAGGGAGAGGAGATGAGGCAGCGGTGCGAGGAGGTGCAGAGGGATGTGGGCGAATGATTGGAGGCACTTAGATGGGGCCTTGGCTCCCGTGCGGTATTTTCTAAGGCGGAGGAGCCGAGCGGTGCACGACCGGCAGGGGAGGGGAGGCGCGGCCTTCAATTCCCGGCCGTTCCTGTTGGCCGGCAGGTACAGGACGGTTGGGAGGTGGCCAGGAGGGACGTGGCGATGGGACGGGGCGGAGGCACGCGCGGGGCAGCCTGCGGTGGCGCCGGACCGGTGGTCCGCGGCTCTATCCGGTG
>JAUNZO010000417.1:0-34857 GCA_031894775.1 Chloris gayana
GGCCGACGGCCGCTTGGGCGAGTAAAGGCGCGTCCCTCCCGGGAATCGTGCGCGGACGCCAACGTAAGAGCATAATATTGATGGGCCCGGCCCGCGTTGTAAAATTAGAAATAATAGTTTAATTTTGGAAAAAAGATCCTAGTCGGTTAGGAAATCGGCCCGAAGAGGGTCCGAGGAGGATTCTTCGTGCCGAGTATAAATTTGTACTCGGTGTAACCTCAGTAAACTCGATTCACATCCAATACAACTTTCGGCGCATCGCCAAACCCTAATTTTCTCGTCAAGTCTTTACCGCTTGCGCGGGATCTTCGGGGTCTCGGTCGACAACAAGTTGGCTTGACAAGGTAATTATGTCGTTTAATTCTCGGCGCATTGTTCGTAATTAGATGGCTTAATTGCTAGTTATCCGGCGACCGTATCCGTTCTCGACCGTCGTAGTGAGTATCGGCCGGATGAGTCAAGTCGACTCCGGTCCGGGCTCGTGGTGGAGGTAGTTTGACTTGTCCCGCTCTCCCGTCCCGGCCTTTGCTCACAACGCCGATTGGCTCGGATCCGGTCGTTCGAGTCACAAGTAGTCGCTATGAGATTTCTTTTACATCTTAGCCGATTCGACCGTGCGTGATTCAGCTTGACGTGTCCCGTGTTTGCCTTTGCGATAGTTGACTTGTCCTAGGCGCATGCAGCCGATTGGATAGGATGTAGATTTACTTTCATAGTTAAGGCGTTTATGATTATGCTTGTCCCGAATCCGCCAGGCGTGCGCGTCGTTAGACCTGGTCCGACCGTGTGCCATCGTGAGACTTGTCCCGTTGGAGCGACCGGCCGATTCGGGATCTCGTGTGGTTGTATTTGTCTTATCGTTCTTTCTGAGTGTTTAGCCGATTGCTTATCACGTTCATTAGTCTGTTTTATGTTCAATTAGCTAAATCTGTTAAAACCGCCTTTGGACCCGACTTATTAGTACGATTTTATTGATCATCATTATACATCTAGATATGATCTAATAACTCATTGTTATAATCAATGGCAGATCGCCGGATGCCTGATCGGCCGATTCATCGCTCTAATTGATGATTAAACCATCTTCTTGCTATCAAATTAATTACATCCCATTAATAATTACCTTGTTTACATTTTATTCGATAATGCATCCCCGCAAAGTCTTAATGCTTTGATCGTTTATCGACGAAATCGGTCGCTAGCCACCGATCGCATGTTATAGCATCGGCCGATTTCGTATAGTTTGTATCACAGCTTCGTTTGCCTGGCATTTAATACATAAATGGATGGGCCGTGTTGCTCCTCGTCGATGGCCGATTTTGTCTACCTTACGCCTGAATCGGCCATGGCTCGCACATCGGTCTATCCGGGCCGATGACCCGAATTTTACACCTTTTATTGTCTTTGTTGGTTTGCAGGAAAACCATCTCGGCACGCACCAACACGCACACGAGAATCGGCGAGCCGAGCCAGTCCGTTGGGAGCACAGTGGCCCCGCATCAGCCGGGTTTCTGTGGACTCTCCGGACAACGGTGTGTTGGCGACTTTTGACGTCAACACACTTTTTGTCACGCCCGTGGGACGTAAGCAACCAAGATCAAGATGTCGTACATGCAAGTCGTCGGGGAGGACGGAACACCAATGGTCAATGCTGAAAATCGACCGATTTTTGTTCCAGCTTCCTCTTAGGACGGATGGCAAAGGGCATGGAGAAGTTTCTGATGACAACGAGGTTTCGGCCCGGGGAAAGATGACGACGTAACAAAAGCCGCAGATATCAAGAATACCCGGCCGAAGCAATGAAAAAGTACTTTCAAGCCCCGGAAGTGACACGTGGCGAGTGGCCACAAAAGGAGACATCCCTCGCATTCTCGCATCCGGAAGAACTAGACCAAATCAAAGCCCAGAGATCGCGGATGCCAACCAACTTAGTGATATGGTCAACTCGTCCGTTCATCGAGCCCTAATCAATCAATCGGGCGTGTTGACCAACACATCGGGAATTTGATCAAGGACACAGCTTGATGGCAGATCGTTCACCGAAGGATATTCCGGACCTGCGTACACTCAGCCTTTTGGCACTCTTTGTACGACCAATTCAGGGAGTCGGCCCCCGTAATACCACACCGCCAGACAGGGTTTCAGCCTCGTACGGCATGCCACCTCACCTATGGCCTGGCAAGGACAATGCAAATGCAAGTACCAAGACGACCCAGCCAGGCAAAGAGGATGACAAGTGGCCCCAAGAAGTCGGTAACGGAGGAGGGCGACAAACAAGATGTACAACAACTCGACTTCCGAATTAGGGGCAACGACCAATGTGGCAGCGGTCCCGCAGATGGCACAAAGACCTCAATTTCTTCTACGTACCAAATACCGGCCCGAGTAGAATTGAGAACTCACCCACTATAGTACGGCCGATATCCTGGTATTCCACAACCAACCGCATCGGCCGGGGACAGGGACTCATGATCGGACGCGCCGATCCAATCGGCCATGAATTATGGAATCGCTCCGCAGTACATCGTTCCCGGCCACCGCACCGGGATTTCTCGGAAACGGCCGCTTGATACACCCGATCGGGGGCAGCCCAACACAGCTTATATGACGGGGACCGGATCGGCGACCGTCGAACCCAATGATATGAATAGCCTCATGGCTAAGATCGCCGATATGATGAAAGATCGGTTCGATTTGAAGCCTAAGGAGAAAAGTGCATTGTATCGGCGACCGTACTCTGATCGGATGGATTCCGTGGCTTTACCCAATAAGTATAAAATTCCCGAGTTTTCCAAGTTTTCCGGGCAAGATAACACATCAACTATGGAGCACATCAGTCGGTATGACGCACGACCTTGGCGAGGCGTCTACTCAGGAGGCTTTGCGGGTTCGGCTATTCCCACTCGTCATTGTCCGGATCGGCCTTTTCATGGTTTGCTTCATCGTCACCTGGTTCTATTCGGAGTTGGGCCGATCTCGGAGAAAAGGTTTCACTCGTACTTCTTCACGGGCATTACCGAGCTTAGTTTGTCCGATTTCATGGCAATGAAACAGAAACTGGGAATCGGTGGTCGATTATATACAGAGGTTCAGGACCTCGAGGGGACGATGCTACAATCCGAACCCGACAGAGCAACAGCTTGGCCGAAATCGCTTATGCGGGGCTATTTTCCAACATTAAAGAAAAGTTTACCCCACATGAGTTTGATGGGCCGGCACAGCTGACCCACAGGCGCTCGGCCAGGAAGAGAATCTCCAACTCACCAGGAATCGGCGGTATCAGGTGACTTATGCCGATTTCGATGCAGTGAGGAAGATGAAGGGGGAATTAATACAATCGAGTGGACCAATAACAAACGACCGATATTTTCTCCGCATGTCAATCCTAAGGAGAAGAAATATGATTTTGATTTATCTAAGGCCGACGAAATATTTGATCACCGTCATGGGAAAAGAAAATCCAGCTTTCCCCTCATCACAAAATTCCTACGCCGTAAGAATTGAAGAAAATGGCTAAGTGGTGCAAGTGGCATGGAAATTCGCATCATAACACCGTTGATTGTTATGCTATGAGAGATGAAATCCAGAGGGCGATTGACAGTGGGATATTGCGAGCAACCGATGTAAAGAAGAAGATGAAAGTTGATGGGCACCCTTTCCTGGCTAATACGATGTACATCAACACCATCGGCGGTGGATCGGCCGGTTTCATACGCCGATATGAGAGGAAGAGGGAGAGGGAAGAAAGAGCCCAGGTGGCACATGAACAGGAATCTATCGACCAAAGTCAGCAGTACGAGACAAGACGTGATCCGCCGAGAAGATTTTGACCCACACCGGGCTTGTCCTTTCTTTCAAGCATCGTCGGGACCAAAACATGAAGCTTCCATCTATCGAGAACCGCCCGCAGTGCATTGGCCGAAAAGAGTATCGTGATGGCGGGTCATCAAGTTACCAGGGACGGCCAAATAGTCGCAACTACGAATCGCAACGATCGGCCCCCGTAAGAGCAATCGGCTATGATCACGGCTATGATGAACGGAGATACGTAGTGCCAAAGAGAACCTCCGTTCACGATCGGCCGAGGCCAATCAACGATGAAGAAGAGTTTGATCACCGAGTACCATGAAGATTCGAGAGGCGATCGAACCAAGAACGAAAACAGTGGTGCCCCGGTGGTTTGCTCGAAGAAACCCGAAGAGGAGGCTCCAAAGAATGCGCTGTCGAGAAATCAAGGGTGGACGATATTGCAGAGATGACCAAGATGATGAGTCCAAACCCAAGAAGGAATGGAGGCCAAAAGTGCAGTCTCAAGTGGTCCGGGCCGAAGCCACGGTGAATATGATATCCATGATGCCCAGGATTGTCTGGATCGGCCGATGAAAATTCGGCTGAAGAAGAACCGATTGGGGAGACTTCAGAGATTTCGTGGACGCCGGAATCGGCGGTGTTTGATAAGCCGACCAACTCGATCATTTGTATCTCAAGGCCTTGTACATTAGCGGCTACGTCAATGGGTCACCAATGAGGAAAATGTTGGTCGACGGAGGGGCAGCGGTCAACGTCATGCCGATTACTACATACCGCAAGCTCGGGAAGACGCCGTAAGAAATGATGAGGGCTAATCCGACGCTCAAGGATTACAGCGGGAGAAGTCAAGATGTGCGTGGGGCCGCAATAATGGAGATCACCGTGGACAGCAAAACCATACCCACCACTTTTTTCATCATCGACGGGAAAGGTGCATACACAACTTTGTTGGGGAGAGACCGGATTCATGCCAACTCGTTGCATCCCATCAACCATGCACCAGTTGTTTGATTCAATGGGTCGGCAACAAGGTCGAAATCGTACGGGCCGATAAATCCGTAACCATTGCAACCGCCGATTTCGAGTTTGCTCGGTCTCGGAGAGCCTCGCCTTGTTTATCGTGCACGTATTGGGATGCGGAGGCCATAAACATCACCGACGACGGAGTTATTGTGACCGGGGGTCAAGTACCCCCGGCCGCTCCGATGGGCCCCACAGGAGAATTGACGGACAATCGGCCGATCGATACACGCACCGAGGATATGATGAATCGGCCGATTAACGAACCGTAAGACGGAAAATTAGGCCACGGTTTTGTGTCGGCCGACGAGTTAGAAGAAGTAGATATAGGGGATGGAGACAAGCCTCGGCCGACATATATTAGCAAGAAATTGTGCAAAGAAGTAAGAGATGAATTAGTGGCCTTGTTGAAAGAATATAAAGATTGTTTTGCTTGGGATTATAGCGAGATGCTCGGACTCGACCCGATCGATCGTTGAACATCGGTTGCCCACCAAGCCCTGGATATCGGCCATATAAGCTGGGGGCTCGGAAAATTGACCCTAGGTATTATGAAGCCGTCAAAGAAGAGATTATCGGATTATATGAGGCCGGCTTCATTAGGCCATGCCGATATGCGAGTGGGTTTCCGAGATTGTGCCGGTGGAAAAGAAAAATGGAAAGATGCGGGTCCGCATTGACTTCGTAAATTTGAATAAGGCGACTCCAAAAGATGAGTACCCAATGCCAAACGCCGATTTGTTAGTTGATGCAGCCGCCGACAACAAAATTTTGAGCTTTATGGATGGAAATGCTGGGTACAATCAGATTTTTATGGCCGAAGAAGATATATCGAAGACGAGCGCTCGGATGCCCTGAGCGTTGGGACTATATGAGTGGGTTGTCATGACCTTCGGCCTAAAAAATGCTGGTGCCACATATCGTAGAGCCATGAATTTTATATATCACGATTTGATCGGACGATTGGTTGAAATTTATATTGATGATGTCATTGTGAAGTCAAAATCGGTTGGAAGTCATGCGGCTGATCTCGGAGAAGTGTTGAAGAGGACAAGACAATACGACCTGAAGATGAACCCGCTCAAGTGTGCGTTTGGTGTCTCGACTGGACAATTTCTGGGGTTTATTGTGCATGAAAAGGGAATTGAAGTCGGCCCTAAGAGTATTGATTCTATCGTAAAGTCGGAACCGCCGACGAACAAGACAAAGCTCCAGTCCCTGATCGGCAAGATTAATTTTATTAGGCGATTTATCTCAAACTTATCCGGTCGACTTGATGTATTTACGCCATTATTAAAACTCAAGGCCAATCAAGAATTTCGGTGGGAGCCGATCCATCAACGGGCTTTAGAAGATATCAAGAAATATTTGGTGTCCCCACCGGTGATGGTTCCGCCAAAGTCGGGCACACCCTTTAAGTTATATTTATCGGCCGATGATAGGTGCATCGGCTCGGCGTTGACTCAAGAACAGGAGGGAAAAGAGCGGGTCATATTTTATCTCGACCGCAAATTAGTTGATGCGTAAACGCGGTATCCGGAGGTGGAAAGGTTATGTCTCTCGTCTATATTTTTCATGCACAAAACTAAGGCATTATCTCGTTAGCCGAGGAGTGTACCGTGGTTTGCCAGTGCCGATGTCGTAAAATATATGTTATCGGCCCCGGTCCCCAAAGGCCGATTGGGCAAATAGATGTTGGCAATTGCGGAGTTTGATCTAGGATACGAATCGACTAAAGCGGTAAAAGCACAAGTATTGGCTGATTTGATAGTGCAACACGGTGAACACTCGGCCGGATATGTTGAACCAGTGCCATGGACGGTATTCTTTGATGGTTCAATTTGCAAGGAAGGAAGTGGAATCGGCTTGGTTGTTGTGTCGCCTCGGGGGCAATACGTGGATACTCTATTACAGTAGAGGCGCATACCAACAACCAAGTCGAATACGAGGCAGTATTAAAAGGATTGGAATTACTCATCGATGCCGGGGCTGATTTTGTGGAAATTTTCGGCGATTCCTTGTTGGTTGTGAGTCACCGGCCGGTGAGTATGAGTGTAAAGATGAAGTATTGTTGCAATATCATAAAAAGTGCCGAAGTTAATGAAAAGATTCAAGTATGTTAAAGTCAGCCATATACCAAGAGAGCAGAACTTCGAAGCAAATAACTTGGCTCAACTAGCATCCGGATATCGGCTCGCCGAAGACAACTTGGAAATAGCCGATATTGAAGAAGCCGATTAGCGTACGGAAATTCGAAATTTTTGAGCAATCCATCCCAACCTACGGATAAGAAGATAAGATATAAAGCCTTAAAGTATGTTCTGTTGGATGATCAATTATTTTTCAAGACAATTGATGGAGTGCTTCTCAAGTGTATTGACGACACCGAGGCCAAAGTGGTAATGAGCGAAGTACATGATGGGATTTGCGGAACACATCAATCGGCCCATAAAATGAAGTGGTCGCTGAGGCGAGTTGGTTATTACTGGCCGACAATGTTGGCCGATTGTTTCAAATATTATAAAAGTTGCTAAGATTGCCGGAAATTCGGGCCTATACAGAGGGCGCTCGCATCAGCCTATGAATCCAGTGATCAAACCTTGGCCGTTTAGAGGTCGGGTCATGGACATGATCGGCCGGATAAATCCAACGATCAAGCAAAGGACATCAATACATATTGGTAGCTGCAGATTACTTCACGAAGTGGGTTGAAGCGGCACCCTATCGCAAAGTTTCGACGGCCGACGTGATAACGTTTGTTAAAGAGCATATAATTTATAGATTTGGGATTCCGGAAACAATCACGACAGATCAAGGATCAGTATTCACGTCGGACGAATTTCAATCTTTTGCTCGAAGAGATGGGGATTAAGTTGATTAATTCGTCGCCATATTATGCCCAAGCTAATGGCCAAGTCGAAGCGGCAAATAAGAGTCCGATCAAGTTGATCAAGCGGAAAATACAAGAGTATCCTCGTAAGTGGCACATGAAATTGATGGACGCTTTGTGGGCTTATCGTATGTCACGGCATGGGGCCATGCAAGTCGCGCCGTATCAGCTTGTATATGGGCACGAGCCGCATCGCCATGGGAGACAGCCTATCGGCTCCGTAAGGATTGAATTGCAACAAAAGCTATCGGCCGATCGAGTACTCACGGATTGATGATGGATGAATTAGAAGATGTAGTACAAAATCGGCTGGATGCATTGGAAAAGATAGAGCAGAATAAAGCGAGGGTCGCCCGCCATTATGATAAGAAGGTTGTGCAGAAACTAGCTTTAAAGAGGGCGATTTGGTCCTGAAGCTTAGGATGCCGATCGGCGTGAAGGACAATCGGTTTGGTAAATGGTCGCCTAATTGGGAAGGACCTTATTTGATTAGCCGATCGGCACCGGGTAATGCATATATTTTGAAAGAGTTAGCAGGGGAAGAATTTGGCCGAGCACTTAATGGGAAGTATTTGAAGCAGTATTATCCTAGTATTTGGATTAACTCATAGTGTTCGGCCTAAAAGAGATCTGCAGCTCGATATCGATATACATCGCCTTGAGACGGCCGATATTAAGAGTATCGCCCTTAGCCAAAATATGAAAGTAAAACGCAGACAAAACAACCGATATTTTAAACATCGTCTTCGGATGGCCGATATTATTGTATATCGCCCTTAGTGCAAAAATAATTACAACCAGATTTTGTTCGAGTCCTATTACACCTAAGCATGATCGACGGCCTTAGCACGGGACAAAAAGTCTTGGACGACGTATATCGCACGGGCCAGCATGGAGTCAAGTTTGGCCATGACCAACGGGTCGTCTTCAACGGGGCCGACATCATCATGCGCCGCGGCAACCATCTTGTCGACCGCTTGGATTGCCTCGTCCGTCGCCTTCGTTGAGCCTCCACATCAACCGACAGCCGTGCAATGGTGGCTTCCAAGGCCGCCGCCTCCTTCTCCTTGAGAGCCGGCGATGCTCTCAAATCGGCAATCTCCTTGTTGATTACCCGTAGTTCATCCCGCCGATTTGAGAGTTGCTCTTGCATCTCTTGGGTCTTGTGGGCCTCCTCCTCGAACGCTTGATGGAGTTCTCGGCGAGTAATGCAGCTTGCTCGCTGCTCCGCGTGGCGAGCCGTACGCCGCCGGGCACGGATGAAGTCCATTTGCCGATACTCCATGTATGCCACGCGATGCGAGCATCGCGCACATCGGCCGGGAGCTCAGTCCGGACCTCCAAGTACCGGGCCCGTATGGGGTGGGCGTCGGCCACCAAGCGATCAACCGAAGAAGCCTCAAGCTCGCGCGCGATTTCGGTCATGGTGATGAGACCAGAGGTAGATACCAAAATCGGCGCAGACGAGGGAAGCCGAGCGCCCGAAATACCAAGAAAAGTAAGATGAAGCTAATGATTAGCGGCGAATCAAGGAAGAAATA
Source organism: Chloris gayana (assembly GCA_031894775.1). Lineage (NCBI taxonomy): Eukaryota > Viridiplantae > Streptophyta > Magnoliopsida > Poales > Poaceae > Chloris > Chloris gayana. The sequence goes on from JAUNZO010000417.1 coordinate 9,262, forward strand.
GTAAAATAAACAGACTGCGAAGCATCAATGCGAAGCGGCCGGACGTCCATCGGTCGTGCCATTGAACCCACGGGTTCATATGTTTTAAGCAGCTCTCGGCCGGTCGATCCACCGTCACCGGCGATATCTTCGGAGGTAGCATCGGGCGACGCTCCGCCGGCTGGCTCATCGGCAGCAGTGCCTTCAGGAGAAGCCGCGGGCGGCTCCCGGCCGCCCGATTCTTCGTCGCCAGCGGTGCCTTTGGGAGGAGCCGTGGGCGACACGGGGCCGGCTTGTTCAGCTTCGACGGCGGCCTCGGGAGACGCGAGCCGACCCGAGTGAGTTGGGCTCTCCGTAGGGTTCGGATCGGCCCGGCTTGGTACAACTTCGGACTCCGGAGCTCGTTTGAGTCGGCCTTTCGTGCGTCGGCGTCTTGGCCCGTGGAGGAGTCGGCGAGCGGATCGGCCTATCGTGCGTTGGCGTCCGGGCCCGAGGAAGAGGGACCGCCGATTCCCGCTAAGAACTCATAGTTAGATGGCATGTTAAGTGAAAAGGAATCGGCGATCATGCAATAACAACCCGACGCAGCGGAGATGGTTCACCGTAGTAGTCCGGTCGGACGGGCGCACATGCCGCTTTAGCGGCCGCGCGGTATCGCTTCGGGCCCGAGTCGACCCTGCAGTGGCACATTAGCCTTCCTCTTTTTGAGAGCGGCTGTTTTAGTTTTGGCCTTGCGGGCAGCTGGCGCCCTCGACTCATCGCCGCAAATGCTTGAGCAGGAGTGCGGTCGGTGAAGCCGATATTCGGAACAATTGGGCTCGGCATTAAATATGCAATCGGCCGGCCACCGATGCTCGGGTCGGCGGCTCCTCCGAGTCCGACCGAAAGAGAATATACACGTGAGCATTTAGAGTGGCCGATTTCATTTACAAAATCGGCCTTACAAAAATAGATCGGCTACACGTACCTCGGCGAAAGGTTCTCTCGGGACTAGGCCGGAGAAGAAAGAAGCGGTGTTCCGGCCGCGGAGGTGCCGGTTCCACTCGCCCCACCAACGGTCAAAGAGGCGAGTACTCCGGGCGCCGGGGAAAATCCGGCCAAGTCGCCGGTAACGACATCGGCGGTGCGGCCGACGAGCCAATTCCACCGAATGGCGTTGTCGACAGCAGCCCGCGCCTTTATCCGTCCCACATAGAAAAGGTCGGGGGCAATCGGCCGAAACCGAGTTGGCGGGCCGCCACCGACGGGTGGTAGAATTCATAGGAGCAGAAGGCCTTGCTCCCGAGCAATAAGTCCCGTCGGCAGCAGACAGGGGCGGAGGCGGTGGTGAAGATCTTGACCGCCTCCCCGTCGGCCGTTGGGAAAGTTGGGTCGATCGGAAAAGGAGTGTCATACCCCTTCTCGAAGAAATCGATGTACGGGTACCAATCCGTACTTTCGTTGTTGAGGCCCTTGTAGAGGGCGGCGAACCAATACGCCGAGGTTGTCATCCGACATAGCCGCCCCTAGTGCCATGGATAACGCTTCCCCGAAAGAAATGCACCGGCCGAATCTGGCGTGGCCGATTCGGCGTAGTTGCCGGGGAAGGTGAGCGCACCGAGGTCCGGATCGATGGCCTTGGTGGTATGAAGGGACAACCACATTTGAATAAACCACCAAGGGCCACCCAGGTTCTTGATCGATCGGCCGGAGCGCAACTCCACCGAAACCCGGTGAAGAAGGAGGTACGCCGACCCCGTAAGATACTTGCCCATGGGAAGGGCATGGCCGTCGGCCGATACATCGGCCATCGGCAGAAAATTGTTTGTGGGGCTCACGCCGACCCCACAAAAGAAGAAATGGTCGAGCCACATGTTGAGGAAGGCGACATGTTCGCGGCGATCGACCGTGCCGTGCCCCTTGTTGTAAGTCCGAATATAGCCCTTCCAGCCCCGGTGTCTTTAGGGTTGATCCGGTGGGAGGACTTAATGCGGACAAGCATCCGGAGTGGCCTCCGCCGTGATGTTCGGATCGGCCAACATGACCGTATCCAACAAGGTCATGGTAGCCGGCCGTGGCCAAACATAAAGCAGCTCAGGACATCCGACCGGAGATAGCAAGCGGCCGCCGAGCAATGGTTCATTCTTATGATGATCGGCCGGAGAAAGCTTGATGGCATGGGCGATGCCGATATCGGCCCAACCTTGCGGATGGACGGCCGACACCCGGTTATACCAATCATGCCATCCCGCAACGGGGTCGGCCATGACCGAAGTCGTTGGCCCACTCGGCCAATAATGGGGACGACTTGCCGAAACGAAACCCGGTTCGTTTCAAGCACGGATGAGGTCCGTGGGGTCGGGATCGCCCATAGGACCCAAGAAGAAATGGGTCGGGATGTTGGACGGAATAGCGACTTGGTTCCGGATCTCCTAAAAACAAAAAAAAAATAGGGCTAAAATGAGAAGCAGTAACGGGAAGAAGATAAATTATGAAAATGAACAAGAACAAGAACACGAAGAAAAATTGCAAAAGTAGGAAGGAAGGATGCCCGAATGTACATTACCTCCGGAACGGCGTTGGTGGTGGCGACGACGCGGCCGGCGGCAGCAGCTGCACAGCAGCTAGCAATGAGCAGGATTCATGGTCGTCGGAGAAGAAAAACGGCGACGGCGCGGTGAGAAGTTGAAAGGGTTCGAGGAGGAAAAGGTCGCTGGAATGAAGGAAGATGAAGGCCAAGGAGAGGAAACAGATGGGGAATAACCGGGGTGGCCCTGGGTTTTATGGAGAAGTGACGGGCGATAAAACCGGCGCAATAAAAGAGAATAGATCGGTCCGACGCATGCGTTGCATACCCCGGACTCGGGGGACATGTGTTGATGCCGGTTTTTGACCAAGGGACCCATTGTCGGCGACTATAGGTCAAAAGAGGGCCGGTGGGCGGAAGGCCGACGGCCGCTTGGGCGAGTAAAGGCGCGTCCCTCTCGGGAATCGTGCGCGGACGCCAACGGAAGAGCATAATATTGATGGGCCCGGCCCGCGTTGTAAAATTAGAAATAATAGTTTAATTTTGGAAAAAAGATCCTAGTCGGTTAGGAAATTGGCCCGAAGAGGGTCCGAGTAGGATTCTTCGTGCCGAGTATAAATTTGTACTCGGTGTAACTCAGTAAACTCGATTCACATCCAATACAACTTTCGGCGCATCGCCAAACCCTAATTTTCTGTCAAGTCTTTACTCGTTTTCGCGCGGGATCTTCGGGCTCCGGTCGACAACAAGTTGGCTTGACAAGGTAATTATGTCGTTTAATTCTCGGCGCATTGTTCGTAATTAGATGGCTTAATTGCTAGTTATCCGGCGACCGGATCCGTTCTCGACCGTCGTAGTGAGTATCGGCCGGGATGAGTCAAGTCGACCTGGTCCGGGCTCGTGGTGGAGGTAGTTTGACTTGTCCTGCCTCCCCGTCCCAGCCTTTGCTCACAACGCCGATTGGCTCGGATCCGGTCGTTTGAGTCACGATAGCCGCTATGAGATTTCTTTTACATTTTAGCCGATTCGATCGTGCGGATTCGATTGACGTGTCCCGTGTTTGCCTTTGCGATAGTTGACTTGTCCTAGGCGCATGCAGCCGATTGGATAGGATGTAGATTTACTTTCATAGTTAAGGCGTTTATGATTATGCTTGTCCTGAATCGCCAGGCGTGCGCGGCCGTTAGACCTGGTCCGATCGTGTGCCATCGATGAGACTTGTCCTGTTGGAGCGATCGGCCGATTCGGGATCCGTGTGGTTGTATTTGTCTTATCGTTCTTTCGAAGTGTTTAGCCGATTGCTTATCACGTTCATTAGCTGTTTTATGTTCAATTAGCTAAATCTGTTAAAACCGCCTTTGGACCCGAGTTATTAGTACGATTTTATTGATCATCATTATACATCTAGATATGATCTAATAACTCATTGTTATAATCAATGGCAGAATCGGCCGGATGCCTGATCGGCCGATTTATTGCTCTAATTGATGATTAAACCATCTTCTTGCTATCAAATTAATTACATCCCATTAATAATTACCTTGTTTACATTTTATTCGATAATGCATCCCCGCAAAGTCTTAATGATTTGATCGTTTACCGACGAAATCGGTCGCTAGCCACCGATCGCATGTTATAGCATCGGCCGATTTCGTATAGTTTGTATCACAGATTCGTTTGCCTGGCATTTAATACATAAATGGATGGGCCGTGCTGCTCCTCGTCGATGGCCGATTTTGTCTATCTTACGTCGGAATCGGCCATGGCTGCACATCGGTCTATCCGGGCCGATGACCCGGAATTTTACACCTTTTATTGTCTTTGTTGGTTTGCAGGAAAACCATCCGGCACGCACCAGCAGCACACGAGAATCGGCGAGCCGAGCCGATCCGTTGGGAGCACAGGGCCCCGCATCAGCCGGGGTTTCGGTGGACTCTCCGGATAACGGTGTGTTGGCGACTTTTGACGTCAACACTTGTACATTGAACGAAGACGAAGCCTTGCATGCAAGCACACGAGATAAATAGGCCCATAAGAAAGTGAATACTACCACATACGTAGAGCTTTGAGTGAGAAACAGAAAGATTAGCCAAAAATCCATAAATAAATAATGCAACCCAGGATCATCTCTTGCGTGCGGGAGCGCTGTCATTAATTCTGCGAACACTAAATATATATATAGAATCAAGGGGTTTGGGTATCGTTAACTTTGATCCTCAAATGAATGCTAGATTTCGTTAAAACCTTTTTCGCAAGGGAGATTTTGTTTAAACTTGATCTCACTGAAATTTTTAGATAATGTATGGAACTACTCCCTCTTTTCATTATTAGGCCAGTCTCAGTGGAGGTTTCATAGACAATAAATAGAGTGCCATGTAGGCATTTTTGATGATGTGACAAGTGTATTAATGAGGAGAGAGGTAAATGAGTTTCATGAGGATGAAACTCTCCATATACGGTTACCTAGATAGTTTGTGTCTTGCATGTAACCTAGAAAACAACAATAGATGAAACTATGCATTGAGAGAGGGGTGTTTCATCCTAGTTTCAAACACTTTTAGATGACGTGTCACTCTAGGTAATTGTGTCCATGAAACTTCCATTGAGACTGGCCTTACATGTCATTTTGGAGTTAGACACGAGAATTAAGGAGAAGTGAAAAATGTGGGTGCACTAAAAAGGAGGAGGAGAGAGATAGAGATAGGGATGTACTCCCTCCGTTTCTATATGTAAGCATTTCTAGAATCCCGAAGTAGAAATAGTCAAGAGAGAAAATGTCATATATAACCCTCATTTTACACTATCTCATAAATTCTTCACTCACCCACCAATCCATCAATTTTTGTCCTATTCATAGGAATGCTTACATCGTGGAATAAAATTTGAATTCTTAGAATGCTTATATAAAGGAACGGAAGGAGTAGTGGAAAGAGGGAATATTGTATTGGGAAGAGGGAAATGTGTATTAAGAAGCGAGAATGACATGTAATTGGAGAAAAGTGAGGAAGGATAGAATGACATGTAATGTGAACAGATATAGTATATATGGAAGTGAAAATCAGAAAAAAAAAAAGATGCAACATCAAAGATTGTAGCTGCAGGAGGGGCATAGTGTAGACCCCTTGTTTTGTCGGTGGTTTTTGCTGAACTCTGCTGCGTAAGATGGGATCAAGTTACTTGTTCCAGCAGGAAAAATTCATTTTATTTCACATTTTCCAAGTATGGCACGTCGGCTTTTTAGTCCAGTTACGTGAAATGAAAGTACATCTTTCAGTACACTCTTTCATTTCACAGTTTCATAGGCTGAATGAGACATTAAATTATTGCATAGGTGTACCAATGTGGATTCGTGTTTTTCTACACATGAAAGGAAAATAGTCTCAATGCATCTTTCATTCTTCTTCCATCAACTTGGAAAGAGTGTCACCATCATTTCATCCTAATGAAAAGTTTCCCTCCTCTTTCATATTAAATAGAATGTCATGTCATCGTTTCTGCTCATGTGTCACCTAATAAATGACAAATGAAAGACCCACCGAGAATGGCCTAATAATGAAGATGACAACGAATGTGCTTGTTGTCCCCTAGTTGCCCCTTTTTTTAAAAAAAATCAATTTTGCACGACACACTATTTTATCCAAGCAACACACTACTTTAGGAAAACACAGTTAGGCTAAAAAATAGGAATAAAATTCTATGCGGTTGGTCACACTCCCTCGCCCGTACGACCCCGCCTCGATGGAGTCCACGTGGAGATCAAACAGAGCCGACGATGCCTCGTCCCCAGCCTGACCGTATCGGCTTCAAGGCGTAGCCTCCGTCGGCTTTGGCTCCACCGATAGCCGTCTACGATTAGAGTGAAGAAAATGCTATACTCCATTAACGATGCCGCATCTCTCTACCCATGCCACCTATCCGGCGAGGCTCCATCGCATCCGTGTCCGACGACCTTGAGGATGTTGTCGGAGGGATCGTCCAACCTACTTGGCCACACATGCAAGTGTCGACCGTCGCCGCGGTTCAGTGTCGTCGGGCATGATGACAACCGAAGTTGCTGGACAGGAGGAAGACACAGCCTCCGGGCATGAGGACGACATGCTTGCAGCCGTTGTTGGGGATCATGGACTTGAATGAGAGAAGGCAGAACAAGTTTGATCGGTTGTTTAGTTCAGCGATGGATGTTCTTCGGAAAATGGCGTACGAACATGTGTATATTTTCTTAATCCACATACACACTCGTCATCCGATGCTAGTTGCAATGCTAATACGCACCAACGAGCACAGAGCTTCCATGATCATGCACCTCCGAGTCCGGTGGATGACACCCATGCAGAAATGTGCGTCAACCACGAGCCATTCGATGCCTCGATCCTCCCTAACAGTGCGCTCCAGGGGATAGTACTAGATCGATGACGAACGAGAAGACACAGACGAAAATGATGTACACGAAGGGGAAGGCAGCGATGGAAGAAAGACGATGTGGTGGCCGGTGTCGGTGAAAGCGGCCGCGGTGATAGACCTGGGACATTTTGGGCTGGCGTGGGAGCCGATTCAAGCTGAGCTTGGATCAAGAAGTTCAGCCGAAGCCGTGGACGCTACGCGTAGAATCCAATGAACTCAAGACCGTTTGATCTCCACGTGGATTCCATCGAGGCGGGGTCGCACGGGAGAGGGAGTGCGACCCGGCCGCATGGAATTTTATTCCAAAAAATAGTGTGTGCTTGGATAAAAAAGGGCTTCACGTTTTTTCGGAAAAAAAGACTTTAGATCTAATCTGCATTATTCTAACAAATTCTGTCAATAAACGATCTTAGGGTGTGTTCGTTTCCCGAGGTCTAAACTTTATAGCCGTCACATAAAAAACAATCTTATTATTTAGGAGTATTAAATAAAGTTTAATTATAAAATAAATTATAGGCCCCTAGACTAATTTACGAGACGAATCTAATAAGGTTAATTAAGTCGTGATTAGAAGACGGTTACTCGTAGCATCACTTTAGTAAACATAGATTAATTAAGCTCATTAGATTCATCTCAAAATTAGCACCATCTGTCAAAATGGTTTTGTCATGAATGTCGAGTCTTAAACTCGGCACTAGTACTACCCGGTCCCTCACGAGCGTGAAATTCGATGGTGCAACACACGGAACACACAGGAACACAAGATTTTAGACAGGTTCAGTGCCCTCGAAATGAGAGTAATACCCTACGTCTTGTATGTTATGTATTGCCTTTATCGGATTGCTAATTGCGAGTTGTCGAGTGTAGGAACTTATCCTAACTTGTGAGAACATATGAGAACTTGTCAGAACTTATCTTTCTATGGATCCCCGCCCCGTCTTATATGTCCTGGGAGGCAAGGTTACATGTATAATCCTAGTTGGATACAATATCTACATACTTAGAAACTCTATCTCTAAGCTTCCTTATCAATTCGTAGTCATACTCGGTCGGTCTTGTACTTTCCTTGAGGATTAATCTAGTCTTGTTGTCCGCTTCGTTTCCATACCGGTCTTACGGAATCTTCCGGAATCCTATACCGGTCGGACGTCACTCAGTGGGCTCGCCCCACCGGTCTTATGTCTTCAATACGTCACCATATCCTTGATAAATCATTCTTCCGATCAATATATACCCGTAAGGTAGGTCTACGACAATTAAATTGATCGAAATATTTATAAATAATAAGATTCTCTTTGATGTGACAACGCTAAATTTTAGAGGGCAGAAAACAAAGCTTAGAGTAAAAAAAATGCCATTGACTAAGCCCATTTTATCTTGGCAACAGGCTATATGCCTATATGGATCTTGGACCTAGCCTGTCCTGTTACTCTGATGAAGAAATTGAACCACCGAGCCACCGATTTGGATACAGATCTTGTTGCACTTGTCTTGCATCTCATGCATGGCCCCAGTGCTGTTGCATCGTCATCCAAATTTGCTAAACAAGGACTGAGTACGCATTATTTGCATAATATACGATTACCCCGTCAGACTTGAACATAGATGCACAGGTACGGATCAGCCATGACCAAGAACTCCACCGACAGGATCCGAGGCTCTTGCGTCCCCTTCGGCGTACAGCTATCGGTGGATCACATGGCTAGCAAGTCCTACTTGCGTCGCAAATTAAGGAGGCAAGAGAAGTTCAAGGCATCCCATGATTTACTGATAATAATACTAAGCCGAAGGTACTATTAGGTCTCATCCTTGTATTGAGAGAATAAATTACCTCTTGGAGGTAATTTATCTATTGTGTCATTCTCACTGTCTTTCGAATCGTTAAGGGTACAACATTCTACTTCGTTCCTTTTCCCTTCCGAGGGCCTATGGATTTGTCGTTAGCATATACTACTTCTTCGTTTGTCGGTGAGGGTTGTCTGCTGGTGGCAATGCTTATTTTGGTCGATTCAGAACTATCAAACTGTACACTCCTATTCAGGCTGCTGGCATGAATCTCCCTTACAAACTCTACTTCTGCCATTTCAAGTAGTGCTTTTTGATCCAAGCAACACACCAGTTAGCAAGTTATTTTTCTTACAAAATTGATCTTTTTAAGGGCATGTATAAAGGAGAGCCTATTGTGGTCTCTTCAAGCACATGTATCGAAACAAAGAGACATAAAACAACTCTAATCATATAAAGGAGAGACTCTACATGCTGTCTTTTAATAAATACATATTATTAATGATCTGTATGACATAAGTCGTCTCTTCACTTGTACAACGGTGCTCGAGTTGTCTCTTATATCGGAACACGTGATAGAGACCGTCTCTTCGTCAAGAGCCCACCCAGCCATCTCTTCAAGGGTTAGAGGGACTATTTGTAAAAATACACTCGCCACATCAGTTTAAGAGCCCACTCATTTATTACCTTTGTACATGCCCTAAAAAGGGCACTCTCTTACTGTACTCCTTTCCAATTTGCACTGACTCGTCGCTCTTTTATATAGAGCACTAGTTTGGCTTCATATTGTTTCTTCCTCAAGAATTGCCGGTTAGTACAAACTTAAAACAGACAGGGCAAGTTGTGATCCTTCTTTTTGGAAAACAAGAAGAGAAGAGGTCGCTGCTATGAGTTGTACATGGTCCCTGGGACCCCATAGATAATAATGCCTGCCGGATTCAATAGACTGACCAGGAACTTGTAGGTCCTGACCCCCAGATCACACGCTACTTAAGAACGTGCCCTGCGTGCTCGTGCACTCACAATCCACGAACAGGCCGGGGTTAGCTGCTGTCAGCAGGCGCACCGACGAGTGGACTCCCTCCCTCTTCCATTGGATTTTTTTTTTTTGAAACACTCTTCCATTGGACTGGTACAAACAGAGACCACTTTCGTAAAAAAACACAGGCCACGGGCGGTAGAAGTGGCCAGTCAGTCCGTACTCCAGCTGTAGCAAGATTTCACATATCTGAAGGCCCAAGCTCTGATTCGGCAGTAACCGTAGAATACGCCACGGGAACGCAACTGTTCGTTTCCTGGGCCTCTAAAATTTAACACTGTCACATCAAAGAGAATCTTACTATTTATAAATATTTCGATCAATTTAATGACAAAAACTTATTAACAGATTGGTGCTAATTTTCGAGATGAATCTAATGAGCTTAATTAATTTATATTTTGCTAAAATGATGCTACAGTAACCGTCTTCTAATCGCGACTTAATTAACCTTGTTAGATTCGTCTCGTGAATTAGTTTAGGAGCCTATAATTTATTTTATAATTAAAATTTATTTAATACTCTTAAATAGTAAGATTATATTTGATGTGACAGCTATAAAATTTAGACTCCAGAAAACAAACACACCTATAGTTGCCATCTCTTCGGATCAAGGTCCCTGTCGAATCAAAGAAATCGACCCGTTTCAGACTCAGACTTCCAAAAGGCACTGCTGGGAGTGCTGGGCCGCATCATTAGATGGTTGTCCACTAGGTGTGTTCGTTTCCTCCTCTAAAATTTAAAGATCGTCACATTAAAGAGAATCTTATTATTTATGAATATTTCGATCAATTTAATGACAAAATCCTATTGACAGATTGGTGCTAATTTTCGAGATGAATCCAATGAGCTTAATTAATCTATATTTTACTAAAGTGATGCTACAATGAATCTGTCTTCTAATCATGACTTAATTAGCCTCATTAGATTCGTCTCGTAAATTAGTCTAGGAGCCTCGTAATTTGTTTTATAATTAAACTTTATTTAATACTCTTAAATAATAAGATTCTTTTTGATGTAATAGTCTCTAAAATTTAGACTCAGGAAACGAACACCCCTGTGTCATCATATTGCACAAGCGCCAATATCATTCTTTCCGAAAGGTGGCCCCTGTCTTTTCTCTTGGGGTTGAATTTAACTGCTTATCCACGCGAATAGAACACGAAATTAGATGGGTTGATGGGTTCGAGGATGGTCAACTTTTCTCTTGTTTGATGGGTTGCGATTTTTTTTTAGGATAAATTGATGGGTTGGCTTGCGAGTTGCAACAACAGGAAAAGAACACGAAATTAAATCATCCTGATTGACACGGTTTGCTGACCCAAAAAGAGAGAAACGTTGGGTCAGTTATGAAGCCCAGCTTCAGAAAGCTGTTAGGCTGCGCTTGTCCGCAATCGGAGGCCTAGCTATCATAACTTGAGGTCCAGCCCATTCAGTCCAGTTGTCTCATCAAAAGAAGACCCATAAAATGTTCTAAAGAAAAAAGAAGACCCATAAAATTATTCTGCGATCCAAAACGAGATTACGCGAATGGTTCTGACGCTGACGTTGCTCCACCTGTGCCTCCTGGAATGTGGAATGGTCGATTCCAGTTGGACTGGATTATCTCCATTTTCGTCCCGGACGTTCACCCGTTTGCAGGCAATAAACAGGAGGGGTTCCTCCCGTCGCTGCCACGCGCCTTCGAAGGGGATCGAAGCCGGATAACGTTTTGGATCGTTCGTATTATCCTCCCTCAGCGCATGGGCGAAACCACAGTCCAGAGACGTGGCGCAGACAAGCGCCGCCGCGCCGGCCATATGCCAAACCGTATTTCCTGTATCCCAGCACGGCATCGGTTGCATCGTCGTCTGTTACTCGATCACCGCTCACTATCCTTCTCCTCCCGCGACGCGGCGCGTCGCTGTCGAGATAAAAATGGCCTCAAGAACGATAAGCGTGTGCGCGTAGCCTGCAGGGCATCGCTGAGCTGGGGTGCAACTGTTTAGAAGTGCCGGCACGAAAGCTCTCCGTTTGGCATCCGATCTGGGTGCGTGCGCTGTCACTGCATTGCTGCAAGATGTCGGTTTTGTTTCGCTTTAATTTGTTTGGGAAGATTTGCGCGAAAGCACTCTTCACAAAAGCACTAGGTTTTGCTGGAGAGCACTCTTCAATTGTGTTATTTGCCAAAAAGCACTTAAGCTAATATAATAATGTATGAGAGAGAGAATTGTTTAAATGACCAAACTCCACCCTCCCTAACATGGTGGATGTTACATTTTGTTGTGCCATATGAACTTATATGTGGCTGAAAGTGACTGAATCATATTTTGTTGTGCTACTGTTTGCACAAATACGACTAAAGTTATTTTGTTTGGCTATTACTTGCACAAACATGGATAAACTTATTTTGTTGTGCTACTGTTTGCACAAATATGACCATGTGTGGGTAGGACCATATGCTATATGAACTTGAAATTGATGCGATAAATCTCTGTTGTTTAATTGTCTTATACTTAACTAGTTACTAGTTGATGAAATCATAAAGTGAAACAAAGTCATATACAAGCTTGGAGGGAGCGGTAAGCAGGAGCTTGTTTTCACGGGAAACGGCTCTGAATAATTGCAAACTGCGAACCAATAACCCGCAGCAGATAAAGCATGACACCAAACATAGTACTGTAGCTCGAGGTAATCGGTTCACTCGCTACGTCTCCAGTGACGTGTTAAGTTTCTACCACAAGCTAGGACGAAAGACTAACTAGGAAAGGCGTCAACGGAAAGAAAAATGCAACCCCCGGTAAACCGATGAGACCATCCATCCAGGTGTGCGCGACGCGACGGCTACCTTCCACTGGCGCTCGTCCACGGACGAAAAGCATCAGCGTCTCCGAAAAGGAGAGACCGAAAAGGGCACGGCCCCTTACGTGGCGCCGAGGCGATAATTGCCGTCCCGATCAAGCCCAATCGCGGCCGGAGAATCTCCCAAGAGATCACCGAACCTGCCGCCACGGAACAGGTGTCAGCGGCGCAAACCTCCCCCTCGCAAACGTGATTTCCCCTGTTGTTGTCGCCACTTTTCTTTTCTCCGGGTCGTAGCATGGACGCGCGCCTCGTGTCGCCGTGACGAGGCAGCGGCGTGTTTTGTTGGTTGACTCGATACTGCTGCACGGCTCACCCACCAGCAAGGCAAAGGCCAGACTTTTCGGCAACCAACCAAGCCGGCAGGAGGCGACACCAAAGAGCGCTATGATTAATTGTTAACACTCGGATTTTTAGCGTGTGAGCGTATTGTATTGTATGCTGATGCCGAACCGTGTCGTCGTCGTTCCGGGTGTTCTTCTACTCGGAAGCCGAATTTAAAACTTGAGCTTTTCGTCGCAAACGGCATGAAAGGAACATTCATCCCGGCCCTTTTATATTCGAAGGTTTGCGCGTCCGTTTCCACATGTTTGCACAATCATATAGTGGTCAAATTAAACCGTAGAACACGAAAACGAACGGGCAAATCGCAGTTTGGTCAGCAGAGGAAGCGGAATTTGGCACTGGGTTATAATTACATTTCCTCAGACGCTCGAGAAAGTTTCTTCGAACGTCTAGGATTACATGTGCTTTTGCTTTCCTTTTGTGGGAAAAGGGCGGGCTGATCTGTCCTAGTAGTACCAAGATTGCAGATGCCCAGAAAAAAATAACGAAATAATCCTTTCTGCTGTAATAAGCAGTTCTGCAAGCGCAAGCATGTCGCGGTGTTTGTTTGATCTTTGTCGCTTCTTTATCCGATCCTTTGTTGATCTGTGGAGGCGAATTTTGAGTTTGGTATTGGGGGCGAGAAGTCTCCCAGGAAGTTACCAAACCAAGAACGGCTAGTCTCCGGTGTCGGCTCCTCCATTGGTCAGGACCTCTGGCGCCGCCTGAGATTGACGACGACGACGCTGACGTTATCCGCGGTCTGGCGCGCCAGCGCGAGCTTGGTGAGCAGGATGGCCGCATCGGCGCACGCCTTGTCCTCGGCGCCCTCGCCGTCGCTGTCGTCGGAGTTGGCGCCGTCGCCGGACCCGGCCTCGTCCTCCCCGCTGCTGCCGCTGCTCTGCCTGGGGCTGAGGTTGGAGGTCGGGCTCCCCTGCTCCGGCGCGCCACGCGGTGGCGCCGGCCTGCTCCGGAGGCATGCGCGCACGACGTTGCAGGCCACCTCGTTGCTGACCACGTCCCAGAGGCCGTCGCTGGCCAGGATGAGGAACTCGTCCTCGCCGTCGTTCCGCTCCACCACGCGCACCTCCGGGTCGGAGATCACGAACGGCTTGAGGTAGCTGTCGCCGATGGCGCGCGACATGGCCAGCATGCCGAACACGCGCGCGCCGTCCCAGAAGATGACGCGCCCGCCCGCCGCTTGGATCCGCTCCAGCTCGTCGGGACGGTCCGGCTGAAATCAAACAACAAGGATTCTCTCTGTTTAGAACAACATATACTAGTTCGAATTTCGCAGTGTAATAATATCCCAAAAGATGGTATGGTTAGCTCTATTCTACAGTTTGCCGTGGAAGAAGTGTCGGTTGCATAAAATACCTTGTGGTCGGATGAGAGCGGGATGGCGGCACCGCCGCTGCAGAGGACCGCCCGGCTGTCTCCCGCGTTGGCAACGACGAGGTGGCGGGGGCCGACCACGGCGACGACGGCCGTGGACCCCACGTGGTCGCACTTGGGCAGCTGCATCTCGCAGCGGCAGGTGGGAGGAGCCGAGCCGGCGTTCCGCCTAGAACCGACCGCCTCGGCGTCCATCCGCGCGTAGCTCTTGTCCATGACGCGCCTCCACCGTGCGGCCTCGTCGCCGGCGCCCGCGGCGGCGGCGGTCGCCTCCTCCGCCACGATCTCGTGCATCCGCTCCCCGCACGACGTCGCGACCTGCATGCACATGCAACCAATCAGTCAAGACACACCCGGCGCGGAGTGAGATCAAAACAGGCGGCCGGCGCGCGAATCCGGCTTCTGCCGGTGAACCGGATCGAGCAAGCGGCACTTACGTGGGAGCACCCATGGCCGTCGAAGACCGCGAAGAAATGGTGGCCGTCGAGGAAGCCCGGGCGCGCGGACACCGTGTCCTCCATGTCCCGGCGCCGCCCGCACACCGACGTGACGCCGTACGTCGGCGCCGGCCAGCTTGACCCTTCGTCGTCCTCGTCGTTCTCCAGCCTCGGCCGCTTCTTCGCGGGCCCGTCCTCGGCGACCACCCTCAGCCGGCGGATCTCCATCCTGCGCCGCCGCGCCGCGCGGCTGCCCGCGTCGCACTCCGCCTGCTTCCTATCCGACGCTGCGGCCACCTCGCAGCAGATCTCGGCCATCCAACAGGCAACAACGACTTCGCGGCGAAACCTCTCGGTCCGACGATGGATTGCCTTCCTATCCGCACCGCACCGCAGGAGGAGAAATGTTGGCTTCTCTGTGTGTTTCCGGTGGCGGGGTCTGGTTTGCTGAGAGCGAGAGAGGGGGGGGGGCTGGGCTAGTTGTACAAGTGGTGGTGGCGTCGCGATATAAAAGCCGGGGGCCGGCCACGCGCCTCCCGTACAGTTGTGCGATGCAGCCGAGGCCGTCGGATCCGCTCCACGTGACGCGCGCCCGTGGACGGTACGTGCCCCGGGACGCGTGTCGATCGCCCGCGCGGCCACCAGGCGGAGCGGAGCTGGGGCGCCCCACCGCGTGACACGAGTTACGCGAGGCCTTCTTGGGGGGTGTTTGGTGTTCGGCGCGGGGAGGGCGGTGGGGCGCGACACGTACTACGCTGCCTCAGCGGCACGTTGGTTGTGTGGGCGGGTGGAGGAGGGACCGGGTCTACGTGGTTGACGCATCCTGCCGCCGTGGAGGGATAAGCGCGAGGTCGGCAGGGGAGGCAAGGGGGCGGAGACACGTGGAGGCCTGGGGCGGTGTACGGGCTACGTACAGCTAGACGGCTCGCGGCTCGTTTCAGTCCTCCAGCTTGGCTCGGTCCGGAGATGCTTCCAATTTTCGTTGTTTTAATTTGACTGCGACTATATTTTACCCGTATCTGTAAACTGACCCCGTTCATTGGTGCGCTGCTGCCTCCTACAGTCCACTTACTCCTCCTATGTGTCCTATACGGTTTCTTTACTGGACGACAGTGAAGTGCAACCACGCGCTTCCGTTCATGCAAAATTCAAAGAGTGTACAAACAAACTCTTTCATGTATAAAGAGTTGCCAAATGGGGCTAGCAAAGCTACTGTTCCGTACGCAACCATCTCCGCACGCGAACCATGTGAGTTTGGCGTCGACCTGTCGCTGTGAAATTAACCAGCGTCCCTGTCCGGGTGGCAAAGCATATATTGCCATGTCAGTACAGTACTTGCTCACTCAAAGCCTGAAACCCGAGCACGTACGCACGGGAAAGAACTCCATGGGGAGTCAGTAATCACATTCACATCGCGAATGCCACACGTGTTAGGCTGGAGCGTTTGCTCCGTAAGCAGGACAGACAGGCAGACACTGCAGGGAATCCGGCAGATTGCGCGGCGATGAGTGACTGTACTCCATCGAAAAATCAGTGTCCTGCGATCCAGCTGAGCTACTACACACATTCGAATAACGGTGTACGCCGCCGCCCGTTGCCGTAGGCGACATGCGGCGAATCGCGTGTGCGGACAACAGCGGCACACCACACGATCTGAATCACTCCTCTTTTTTTTCTAATAATATCCTTGCTCTACTTTAAGATAAAAGTCGATCTCGGTGAACTGAACCTTGCACGGCCCTCAGCACCGGCGTCAAGTACACTGTATACGTACAACTCGTGTGTGTTCGCGGGCCAGATTTTTCTGCGCAAGTTGCAGCTAGCCCACCACTTCATGGTCCCTACGCGGTACGTACGCACTGGCACGGGCCACGTCGCCAAAGGGCCTTGATAATTCCGGCACTTGCTCGACCCTGTCCGCCCTCTCTCTGGCCAGACGCAGCGGCACGTACCCGGTTCACTGGTTCGGCGCCTCGCGCACCGCGCCTGCGCGCGCCCAGCCAGACACCTGGTCCGGCCTGCCGGCTGGATATTTTCTCCTCGTGTGATTGGCCGCGACGCAAGGGTAAATATCTGCACGCTTCTTTTGTTTGTTGCGGCTAGTTATTTTCCCGGACATGGTTGAAAGGCAGCACGCTCTTCGCTTCTTCGGTGACACGGTGCGTCGGTTATCGGCTGACACGAAGCTGGACATCTACAGGGCGGTGGGCCGCATCGAGATCTTCTTTCTCTGTGGCGTGGCGCCATCACTCTCGTCAGCAGCTTTTCTGCGCTGAGATGTGCGGGATCGGTTTCGTAAAAGTCATTCGATCGTAATGTGGTTCACCATCACGTATAAAGCGGACAAGTTAGAATGAGATATATCAATCGAACACACGAGGGTAGTTTATAGTAGTCAGTAAGTAAAACACTTGATTACGATGAGGCACGACACGAATTATTCTATTCTCGCAGAGACAAACTGCAACAAGTTCGTTGCGTACCCTCGCCTATTTTTTATCGCCACGAGTCCTCCAACGAAACCCAGGGTTCGGCAAAGTATCAACACGGGAACATCTCTCTCTCTGTCCATGCCTTGAACGATCACAGTGAAGAGCCCCTTTCATTTTTCTATTTTTGGTTTCGGTTGTGCAAGACGCCAAGCAAAGATACAAGTACTTGTAATGACGCAAGTCCTTCCACCTGTCATCGTCCGCTTAAACCTGACAGCCGGCATGCAAGCTGGGGCCTGGGGGCTGCCTTGCTTCCGGACTACGACTGCGACGCAGCACGGCACCCCGCGCTGCCGGTGACCGGACGCGCGCCGCTGCCCGCCACGTAAAGCCGGCACGACGGCGACACCACGCGCTGCATCGCATCGCAGCTCGGTCTCGCGCCCGCGTCAGAGCTCCGTATCCGCGCCGCGATCCGGTCAGGAGGCGCGGGCCGGGGGCCGCGCGACGTGTTCGGTGCCAGGGCCGGGGCGCTCGCTGTCAGGGAGATCGCGCTGCTGGGGTCTCGGATTCGCGCACGAGATTTGTCACTTGTACTCTTCTTTCCGCATTTCCTTCTTTTCCCCCGCGCAATGAATAGATGGCGGCCCGGAAGCTTTTCGCCCCTCGCGATGGTCCCGTCCCTCGCGACGAGCCTGCACGTCGATTTCTGCTGTCTCCGCTTTCCCGGATGCGATGGACGCGTGCAATGTCGCAGCGGCGGCATCTTGCGCTGGACGCCCGTTCCTGTTGCGCCGGGTTGGCAACCATTACAACTTCTGTCCGGCAGCAGTTGTCATCGGCGTTAGGTGCCAAGTGTTTTCTCGTGCATCCAGATTTCTCAACTGCCGTTGTCGAGCTTGGACAGCTCACATACAAGGCATTTAACTCAGGTCATCCGTGCAGAACCGGTTAAGCGAATGCCAGAGGACAAGAAATTGATGGAAACAAACACCCAACGTCTAGAAGGCTACTAGAAGCGATCACGGATGAAAGTAACTGACCCCAACTGGTAGTGTAGCTGTAAGAGTCTTCACGCACTTGCAATACACAGCCCATCAGAGCTGCAAGATGCAAGACCAACCATCTTCACATGCCCTTAAAAGAACTGTAAAATAGGGCATCATAACTGATTTATTCATGTCAAGGTTATTTTACAAGCATCTATAGTTTGCCATGACTTGCGAGGACACACACAGCACTATGGTAACAACCATAGTCTGCCTATTGGTTCATGTTTGGATAAAAACCATTAACAGTCATTCCTCCATCGACCGAGACGGTCTGGCCAGTAATGTAAGAGGAACCAGGCATGCAAAGGAACGCAACCAGGCCCGATATTTCTTCAGGCTCTCCAACCCGTCCAAGCGGTGTGCGGCCCACAAGTTGGTCCACAAACCCTTTATTTTCCAGAAGCTGCGCACGAAAGAAATAATGAGAAGATATGAGTACGAGTCCACAACAGGTTGTCAACTTACTGAGCAAAATTACGATACAAAGTAACACGAATGATAAGGCAAGACCCTTACCTTTTCCGTAAGTGAAGTCCTGATGTACCATGGGGCAACAGAGTTGGTTCTTATGTTGTCCTTTGCCCATTCACATGCCAAATTCTTGGTTAACTGGTTAATGGCACCTAAACAAGACTCGTAGATTGTTACGAAAACCCAACTCACCTTCTGTTCATCATATGGTCAGGAAAAAGAAGCTTGAAATGCATCGGAGCTACAATTGTTACCTTTAGTCATAGCATATATACTTCCGCTGAACACGGCTACCATACCGGCAACTGATGATATGAAAACAATGCTGCCAGATCCGGACTGTTTTAAAAGAGGATGTGCGATTTGGCACAAGTGATATGTGGATTCAAGATTGGTGGCCATCAAAATCGAGTATTCTTCTGCAGAAAATTCAGTAGTTGATTTCCGTATGTTTGTCCCCACATTGTTTACCTACAAGGTGTCACCACTCAAGATCAACCGATAAAGGACACACAGACATACTTTGTACATGCATATTGCAGAAACAAAAGAAGAGAGAGAAAGTACACATGGAAGTGAAATAGCAGGTCAACCTGTAACCTGACGAGGCAATCAGTTTCTATTGGTTTCATAGTATAGAATTAGCGAGTGCAGATCTCAAAGGGAAATATCCAACAACACACCAAAATTTGAGCACCAGTTTCATCAAGAACTTCAAATTAAAGCTTAACATATATCTCACCACTAATTCAACTATGTTCTGTGAGAGAACACAAAACAGAACTCCTTTGAGAATTTCTTCCAGGATTTGCGTATCTTTTTTTTTTTTAATGAGAATACAACATGCAGCGTTTCATTAAGACTTTTGTTGGCATAATAGCCCGCCATTACGATGTAAGTGAAGTGAATATAGGTCCCCCAAAATTCTAAGTTTGTCTCAGTCGTGTGCCTTTAGTTATAAGAAATGCATAGAGATAGTGTGAAACCAAGCCTAATTTGTTCGGTAACTACATATAAACTTGGCGATTCGCTCTAATCCAAATGTTACTTTATTCCTGTAGACATCATGTTAAATTAACTCTCCAACTTCACGGCAGTTTCGTTTTTTCTCGAACACCTTCTAGGCAGTTTTGAGTGTCCTGCCAACAGAGTTTCCAACACATCTCCGTCAAGAAAAAGAGTTGTATACATATGTTTTTTTCCTCGAATGGAGTTGCATACTTCTGACATGACAACTTGGCAATTCAAGCCTTTGTTGAATACGATTTAAGTTAGAGGAGAATACTAACTAAGTAACAACTAATTAAATGGCCAAATGAGATTTCAAAAAGCCTCAATTCACTTGCAGAGGTTTATAAGTTCAGGCACCAAAGGTCAAGACTAATCACTTCCTACAAATAAAAATGGACATAGAGATAATCTCATTACATTCCTACCCTGTTCTTTTCATATGTATGGTGAGGTATCATCACAAAGAAATGAAACTAACAAGTCGTTTCTGTGGACGAACCTAAGATTATGTTTCATTCGATGGGATTATTTGTTCCAGTGAATGTGGATTAAGGGTTTAAGGTTTTAATGTCCCGTTCTAATGCAATTCAAAAGCTATGATAATATAGGGCATATGAGGAACAAGATGTCGATAGTTCAACCCCTATCATTTTATTAATGGCTGGCATTTGGATCATACTAAAGGAACTACAGTACAACACTAAGCGGTTACCATCTCAACCTATTGTTGCAATGTATATAGGTACTTCACAGAAGTTACGGTTCCTCATCTTTGCCATAAACTCAGACATCTAGATTGGGATTTCCCTTTCGGCAAATGTGTTTCTACATGTAATCAGAAACTTGGTACACACACACCATTTCCACGGTAGCAAGGATTAGGTCGGACTCACGAGAATGTCGAGCTTGCCGCCGAAGCGATCGGCGACCTCGCGGATCAGGCACTCCCGCTGGTCCCGCACCGAGAGGTCGCAGACGGAGCCTGTGACGCGGAACCCCCTGGCCTCCCACTCCTTGAGGCGCTCGCCTAGCTCCTCCTCCTTCCGGGAACACGTATGCACGGTGGCCCCCAGAGCCGCCAACTCCTCCACCGTCGCACGCCTACGCAAGCACCCGCACAATCATCGTAGGTGCTTTGATGCTACGGAGATTGGATAGGTGACCTACCCGATGCCGCGGGTGCCGCCGGTGACGAGCGCCGTCTTGCCATGTAGCGCCCATCTCCCCGGCGTCCCAATCGCCGCGCTCGAGGTCTCCGCTGCCGCCATGTCGCGCTGCTCTGCTCCCGGGCCGGCTACCGTGTCCTGATGCGGAGAGGGTCGATAAGAAAGAGGATTCGAGATTGGAAAAAATTCAACTCACACACCGACAGAAATGGGACCGTCAGAATTCGTAGCCCGGCAACGGCTTCCACTAGGTGGGCCATATCTCACCCTCCGCTCGTCAGAGGCACCTTGGAAGTTGTCATCGCTGCTGGGCTCGCGCTCGCGCCTTCTGCCCTTGGCGCTGCCGGCTGCCGCTGCCTGTCTTCTCCGGCTGCGACTGCCGGTGACAGCTGCTTCCAGTGCTCGTGCTCAACTCAGGTCGCCCCAGCATCATGCAAATATTTGATTCGCTCGACTCGTCTGAATGGAAGTGATAAAACCAAACACAATTGCACGCGGATGAAAATGCCAAATAACATGGATCTTCACACATTTACAATTAACATGTACCAGAAAATAGGAAAAATACACCACAACCTTCATATATGGTTCTGAAGATGTAAAATCAGCCATAGCCATTGATTTATTTACGTTAAGCTCTCTTAAACTATAGGCCTATTGACTTCGTTCTAGTCGCTAATTGGATAGAACCCATTGACAGTCATTCCACCGTCAACAGAAATTGTCTGTCCAGTGATGTAAGACGAACCGGGCATACATAGAAATGCAACCAGCGATGACACTTCTTCTGGTTCAGCCACACGCCTTAGTGGAGTTCGATGTATGATGCTATCCATAAATTCTTGATTTTCCAAAACCTGAAAAATATAGAAAAAAACGGTCAAAAGAAAAACTCTAGTTCGTTCTCAGGCATAGCTATCATTGTGTCTAAGTGAATATCAGAGAAGGATAATTCAGGTGTGTTCAGCACTGAAGGTTATTTGGAAAGAATGTGCCTAACATGCAATCAATCCATTTCCAGCTTCCTTGGAGTAACACCATAGCAAACTTCAGAGGAGCAAAAAAATTGGTCCTTACCTTCTCAACAAGGGAGGTTTTTGTATACCAAGGAGCCACAGAGTTGGTTCTTATGCTGTCCTTAGCCCATTCACACGCTAGGGTCTTGGCCAACTGGTTCATGGCCCCTTCAGTGTATCCAGAATAAAGATTAGCAAGCACTTCATGTGAATGACAAATAGTATAGGAAATTATGAAAGAAATATATCAATTACCTTTTGTCATATTATAGATGGAGCCACTAGATACTCCAACTACTCCAGAGACTGATGATATCAAGACAATGCTTCCTGATCCAGAGGATTTGAGAAGAGGGTGTGCAAGTTGGCAAAGATGATATGCTGACTCCAGATTAGTGGCCATTATAAATGAGTAGTCATCTGCTGAATACTCAGTGGTTGGTTTTACAAAGTTTGTCCCAACATTGTTTACCTGAATGACGAAAACAAGGGAACACTAGAAGATAGCAATCATATTCAAATTTTTTAGCAAGAACACGAGAAGATAGCAATCAGATTAAACATTTTTAGTAAATTATAACAATCTTGTCATAGTACTCTGTCCAGTTTTATAGCCTATGTTTGTTCGAACGTCATATATTTAAGACCAAAGGATAAATACATTTCTCCAAATATAAACATGACCATCCAGCAAAAGGTATATGAATAAGATAAATTGGATTTACGATTTTCTAATTCTCCCAATGATGTAGAGTTTTAGGAATTTGTGAAGAACTTTGAATGGAAAAATACTTCAGTGAACACAGGGGCATGTGCCCACCCAAGCTTAATTATTATGGTTTAATATAAAAGCTTATATTAAACTATAATTAATAATTAAGCCATGGTGAGCACATACACTTATGCTCACAAAAGTCACTCTCCTTTGAATGGTATCCCACATGATGCTCGATGCAAATTGAAAGTTGCCTAAATTTATCTAAAAACCTGAAAATCACAACACTCAAACGAAATGGTTAAAACTGCATAGGACAGAACTTCCATCAGGACACGTGGGGAAAAACCTAGGAAAGCACAAGAAGAGGGGAATATTACGATTCCGCTTGAATGGAAACCTTCCTTCACCTCCTAGAAGTGTTATACCTGCAAGTATTTGATAACCACACCACACACAAGTAGATCGGGCACAAACAAGCCAAAGGGAAGAAACAAAGCACACAACAAAACACAAGGGAGACACGAGAATTTTTCACCGGAGTTCGGATCCCTCACAAAGAGGTTCCTACGTCTCCGTTGAGGAGCTCACAAAGAGCCGGGTCTCTCTCGAACCCTAATCCTCTCCAAGTAACCACAAAGGTCAAACTTGGTTTTCTTCTTCTTCGCTTGATTCCTCCTTTTTCGGAGGCGAATCACAACCTTCACAAACTTCCCAAGTCTCACCACAATCTTGGGAGGTCAAGTGTGACACCTAGCCAATCTAGAAGAACGAATTTCCAAGGGTAACAAGTGAAATAGAGATTGCTTGCAAATGGAAGATGTGCTCTAGGTTGGCGTGATGCTCTCAAGCTTGGATTCAAGCTGGAGACTCTCGAAATGGCCTTGTATCTCAAACAGAGTAGAGAGGAGTGAGAGAATGAGCTTGAGTGAGTTCATGGAGTTCAAAAAGCACCGGCCACCGACCTCACGAGTTGGGGCGGCTTTATATAGGAGAGGGAGAAAAAGATTTGTTGCTAGGTCAAGATGGGGATTGACGGAACTTCCGTCGGGGACGGAACTTTTGTCATCCCTCGAATCAATGTATAGCAACGGTCAGGTCGAAGTTCCGCTGAGAACAAAACTTCCGTGTGAATCCTTCCGAAAGTGATGGAAGTGCTTCTGTCAGGACTTGGTGAGCTGGGATTCTGGGTTAGGTCGAAGTTCCGTTCGAAATTGAACTTCCGCCAGGACCCCTCGGGTCTCGATGGAACTTTCGTTGGTTTATGGAACTTCTGTCCCCTCTAAGCATGTTGGTTTAACTTGCCTTTTTGGACTTTGGTATTTATCGGTATTTTTGGTTTCCAAACTGTTTTAGGTAACTAGAGTACATTCTTCTTTGCATGTAAGATCGTTTCACTCCTCTTGATAGTTTGGCACACCTATACTCCAAAAGCTAGAAATCTATTCTTTTAGCTCTTGCTTTTGAGTACTTGTTCCATCTTTTGTATGAGGGGTACACTTTCTCACAACGTAGGTAAATCACTTTTGATATCCTACACAATCATTTAAGTTCACGTTTTAATTCTTTGTCATTAATTACCAAAATCCACTAAGAGACCTAGTTGCATCTTCACAAATGTTCAAAACCAAATTTGTATGCGATGCGTTCAGAAACCACTTTTTAACTTCTGAATACTATTTGACTGATACCAAGCAATGTTCCATATATCATCTAGCCTTTGAGGTGAGCTCCAAAGCCTCCCGCAGCACATAAATTTGGCTATCGAAGACTATAATTTTAGGACATTGTGTATGCTTGTTTCTTTATCAAACGGGATGAAAGCTACTTTTTGTTATACCGAGAACACGTAATGAAGCTGAAAAGCTGTACTCACGAGGATGTTGAGATTGCCGCCGAAGCGTTCGGCGACGTCGCGGACCAGGTTGTCTCGCTGCTCCCTCACGGACACGTCGCAGACAGAGCCGGTGACGCGGAATCCCTTGGCCTCCCACTCCTTGAGGCGATCGCGGAGCTCGTCCTCCTTACGCGAGCATGTGTGCACGGTCGCCCCCAGCGCCGCCAGCTCCTCTACCACCGCCCACCTGCACGAAACACTCGAGCGAGCGAGAGAGCCGTCACACACACGGACCCCTGCAGCGTCTTCTAGGGAGTGGAGCAGAGGCGGAGATCAGGTTGGGAAAGGGGTCAAGGGGAGTCGTACCCGATGCCTCGGGTCCCGCCGGTGACCAGTGCCGTCTTGCCGTGGAGTGACCACCTCCCCGGCGCGCTTATCGCCTTGCTTGAGGTCTCCGCTGCGGCCATCCCGCTACTGCTTCCGGGTCTCAAACCCACACACGGTGGGGCGATGCCAACACGGATAAAAGCAGCGAATTACGTCCACCAACCATTTCCCGTCGGACGTTCAACTGATGCCATTTCATGAGACGGTGCATTGGCCGTTGATTTTGCAATGTATGGTGACAGCAGCCATTTGGATCTGTTCCCCTCGTCCACGCAACAAAAAGATAAGGCAGCGCAAGAAAAATAGATATCCCTTGTTATAGAGAAAATGTCATCTCTCTGCAACAGCAGTTCTCAATGGCCAAAAGCATTACAGTATTTGTCAAAGGCCATAACTATTTTTCTTCGCCATCGGTAAACCACAATATAAAGATACACGCGTCGTTGATGTCATGGATTTCGTGTGACAAAACTGACTGAAAACGGATGTGTCATGGGTCTACACCCCTACGCTGACGCAGCGTCGTATTTGTACCCTCTACAGCTCCGATCCCTGAAGATTTCTCTCCATCTTGCCGCCGGCGTGAGTGAAACACGAAACCTCAGTCGTCTACGTCCAGGCATGGGTCTCAGCAGTATATTGCCCACATAACTAGTCGATGTGGGATTGTACCAACAGTTTGTTAAGGTCAAGTAAGCTTTATTTCAGAGATATTCAGATATTGTGCCCATCAACATGCAGGAGCCAATACGGTCAAATGAATGGGAAATTGCACGTCATGTGTTGGTGACGTGTTTATCAGGTA
>JAUNZO010000418.1:0-36723 GCA_031894775.1 Chloris gayana
CTGCCCGCTCAAGCCCTTCAAACAATTCCCCTATCCCGGCCATTCGCGGTCTTGGGTTTGGACATCGTGGGGCCATTTCCGATCGCCTCGGTGGGTACGGATGGCTATACGTGGCCATCGACAAGTTTACAAAGTGGGTGGAAGCCGAAGCGGTGACAAAGATAGAACAAAACACGGCGGTCAAGTTCATGAAGAATGTCATTGCAAGATTCGGGTGCCGCAGCGGATCATCACGGACAACGGGACCCAGTTCACAAGCCATGCATTCGCAGCGTATTGCGACTCCCTCGGTACCCGGATCTGCTTCGCTTCAAGAGCCCACCCACAAAGCAATGGCCAAGTCGAACGCGCCAACGGAGAAATCCTCAAGGGTCCGAAAACAAGATCATTTGACCCGTTGAAGAAGAAGGCCTCCAAGTGGGTAACGGAGGTCCAATCCGTGCTCGGTCACTCGCGCACCACACCGAGTCGAGCCACCGGTGAAACGCCTTTCTTCCTCGTGTATGGTGCGGAGGCGGTGCTACCCACGGAGACCCCGTTCAATGGCCCCCGAGTCGCCGCGTTTGACGAAGCCGACCAAGATACCCGGCGGCATGACGACATCGACGTCCTCGAAGAGGCAAGATGACGAGTACTACTATGAAGCGCGAGGTACCTCCGGGGCTCGCGCCGCTATCATCGCCGACGCGTACGCCCCGGGAGTTGCACACGGGAGACCTCGTCCTCCGGCGGGCTCGGACGCGCGAAGGCAAGGATAAGCTAACTCCCATGTGGGAGGGGCCCTTCGTCGTTATCGCCGTCACCCGCCCGGGATCCGTTCGTCCGGAGTCGGAGGACGGGTACCCGGAGCCAAGCGCTTGGAACATTGAGCATCTAAAGAAGTTCCACCCTTAGAACGTTCCGTAGCCAATGGTCCCGGTAGTACTCGGAAGTCCCATCGCCACGGCCATAGTCGCCGGGGCACCTATACTAACGTATTTGAATAAAAACAGCGCCCGGCCGCTTCTTTTCATACTTCTCGCAGGATCGCTGTCGTGTATGTCACGATCCTTGCTTTCCTCCGACGGGTAAGAAGGGTCTATGACTTAGGCGGAAGCCGGAAGGCGTTTCGTCCGGTTGGGGCTCGGGTGCCACGAGTCGCACCCTAAGCGCACCTACGAAGTTACGAACGGCCTACGACTAAACGACGCATGCGGACAATCGCACGTAACGTAAGGAGCAACGGGTTTAAGCTTTTCATTAACACCGACAAGTTTGAACTTAAACTTCGACTTGCATACGAACAGGTTTAATAAAAACAAAAAAAGGGGGGCACGAGTGCCGAGAAGCCACTCGCAGGTGGAGGAAGCGGGCACTTAGCCCCGCTTGAAGCTCTCCGCGAAGGCGCGAGCGACGGCGCGAGCGTGCTCCTTACCCGCGGCGTGCTCACCTGCGGGGACATCACCATTCACCACCGCCAGGAGTGGGAACCCGGCACCAGCACCGGGGTGTTCGCCAGCACTTCCTCCAGGTGCCGCGGCTATGGTTTGCTGCCCTTCTTCCTCCAGGAGCTCCGCCAACCGGGTCTTCGAGCTGCTCGGAGAGTCAACCACCCCCGCGTGGCGAATGCGTACCCGGCCACGCCGCGGTCGAGGGGCTCGGGAAGACGGGGCAGGCCCACCTCGAACGAGCACCGACGAGACTGCCCGGTGCACCTCGGCGGCGATCTCCGCCGACGTCCGCACCGCGGACACTAGCTCCGCCACCCGCTCACTCAGCTCCACGCGCCGAACCTCGGAATCAGCGAACCGAGACCGCGCCTCGGCGAGCTGCCGCGGGAGGTCATCGTCCCCGGCTGCGATAGATGGGCCGTGACCCGACTTCTTCAACCGGGCCTCCAACCGCTCGACGCGCACCGCTTTGAGCTCGACGACGAAGTCCTTCCGGGCCTCCGCGAGAGTCTCCTCGCGGACGCGGTGCGCCAACCCGCCGGCGATGCCGCGGACCTGCTCCTCGGCCCGAGCAAGACGGGCCGCCTCCGTCTCCAAGGCTTCGCTTTGAACGGCGGCCTCGTTTTCACGGAGCCGGACTTGCTCCTCCCGGGTAGCAAGGGCGCCCTCGCGTTGCCTCGGCGCCACTTCCCGGGAAGCCACGGAATCACCGAAGCGCTGCAGCTTCGCCTCGGCCGCTCCGACAGCCCGCTCCCGTTCGCCCAGCGCAGCCTCCAGGAGGGCAAGTGCACCGGCACGCTCCTTCGGCTCCTCCTCCCGAGCCGCAGCAGTCGCCTCGCGGCGTCCCACGGCAGCCTCACGGAGCGACATGTCGGCCTCCGCCTCCTCCAACTGCGCGCCGCGGAGCTGCACAGTGCGTTCCCGCTCCAGGACACCGCGGAGGTGGTTGATGCTGTCGTCTTCGCGGTCGATGGCGGCGCGGAGCTTCGCCTCCGCGTCACGCAGCTTCTCATCGGCCGGCTCAACAATGCCGGCAGCTTGGTCCAGCTCATGCCGAACCTCCTCCATGCGGCGCCGATATCGCTGCCGGGCAAGCTTCACCGCCGTCTCCGGGGCCCTCCGAGCCTCCGCCACTTCCGCCTCCTCGTTCCACCACCGCGGCCTCGCGACCCTCCAGGGACGCATCCGTCTCCTCCACGGCCGCCTTCATGGCCAGGAGCGACCGGGTGACCTCCCCGACCACATCGTCTATTTTTGGCGTCCCGAGCCGCCTCGAGCGACTAGCGGGCGACGCGCTCCGGCCGCGTCCGAGCACGCCCACGTCCTCGCCGCGGCAGCGGTCGACGATACATCTCCGCCGACCACCGTCCCCGGCTCCGACCCGTATGCGTGGAGGGGAATCGTTCCCTCCGAGCACTATGGGACCGGCGGCGCCGGCACCCGGCCGGGAGGTGGAAGACCGTGGCGGGCGCCGGCAGCGCCGATCGAGAAGGCGCCCACTCCCTCCGCCGGCGCATCCGGCACGTCCCCGCCGGAGGAGGCGACGCCCGGCCAAGATCATCTTCGACGGAGGCACCCGCGGCCTCCTCTTCGGTGGCACCCGCTGCGACCTCCTCGGGAGAGTCTGCGACTTCCTCTTCGGGAGCACCCGTAGCCGTCCCTCGAGCGCACCCGCGGCCGCCCCTTCGAGCGCGATCGCGGCCGACTCCTCGGGAGCATCCGTCGCTTCTCCCGCGTCGGCCTCAACTCCGACCGCGGGAGCCGCAGCAGCGAGCGGGACCGGCCTCCGGCGCGGCGCAGGGGCACCGGAGATCTTGGGATTCGTGGGGACCAGGTCCGGGTCCAGCTCGATCCGGACACTCCTACGAACAAAGCACACGGTAAGGACAAAACGCAGCAGACCAAGCGCGCGACTTAAGCAAAACAGAGCGGAAGCAACGTACTGTCGCGAGTCCACCCGGCCGCTTGCACCGGTGCGGCCGGAGGAGACGTCTCCTAGGCAGCGGCCCCCGTCACGGGTGCCGGCGAGCTTGCCGAGCCCGCTTCCGTGGGATAAGTGCGGGCCCGGAGGAGTCGGAGGAGGGCGGTGACGGAGACCTTTTCCCCTTGCCTTTGTCGCGCACGCCGGGACCCGGTTTCGCGGCGCCGCAGCCAGCACCCGGAGCTCCAGGAGCGCTTCCGGGGCGGCCGCCGCGCCCGGAGTAGAGGGAGGCGCGCCTCGGACACCCGGAGGCCGGGAGCAGGGGCTGGAGCCGCGTCCCGGAACCCGAGCGGCCCCAGCCTAGGCATGGAGTCGATGATCGCGCGCCGATCCGGCCGAGTGGCGAAGGGGCCCGGCGCCCTCCGGTACGCGAATGCGGCGGGCCATTTCTTCCCCGTCGGCATGGAGTAGGCGAACTTCTTCGAGTCCTCGGGGAGATCCGAGCCCGCCCCCGTGCGAGTACGGCCGGCAAAGTTGAAGTCCCGGTACAGCCACGACGGGTGTGACCTCCGGCGGAGCGGCGCGACGTTGCACTCGAGGAAGTCGTGCACAACCCCGTGCGAAGTCAAGCCGGCCGCGGCGAGCGCTGCGATCCGGTCAACCACGTGCATCATGCCAGCAGGAAGGTTGGGCACGGAATCCCACATGGGGAAGTGCTCGGGCCGGGACTAGAGGAACGCGGAGGCGGCGGAAGTCCCTCTCATACGGGACCACGAACTAAGCTCTCTTCCACCCCTCCACCTTGCTGCCGGGCGAGTACTCGATGTACCCGCTCTCGCTCCGGCGGTGAACCGCACGCACGCGATCACCTCCGAGGCGTTGGTGAGCGTCGCCTTGAAGTAGCGCTCGGAAGATTGGGAAGCACGGCTGCACCCCCACGAATGCCTCGCATAAGTGGGTGAACACCGCCGCCGCCGCGACCGTATTTGGCGTGAGGTGCGCCATCCGAATCCCGTACGCTCGGAGCACCTCCATGAAGAAGTTGGAGAAGGCGGGGGCACGGCGCCGGCCACCACGAAGGACAAGAAATGGAGGATCTGCAGCCCTCCGGTCGGCGGCGGCAGGGGCCCCCGACGCGGACAACCTTATCGCCATCCACCGGAAGGAAGGGCGAGAGCCGTTTCATCTCGACCTTGGGGTCCGGTAACTGCACCGGGCCGGCGCATCCATCGACGGCGAGCGCGTGCGCGAACCGCCACGGCGCGGGTACTTCCCACGGGCCATTCCGGCGACAAGGAGCGGCTGCGGCGAAGCGGCGGCGCGGATCGGCGGAGAAGAAGGCGAAGGGGAGCGCAGGAGCGAAAGAGAAGTTGAGGAGACGAAGACATGAAGAGACGAGGAGGCGAAAGGCGAAGTGGGAGACGTGCCTTGGGCAACCGGCCGTCCCAGGACTTAAGCGCAGGCTCCAAGCGGGCCCACCGCGCGCGGACCGAAGTGATGCAACGCGCAGGAGCGGACGTGCCTCGGCAGCCCAAGCGGCACCGTTCCTTGGGAGCCGCGCTTCGAAGTAACCCATACGGCGCCGGGCACCGACGGGTGGCCCGGTCCCTGCTCCGACCCCGCGGGTCGGCGATCGGGCCGGGGCTCTGTCGGTGTAGGGGATCGGGGTCCCCCTAACCGCGCATGGGTGTTTTCGGCCCACAGGCGAAGGCGGTGGCGGCAGGTTGAGGGAGTCCACAAAGCCCACAAAAGCCCACGCAGCCCGTGAAGGTCGGAGGAGCGGGAGCGACAGGGAGGACGAAGCTTCCCGGTAGCTTCCTCGGCGCCCCAACCACCCGGAGTTAATGCGGCACTCAAGTGCTCGCGGCGGCGACGCAGCCCGACAAGACGTGCGCGTGTCTTCCCCATGCGCCGCGTCTCGGGAAGCCGCTCCGCTACGAGTACCAGGAGGGCTCGCAGCCAATA
Organism: Chloris gayana; assembly: GCA_031894775.1. Taxonomy (NCBI): domain Eukaryota; kingdom Viridiplantae; phylum Streptophyta; class Magnoliopsida; order Poales; family Poaceae; genus Chloris; species Chloris gayana. The sequence continues at coordinate 5,317 of JAUNZO010000418.1, forward strand.
GGATGGAAGAGATTTGGAGCACGAACCGAGGAAGGGAGATCGCAACGGATTTTTGTCGGGATCGTGTCGGGATATCCCAGGAGGGACCGGACCCCCACCGGGTGTCCGGGTACCCCTCCGGGTACTTGTACAGTGCTCCCCACCTTACCCTATAAAAGGAGGGGGTGCTCCCATGTAATAGAGGACAGCTTCCGAACACACACACACGAAGCGGGACGTAGGGTATTACGCCTCTATTGTGGCCCGAACCCGGGTAAAATCCTTCGTGTTCTTGTTTCCTTCGAATCATCCACGCTAGCACGAGCAAATCCGTCCTTCCCCGATCCTACCCGAAGGGAGCCTTGACAGGCCCCCATTTGGAGGTGTACTCACACACCGACACCGCTAAGCGGGCAATTCACGAGAGCAGGAGCACCGAGCCGCGGGCAATTCAATTGCTAAGCGAGAACTTCCAAAGCATAATTGATAGAACATTTTATCGAACATTGAAAGTGCATCTAGGCCCCTCATTTTATTTTGGATGATTGATATCAATACAATTAAAATTTGGACTAATGCTTTCATGAGAATGTGTGTAGTAATATCCAAAGCACATGAAAGTGTAGCAAGCACAATCAAAAAGGAGAAAAGAAATGTGAAATGCAATAAAAGAAGAATTTGGAAAAGGCCCCACTCAAAGCTTGTGCCTCGCTTTATTTCTTTGCTTTGAGTCATAGGGATGCCGTACTATAAAGAGGGATGCAAATCACAAATTTGGCAAAGAATGGAGATGCTCACAAACTCGAGAAATCCCCTCCAAACCCATTCTTTCCGGACCCATCGGAAGCTCCGGTGTGATACCGAAAGTTCCGGTAGGCTTACGGAGAGCTCGAGCTCTCTGGAAAAACCACACGGAAGTTCCGGTCCCCGGTACCGGAAATTTTGGTAGGCTAACAGAGAGTTTTGCTCTCGGGAAAAGCCATACCGGAAGTTCCGGTCCCCAGTACCGGAAGTTCCGGTAGGCTACCAAAGAGTTTTGCTCTCGGGAAAAGCCATACCGGAAGTTCCGGTCCCCGGTACCGGAAGTTCCGGTAGGCTAACGAGAGCTTTGAGCTCTCCGGAATGCCATACCGGAAGTTCCGATACGACATCGGAAGCACCGGTGCGGTCCCGTTCTCAAACCCTAGACCTAAGTACCGGAAGTTCCCGTACTCCACCGAAAGTTCCGGTGCGGGCCAAAAATCCAGATCTAACCCTAATTCGAACCATACCGGAAGTCCCGATATCCTATCGGAAGTTCCGGTGCGGGGTTTTCAGACAGGCCAACGGCTCTTTTTGGGCTGTGGTATATAAGCTACACCCCCTCACCCCATTCACATCTCTTGAACATTCCGAACCAACACACACTTGAGCTTCACTCCACTTACTCCAAATCCTCTTGAAAAGCAAAAATTCCATCCTTGAGCTAGGATTTGAGTGAGAGACTTTAAACAAGTGTTTGGGAGACTTGATTCCATTCTTGAGCATCTTCACTCCCGTCAAGCTTGTGATTTGGATTTGTTACTCTTGGAGCTTTGAGCTCCTAGACGGCTAGGCGTGCTCGTGAGCTCCCAACTTGTGTGGTGAGGCCCGAGAAGTTTGTATTGCCCGTCCCGGAAGGGACCTTGATAGTGGAAAACTCAAGCTCAACCTTAGTGGTGACTTGAGGGAGAAATAGGGTTGAGAGAAACCCGGTCCTTGGTGGACTTTCTCAACGGAGATGTAGAGTCCTTGGTGGGCTTGAACTTCGGTGAAAAATCTGTGTCTCTTGTGCTCCCTCTTTTACTTAAGCGTGTTGTTGTTTTGTTTACTATGTTGCTTGTTAGTTTTCCTTTGTGCCGTTAAATTCCTATAATTGCATAGGGTTGTTCCTTTCCTTCTTGCAAACACTAGAATTATGTAGGGTTTAATTCCGCATTTATCACCTGCACCGGAAGTTCCGGTACCCTACCGGAAGTTCCGGTATTTGACGTTTTCGTCTTAGTGTTATTTCGCGAGAAATTTTTAGGTTCGCCTATTCACCCCCCCCCCCTCTAGGCGACTTTCAATTGGTATCGGAGCAGGTATCTTCGTTGAAGCCTCACCGCTTGAAGATTAAAGATGGCAAATGAGAAAGATGCAACGGCTAGTGGTAGTGGTAGTGGTGAAGCACCACCTAAGGTAGCCGGTGAAAGAGGTCATGAGAACTCACCGGATGATGCTAGAAATGGAAGTGGAAAGGGAATTGCCAAGGATGGAGATGTGCCTAGTGCTTTGCCAATAAGCTACAACAAAACGCCATACACCTATGGTGATGGAAGGGATGAGCACATTGGACCCGGCTCCGGAAGACTACCATATTTTGATGGTCAATACTTTGATCATTGGAAAACCAAGATGCTACTACATTTGGACTCAATGCATCAAAATGTGAGAAGTGTGACTCAAAATGGATTCTTATGGGAATGTAGAAGCAAGCCAACCGCACAAGAGTTGTTCAACGTAAGATGCAATGTGGCGGCGGCTAATGCTCTTGTTTCCGCGCTTAGTCCCGCCGAGTATGACAAGATAACCGGATTGGAGGATGCCCATCAAATTTGGTTAGAGCTTGAATTGGTTCATGAGGGCATTGATAGTGTGAAGGAGTCTAAGCTAGGAGGGCTTAGAGAAGATTTTAACTACTTTGTCATGAGGTCGGATGAAGGGCCAAGGGAAGCCCATGATAGAATGATGAGGATAGTAAACAAGAGAAGAGCACTTGGAGAGAAGGTGTTGGACTTGGATGTGAATAGAAGGTTACTACAAGCTTTGCAAGCATGGGATGCCAACATAGTGTCCAACATAAGAGACAAAGATGGTTTTAGATACTTCACCATCGATGAAGTGATTGGGAAGGTTCTCTCCCAAAAACAGCAAATTGACCAAGGGAATAGGATCAATGCTTTGCTCCGGGACAAGGAAAAAGCTAGTGGGAGAAAGAATGATGTGGCTCTCAATGCCGAACAAGAAAAGAAAAAGAAGGTGGTTGAGGAGAGTGATGATGACAGTGATGATGAAATGGCTCTCTTTGTGAAAAGGTTCAACAAGCTCATGTCAAAAAGAAGCTCCAAGAAAAATGACCAAGACAAGAGCAAATTGAGGAAAGCCAAGAACAAGTGCTACATTTGTGGAGACAAGGGTCACTTCATGGCGGAGTGTCCGGAGAACTACAAGAACAAGCAAAACAAGAAGGGTGACAAGAAGTACAAGAAGCATAGAAAGTACCGTCGGGGTGAAGCACACATTGGACAAGAATGGAACTCCGATGGATCATCTTCCTCCTCCGAGTCGAATCCGATGAAGAGAAGGGAGGCATTGCATCACTTGCTATTGGGCACACACCGACAAACTCCTCCTTGTTTGGAAGCTTAACCGATGATGAAGATGATGCCGGACACAAATGCATGATGGCTAAAGGCTCCAAGGTAAATGCTAATGGAAGTTCTCAAATTCCTAACATGTTTGATTTGTTGGACATTATTGAGTAGGAAAAAGAGACCAATGAGAGGCAAGAGGAGCTTCTTGAGAAACAAGAGGAAATGCTTGTTCAAGAGAAGCAAAGGGTGCTTGAACTTGAGAACCTCCTAGAAGTTGAGAGGAAGAAAAATGAGGACTTGGTAAAGTCTCTCAAAATGGTTGAAAATGAAAGTGAGACACTTAAAGTCACAAATGTGTCACTTCAAGAGAAGTTTGATAACTTGCAAAAGGATCACAACTTTCTCAAGGTGCAACTTGAGGAAATTAAGTGTAACACTACTTTCTCTCAATCTTCGTCTTGCCCCCATCTAGCATTGAGTGCTCTAGGTGCCACAACATTGATGTTGAAGCTTGTACAAGAAACATCAAGACCATTGATGATTTGAAGAAGCAAGTGCAAGAGCTTCAACAACAAGCACAAAACAAGGTGAAGGCCATTGATGATGCCAAGGCCGAGTATGCAAGGGGCGCATACACCAATGTGAGGCGGCCACATATGAAGGATGGCATTGGATACAAGCAAGGTGACAAGTACAATGCAAGAATCAACAAGAACGGCACCGAATTCATCAAGTTCACCAAGGAGAGTGGACACCAAAAGAAGCAAGTCAAGACGGAGAAGCAAATCAAGAACACTAACAAATCTTATCTTATTTATGATTTGCGTACTAATGTGCCTAACCTCTCTTGTGCTCTCTTTAATGATTTTGATGCGACCTATGTGCTAATGAGAAACAAGCATGGTCGTGTCTATGCAAAATATGTTGGGCCACGCAACAAGACTCACAAATCTTGTGTGTGGGTGCCCAAGGCACTTGTTACTAATGTGAGAGGACCCAAGCAAATTTGGGTACCTAAAAACAAAGCATAAATTGTTTTGTAGGAATACTCCTCCGGTGGCTCATCATGGATGGTGGATAGTGGATGCACCAATCATATGACCGGAGACAAGAAAATGTTCGAATCATTCGAGCCAAGCAAAGAAAGAAATGAGTATATCACCTTTGGAGACAACGTAAAAGGCTATGTGTTGGGTTATGGTAACATTCCTTTAACCTTTTCGCATTCACTTTCGAAAGTTATGCTTGTGGATAACGTTGACTTCAATTTGTTGTCTATCTCACAACTTTGTGGAATGGGCTACAATTGCTTGTTCAACGACAAGGGTGTGATTGTCTCAAGGAGAAGTGATGGCTCGATTGCTTTTGAGGGTGTGCTCAAAGGGAAGCTTTATGTTGTGGATTTCACCGCGGATAAAGCAAAACTTGACACATGCTTAGTTGTAAAGTCCGATATGGGATGGTTGTGGCATAGACGACTAGCCCATGTCGGTATGAGAAATCTTCACAAACTCCAAAAGGGCGGTCACATCCTTGGACTAACGGATGTTTGCTTTGAGAAAAATAAAATTTGCAGTGCATGTCAAGCCGGAAAACAAGTTGGAGCACCACATCCATCCAAGAACATTGTAACAACGACAAGACCGTTGGAGATGCTACGCATGGACCTCTTCGGTCCCATTGCCTACATTAGCATTGGCGGTAACAAATATGGACTTGTTATTGTTGATGATTATTCTCGCTTCACGTGGGTATTCTTTTTGTGTGATAAAGGTGAAGTGAAGGATGTACTCAAGACATTCTTGAAAAGGGCACAAAATGAATTTGAAGTGAAGATAAAGGCCATAAGAAGTGACAACGGTACCGAGTTCAAGAACACTCAAGTTGAAGAGTACCTTGATGAGGAAGGCATCAAGCACGAGTTTTCGGCACCCTACACCCCCCAACAAAATGGTGTGGCCGAAAGAAAGAACCGCACTCTCATAGAGATGGCAACAACCATGCTTGATGAGTACAAGACCTCCTATCGCTTTTGGGCCGAAGCAATCAACACCGCATGTCATGCCTCTAACCGGTTATATCTCCACCGACTTTTGAGGAAAACTCCATATGAGCTACTAACCGGTAAAAAGCCTAACATCTCGTATTTTGTGACATCCCCTCCGGGATACCCGGGACTCGGTACGGGGGACACTCGACGTAGCGAGTTACAACGAGTTCATCATCTCATACAAGCCGGAATATATACATCATGGTATAATACAACCAGGTTTTTGAAATACAAACATTGTACAGCGGAAGCATAATACATTATCGAAGTTTAACAACCTACGAGTCTTGCAGCGGAAACTTGTACTTTATACAACAAAAATACTACGAAGCGTCATCGTGATGTACCGAGCCCGTTATACATCACGATCTTCCTCGCTCGGGCGTCGGAATTCGTTCCCATCGAGAGGAAACACCCTCGAGCACCGCTCCTCCTCCGAATAGCTACCGCAACGGTCGTGGAAGATCGACGCTTGCCCTGAAATTATAACGAGCAAACCCCGAGTATTCTAATACTCAGCAAGACTGACCCGTCAACATGGCACGCTAAGGCCGACGCCTAGTATGCAAAGGCTTTCCGATCGTGTGGTTGACTCCTTCGCGAAAACAGCGCTAAGAGGTGGATCCTTACTTTCGGTGTTTTAGCTCAACATTAGGATTCATTAACATCTATGTTTGCAGTCTACAGACTATTGCAATCATGTTTGCAAGAAAAAGATCACTTTTCGACCAACAATTCTTTCATCTCTCAACCTCATCTTTCGAGTTGATTACTACGATGTGACGAGCTAAACAAGCGGTACTCATTACTGCGAGGGACAGCGATTCGAATCGATTTATACCAGCTGGCAAAACCCGACTACACGACGTATACGCACCACACCGATCGTATATGACAACTCTTTCCGCTAGCACCTGACGGAAGACTAGCCATTTCCAACTCCCCGGGAGTATGGCGACCCCACGACTTCCCTTGTGGTCGACCCATCTCCCTCCCGTGAGACTATCCTCTCACTAACAGCCGGCAAAAGAGAGCCGGCTACGCTACATCTCCGGGGCGATAGGGTACATCAGCTTGCTGGGCCCATGCTACCAGCATGTAGTACGGTACGTTCAAACTTGTTCAACTAAGCCGACAACGGTACGGTCCTTGACCGACACAGACGGGGCTACCACCTTGCAAGACCTCATCTCCGTCTTGCCCTTTCTCCTACAGGGCCCGTCCGGTCTCGGCTTATTAACATCTTCACTTCCACTCTCATCTTTCTCTTATCACTCCTCTTAGCAATAATAAACCAGTCATTAACCTATATCTCGCGAGTAGTGTATGCCACCACTCGTCTTCTACCGATCCCCTATAACTTAAGCTTAGCAGTCGTTAACTCTATAGAGCTACCGTACCGAGTATAGCATAAACAAATGGAAACCTATCTCATGCATCTATGGTATCAAGCAACTCCTATAACCTAATGCACAATCACGACTCATTACTGTGATAAAAGAAAAGACTTTAAAACATAGGTGGGATGCACCGGGCTTGCCTGGATTCGAGTCGGGGTTAGCTTCCTCGGTGTCTTGGTCGACTTCGACGTTCCCGTTCTCTTATCTCGACCTCGAACGGAACTTCGATCACCCCATGACCTAGGTCGACCAACAATGCGTCGCGATTCACAACCATGCATGCATGAATGTATACGACATGATTATGCAAGGGTTTCCTTAAATACGTTCATTAACTAACAATTATCGATTCATTATGTTCGATAATTAACAACTAACAACTAACCATTAATCATGCTCGTTAACTAACACTTAATCCTGGTCATTACTTAACAACTAATATTGTTTATTAATTAACAAATACTCATGCTGGTTAATTAACAATTAATCATTAATCATTAATCGGTGATAGGTATTAACACATAGAGTATTAAAGCTGGGATCACATGAAATGACGGTGTTTAAGTTGAATTTTGGAAAATAAACTTAACAAAAACTTTCGTCTGCAGTATCTCTAATTTTTAAAGAAATTTATTTTTCAAAATCAATTAATAATTAGCATAAAATAATAGATTTTCTTAATTAAAGGAAAGTAATTAATTAAACTCTGAAATTATAATTTCTCAAAATATGCATTTAAATAAATAATCAAATAGGAAATAATTTTATGAATCTAATGAACTTGGTTTGGCATTTTTCTGATTTTTGTGGAATTTTCTATGAATTTTGCAAGTTTGGACCAATTCCGAAAATGAATAAATTCGGAAAAGAAATAAGGAACCTTTGGGCCAAAACCGAGCTGGCCCGGTTGTGGGCGGCGCATGAAGCGTGCGCGGCCCAGCTCGGACCGAGCTTAGTCCGGCCGGACATGGCGGGTGGCGGCTGTGACACCCCGTGTCACAAATTCACCATGTTACTGTGCTAACAGGAGAATTGCATGTGCAAAACAAAGATCATCCGGCTAGTCACATGAAATAATAAGATTAAGGCCTATTAGGGTTTTTATCGTCTCAAAACCCTAGCTCTTGAGATCTCATATTTTCTCCAAAGTGGTAACCCCAAATTTTTGCACAATCTGGTAGAACATATCAAGACATGAATTTAGGACATTTTTCCTGAATTTTTGGGTCAGCACAAATCCCTAGAAAAATCCAACTCTCAACAGAAACAGCATCTGTTCAACAATTTTTATAAATTTTTACATTTCGAATCTGAACTTTTTCCTATAAGGAAAGTTGTTCCACATAATCCAGAGGACCCACAGAAAATTTGGTTTGCAAAAATGCCATAAGAATCAAATTCTATGAGCAAATTACAGAGAAGAGAACAGCAGTGGCAAAACTGTAAATAAGTGGGAATCCCTTTGAACAGAGTTGGCACGGTGGCCGGGGCCACCCGCCAGCGGCGTTCGCCGCCGGCGCCCATGCCGGTTAGGCGCCGCCCCGTCCTTCCTCCGCTGTGCAGGTCCACGCGTCGCGCATCACCTCCCAAGCTTCGCCTCGAAGCATGCACGCTCGGCCGTCGATGGCGGGGAAGAGAAGTTCGCCACGGCCGCCGTCCGGTTCATCTCCCCGTGCGCTGCCTCTCCGCGTTGCCACGCCCCTCATTTGTGTGAAACTGCTTCGCCAGCTCCTTGCGCATCTCCCCACCATTCCCCGGCCTCCCTTCTCCCTCCGAGCGCTACAATTTCCCTAAGAACCGACGAGCCGTGTTCTTCTTCTTCCGCGCCGGCGAGCTCGAATCCACCCCGCTCGGGTGAGCTCATGCTCCACCTTGGCCTCGGAAGGGTGCGCGGGAACCTAACGCACCTCCCCGCCCTGTCCCGGGTTGAACCGAGCCGCGGCCGAGGAGAAAATCGCTTCCTTCTTCGTCGCCGGCCACCGCGCACCGCCACCCCGTCGACGCCAGCACGCTCCAGCCCGCCTCAGCCCGCACCGACCCCGCGCCGTTCATCTCCGTGCGAAGGTGAAGCTCTCAGCCTTGACCGCCCCTTCTTTCGCTCGGTGGTGAGCACGAGCTCCCACGCCGGAGCCGCCGCACCCGCCATAGCCCGACGCGAGCGAAGCTCCGTCCACCCACTCGCCTCGCCACCCCCACCAAACGGTGCGCCGTTAAAATCCGTGCGCAGGCGGCCAAGCCCGACCCCTGCGGCGAGCCCTAGCGCGCCGTCGGAGAGCGTCGCCGCCGCTCCGGCGAGCCCCTCCCGCGCGCAACACTTAGACAAATTTTCGAAACGTGCTGAAACTTCGTAACGGTTAAGTGTTTTAGAAAAATCATAACTCGAGTTATACGCCACGAATTTGAACGATTCAAAGCGCATTTGAAAGTTTGTAACCTCTACTTTAACATGGTGAACATGAACACCTATGTTTATATAGTAAAAATTAATTTTTGAGCAAGATGAAAATGCTATCGTGACCAAACTGCTTAACAAGATTGCATTTAAAAAAATGATGTAACTTCTGGACCCCAGATCCAAACTGCATGAGCAAGGGCTCTTTGGAAAGTAGATAACTTGTACTTTAACGTGGTAACATAATCCCAGTACTTCATGTGGAGAAAAATGAAGATTCAAGCGCTCTAAGATGCTAAACCGTTATGCCTGCGTGACAACTTGCTGTTTTTGAAATTCAATAACTTTTTGAATACAGATCCAAATGAAACGATTTTTGGCTCGTTGTAAACCTTGAGTTATGTACTTTACATTAACCAACATGAATCACCTAAGTTCTATAACAAAATATTAAGTTTTGAACACCTTAAGACGGCTTCACGAGCAGCCTGTCAACCCGGACTTAGTGAAATAAAAATGGCTAAGCATGATCTAAACTCAAATTGCCTTTTTCTTGCTGTTATGGTTAAATAATTTTCACACCTACATGGCACCATTAAACAGATCATAATCACGTTTATCTTTTTGGGCAAGAACGGTCGTATGGTGTAGGTTTAATCGTAACAAAACCACATGAAATGATGAGTACTCTTGGTGCACGATGTATAACGACGTGATCAAACTTCATCCTAAGAAAGTGAACATCAACCTCTTGCATACTAAGTAATAAGGAATCATACCCTATTGTCTTGATCTCAAAAACCAGCAGATACATTTATACTAAATAATGGAAAGTTTACCTAATTAGAAGGTTGTCCCCATGAAACGAACCACACTTACCACCATCATGACCATATCATCGCCACTCAAGAGCATGTTTAACTTATGCAAACGTTATGTTACGCTATGTTATTGAGAAAGTTCCATGAACTATATAAATACGAATTCATCCATTGCTCATGCACTTCATATGCATTCATATAGGAACCCCGACCGGAGCCGAAGATCAAGGTGGGCACCCACTTGAAGTGAGCGAGTTCGAGTGTGCCGACTACGAGCCGAATCAAGGCAAGCCCCGGATGCATGACCTATGTTTTAAAGTTCTCTTATTTCTTTCACATACGTCTATGTTGTTGTTGGTATTTCTTACGTCACGAATAAATCCGCAAGCGCACGGAATACCGTTGTAGCACTTCACCGGGAGTATTCCAAGGTATCGTATTTATATCCGCGAGGGAACGAGTATTTCTGCAACAAGGTTAGTTTACCCAAGGACAACCAAGACAACGTAGCAAAATAGGGTCGAGAGGGTGACTCCTATCTATTTATCCTTTAAAGGTAGACGAACGCAAGCTAGACTTGTTTACTTCGGGCACCGTCTTAGGCTTGGTCCGCCAAGCCACTCCGGTCTACGAAAGCTCTACTATGTACCCGAACGTGGAGGGTTCCTTTGGATGACAGGGCTGTCACTTCCTGCCACCTACCTCTACAAACCGTGGGGCACACAGCAAACAAAGGCGATCTCCGGCCTAGACACCACGTCTATGCTATTGACCGCTACTCTAGCCTCGGCCTAGAGCGAGTTCGGAAAGCTAGAGCACTTCTTGCGAAGCGATGATCCCGCAAACAAGTATAACAAGAATTACGTCTAACACAAAGATATGTCACGATAGATAAGTAGATCATCACGTATAAATCACCAAAAAGAGTGTTTACACGCCAAGGTAAAAGAAAAGGAAATACTACTCCACTTTACAAAAGGGAGGAACACTCCTTCCTCTTCCTTGCCCTCTCTCCTATTCTACTAAGATACAAGAGGCCCTTGGCCTAAGGATGAGGGTTTTGTCTTGTATCTTGATGTTGGTGGTGTGTTGAGAGAGGGGGTGTAGCCCTTTATTTATAGCCTTGGAAGGTCGGCAACTTGGAGGCGGTTCCGGACGTCGGTGGCATTAATTGCAGGTGGAACCGACCTCCGGACGTCGGTGACAAACCGCCGAGAGAAAGATGGGACGGGGGGCCCACCTGTCGGTTCGGCCGAACCCACTAGGGTGGTTCGGCCGAAGCCGGCTGGACTCCCCGGGCTTGATTCTTCTCCGGTGCCTTCCTCTGGCTGTGTAATGGCCCAATCCACTTGCTTGGTTTGATGTTGAGGCTCTGTTTTGTGGTTTTGGGCTTTTGGACTATATTCTTTAGTCCGGGGAAAATCCGTCGATTGCAAAGTCCATGTTTCGTGCATGTTTTCCCTGTTTTCATATGAATTGCACCTGCATTCATAATTTCACCAAGACTAGTGGAATTTGTTAGAAATAATCCCTATGTCTATTCTTGGTGATGGTGTTTGATTCAAAAAGATGCAACATGTTGACGGTAAAATTGGACCATAAGGACCGTCAACAAGACCCCCCACACTTAGCTCTTTGCTCGTCCTCGAGTAAAGGTGGGAGCGTAAGTTGAGAGATCTCTCCCCTTAGAGACCTGCACACATGTTATTACAAGCCACACCGTTTTACTTGTGAACATGACGGTGGCTAACATGCATTCTTGGATGATTGATAAGTGGAACAGCTCATGACTCAAGTCACTATACTTTTGCTCACTAAGCACCTTGGGTTTTTTGAAAGTTTTGAAAATAAACAACATGACTCCCGCTCCTCTTCGATTCTCTTGGATCGCTCAAAAAGTGTTTTCCTCACCAAGGCATTGTGTTGCCTCTCTTTTTCCTACTTCTTAGGCTTGTATGTGGAGCTCGGTGGGGAATGAAAGAGGCATACTTGTATCACAAATATTGCTAAGCCAAAAGAAAGGATCCATGGAGAAGCCAAGTCATGCAACCTTGATCAAGAAGTGCGTGTGTGTATGGATATGAAAAAGTGACAACTCCTATTGCAATTGACCTCTCTTTATTTTGCATTTTCGAGACATGGCTATCTTTTTATTTTCTTTCTTTTCTTTTCTTGCTCTATGCTTGAGCATCTCTTTTCTTCTCTCTTTTTCATTGCTCATCTTTGTGAGCTTTCTTTTCATTGCTCATCCGTGTGAGCTTTTCTTTTTTTTTTTTTACATAGCCATGTCTCGTTTATGCGTGATTGAGAGAGAGAGAGAGGTACGAGGAGTGTCTTTATTTTGGTGGAGTGTACGTGATCTTGATCAAGAGAGCATGACAAGTTTCTCTCTAGGGTCACTCAATTTTGGTAAAGCTCATTGCAATCACAAGCAGCATATGTATGTAAGTCTTGCAAGGTATGATCATCATATGGCATTGGTAGGCATTTTTGTATCAAGAGAGGAGCATGAAGCCATGGTATTTTTGTTTTGTGAAATAAAATTCCCAAGGACTCGGTAAGCTAAGCATAAGATCATTTCGTCGAGCCATATCACACTTGCCAATAATCTAGAGAAACATGGGTCCTATGGATTTGATTATTTGTTCACGGGCAAGTGGTGATGAAGCGAGTAATAAAAGGTGTGCAAGATCATCATGAGAGCATTAGGGAGAGACTTGGGATTTTCAAAGGTATTCAAAAGAAATCTTCCCAAGTTTTAGTTGGTCAAGTTTTAGTAATTGTTTTTCGCGTCTCGGAATGAACTTGACAAATAAAGTAGGCGAAAAGGAAGTGTGGGAAACAAACTCAAGTGCCACGAGGAAGCGAGGGCTGAGTGGGACCCACCGGGGTTCGGCCGAACCACCCTTTTGGGTTCGGCCGAACGGCCTGGGCCCCACCGGTGCTCTGTTTCGCAGGTTGTGTTTGTGTTGTTTTCCTCGTGATGTTTCTGCGCGCTTCGCGTGTGTTTGTCTTTGCTTTCCGCGATGTCCCCCCCACACTTGCCTTTTTGCCTGTTTTCTTCAAAATAGACAAAGATATTTCGAAACAAAACTTGCTCTACCGGTAAGGGAAGACCGGGGAGCACTAATATGATTAAAAGTTTAAAAGAGCAGGCGCATTACAATCTTGAGGAATTAAACTAAATGTGCTGCGGGAAATGATGAACGCGGGAAGGTTCATTTTAAACGTCGTATTCGTCCTCCTTCCCCGCGTCCTTGAAGAGACGCTTGATCTTGGAGTTGGTGCTGCGGCGATGGCTTGCCCGGGCATCCTTCAAGTCTTCAATAGCGTCTTTGATCTCCGCGACATTGTCACGTAGGCGTTCATGGGCTTCGCGGAGATCAACGTGTTTAGCGAGGAGGATTTGGTAGGGGCTTTTTTTAGGAGTTTTCTCCTCCTCGCTTTCATACATTCCCCCTGCCCTCTTGATGGGAGAGGGAGAGAGACGCCTCCTTATCCTCTTAGGAGGAGTGTCGCCCACGGATTCGCGGGCGTCTCTCTTTTCCGCCGAGGTGAGCGGCGGGATGAGCTGCTTTCCGCCACCGCGGATTCCCTTGATCTTGAACCTCTCGCCGGGCTTCTTGATGGGGCTAGGCAGGTTGCGCCCCTCATATTGATGGTGCACCGCCTGCCCGCTCTTGGTAGCGAGGGTGCCGACGTACTTCTCTCCGGGGAAGGAGAGCGTTGTCGGCGGCGTCGGCGCTCTTCTTCTTGGGGGTAGATTTCCCCTTCTTTTGGCGAGGTGCCACAGCAGCGGGAGAGCTTTTGGAGGGTGTTCTTGCTGCTGTGGGTGGAGGTTCAATAGCGAGCGGTAGATCATGGATCATCAAGGCTTGCTCGGCTGGGAATGGAGACATGATCAAGGATGTCTTCGAGGCCGACTTGGCGGCAAAGCTCGCTGGTGGTGACGGAGACGTCGAGGCTTGGGATGCTGCTGTCCATGGTGCTGGGCAAAAGCTTTTTGTGCGAAATGGACAAGGTGGAAGAAAGGTGCAAGGGAAAAATGAAAGAAAACACCTTCATTTATAGATAAAAGCATGGAAAGAATTAATTTGATTTTTCCCGCAGCATGGAAGGCACTAAGCGGGGAGATTTGATCTTGTGACCGTTGGAGACAAAAGATGAAAGAAAAAAGTGACCGTTTGGGAGTCTGTCTTGGTTCGGCCGAACCAGCAAGGGGGTTCGGCCGAGCTGTAGTGGGCCCCTACTGGTCCCCTTCTTTTTACGGTTGATTGCTTGCTAAAATTATTTCGGGGAAAGAGCTACTACGGGTGATAGATAAGAAAGAGCTATCATGAGAGAAAATTTAAATTAATCAAGTGCATGACATCAAATTCTTTATCTTTATCGGGCTCGAAATAAATTTTAAGGCGCTGACCATTTACCTTAAATATTTTACCTTCGTCGTCTTGAAGTGTGATTGCTCCATGTGACGAGGTGTCAATAACCGTGTATGGTCCGTCCCATTTACTTCTTAATTTTCCATGCCCGAAGAGTTTCACCCGTGAATTGAATAGCAAGACCTTATCTCCAACCTTAAATACCTTTATCTTTATCTTTTTGTCGTGCCACCTTTTTGTCCTTTCTTTGTATATAGCTGAGTTGTGGTAAGCTTTGTCTCTCCATTCTTCTAACTCAGCTATCTCCATTTTTCTTTTGCGTCCGGCACCATTAAGGTCCATGTTCCATTTCCGGATGGCCCAATACGCTCGGTGTTCCATCTCGACGGGTAAATGACATGTTTTCCCGTACACGAGCTGGTATGGGGACATGCCTATGGGTGTCTTGTATGCTGTACGGTATGCCCATAGTGCATCGGGTAGCTTGTCCTTCCATCCCTTCCCCATTTCTGTTACGGTCTTTTGCGGGATCCGCTTGATTTGCTTGTTTGAGGTCTCGGCCTGCCCATTGGTTTGAGGGTGGTATGGAGTAGCGATATTATGCCTTGATCCAAGTTCTCTTAGGAAGCTTCGGAAGGTCTTATCAATGAAGTGAGACCCTCCGTCGCTTATCACTAGCTTCGGTGTTCCAAACCTTGGGAAGATAATTTCGTGGAACATCCGGCGAGCATGCTTGGCATTTGCGGCCCTGCAAGGCATTGCTTCCACCCACTTAGACACGTAGTCTACCGCCACCAAGATGTATTCGCAGTCATGTGACTTGGTGAACGGTCCCATGAAGTCAATGCCCCATACGTCGAAGAGCTCGACTTGTAAATTGTAGTTGAGGGGCATTGCATCTCTTGCCGTGATGCCTCCAACTTTTTGACATTACGGGCATCGCACGACAAATTCCTTTGTGTCTTCGTACATGGCTGGCCAAAAGAAGCCACTTTGCCATATCTTGGCACTGTGTACTGAAACACGCCGTAGTGTCCCCCGTATGGCGATGCATGGCACTTCTCAATGATTCGTGTGCTCTCGGGTATGGGCACACATCGCCTTAGCAATCCATCGGCGCAGACACGGTAAAGGAAGGGCTCTTCCCATAAGTGACGGCGACTCTCATAGATGAGTCGTTTCTTGCTCTTTCCGGGTGGTACGTACCCCGTTGCCATGAAGTTCACAATGTCGGCGTACCATGGATGTGAGTCCCTCATTAGGAGCAGCATGTCGTCGCGTAGGAAATCATTGATGGGTAATTCCTGCAGGTTAGTGAATTGTATACGCGACAAATGATCCGCCACGGAATTTTCTACTCCTTTCTTATCACGGATTTCTACATCAAACTCTTGGAGTAGAAGAACCCATCGTATCAAACGAGGTTTAGCATCCTTCTTATTGAGCAAAAACTTTAAAGCAGCATGATCGGTGTAAACAATGACTTTTGCTCCGAGTCAAGTAGGATCTAAACTTATCAAAAGCAAAAACAACAGCAAGGAGCTCTTTTTCGGTGGTAGTGTAATTTAAGCGAGCTCCGAGTCAAGGTTTTGCTTGCATAGGAGATTGCATGATGCTTTTTATCTCTAGTTTGGCCAAGAACAGCCCCCACGAGCAAAATCACTAGCATCACACATTATCTCAAAAGGCAGCGTCCAATCGGGGGTTGGATAATTGGCGGCGAGATGAGTGCATTCTTAAGGGTAGTGAAAGCGAGTCATGCATTCATCGAGTAAACTCAAAGGGTGCATCCTTCGCAAGCAGATTTGTAAGGGGTCTAGCAATTTGAGAGAAATCTTTGATAAAACGACGATAGAACCCCGCATGTCCCGAGAAAGCTGCGAATGCCCCTAACATTCACGGGAGGTGGAAGCTTTTCTATAACTTCTAATTTAGCTTTGTCCACCTCTATCCCCCTTTCGAGAAATCAAATGCCCCGAACTATGCCTTCTCTAACCATGAAATGGCATTTCTCCCAATTGAGCACTAAATCATTTTCTTGACAACGTTGCAAGACTTTGTCTAAATTTTCTAAACAATGATCAAAGGTTTTTCCATAAACGAGAGAAATCATCCATGAATACTTCCATAATCTCTTCGATCATGTCGGAAAAGATAGACATCATGCAACGTTGAAAAGAAGCAGGTGCATTGCAAAGCCCAAAAGACATTCGTCGATAGGCGTAAGTTCCATAGGGGCATGTGAAAGTGGTTTTACTTTGATCGTCGGGATGGATGGGGATTTGATGATATCCTGAATACCCATCAAGGAAACAAAAGAAAGAATTATTTGCCAGCCGTTCCAACATCTCATCGATGAAGGGCAGCGGAAAATGATCCTTCTTTGTAGCCTTGTTAAGTTTTCGGTAATCTATGCACATCCTCCATCCCGTGACGGTGCGTTGAGGGATCAACTCATTTTTGTCATTATGGACGACCGTCATTCCTCCTTTCTTGGGTACAACCTGCACTTGGACTCACCCACTCGTTGTGTGGAACAGGGATAGATAATGCCGGCATGTAAAAGTTTTAAGACCTCCTTTTTAACGACCTCCCGCATCGCATTGTTCAACCTCCTTTGAGGTTCCCTAGATGGTGTACTATCGGGGTCTATGGGAATGCGATGGGTGCACAGAGCAGGGCTGATTCCCTTGAGGTCTCCAAGCGAGTACCCAAAAACGGAGTGATGTTTTTCTAGCACGGCTAAGAGTTTTGCAGTTTCCTCCTCCGGAAGCTTGTTACTTATGATGACGGGGGTTTCGGGATTTCCGTGAAGAAAAACGTAGCGCAAGCCTGGTGGAAGAGTTTTGAGCTCTACGGGAGGTGGCGTAGGTGTAAAAGTTTCGGGCAGCTCAAAAGTTTCCGCCGAATCATCCTCTTCCAAAATGAAATCAAGAGCATCTTCATCCAAGGATGATTCGGGGTTTTCATGAGGAAAAATTGCCATAACCTCCTCCATGCATTCTTCTTCCACAAGCGGCTCCTCGGCAAAAGAGTTTTGTGCATGAATGATAGGAAGAGAAAAAGTTTTCTTGCCGAGGGTGAAGTCTAAGGTTCCTGAAGGTGATATCCCTAAGAAAAGCGTTTCTATGGGATGGCCAGACCAAAACATCGAAATCCGGGATTCGAAAACGTGAAAGTCCAAGGAAACCTCTGCTTCATTACGCTTAATGCAAACATCTCTAATGATCCCCAAACTCTCAAAAAATTGCCCCGGTGAGGCTTTAAGGAGTTTGTCGGAAGGTGCCCATGTCTCGTTTCCAAATAAAGTTGAAGCAAAAGATTCGGACATGATGTTGGCACCTACTAGAGGATTATAGAGAACATCTACCATTACTCCCCGAATTGAGCCACGAATGGTTGATCTAGGATGATCAAGTCGAAGAACTTCCGAAGAAAGTTCGTTTTCCATCAACCATTCATCGCTCATGATTGCTTGTCAACTTCCGAACAGTTTTTAAGAGAAGAGATTTTTCAATAGGTTCGGGGTTGGTGCAGGGAGTGCTTGGTTTCTTTTGATAGGAGTAGTTCAAGGTGTTTCCAAAATCTTCAAAAATTTCTTCCTTGAACTCAAATGGGAAATCAAGAGGTTCATCTTCCTCTATCATTGTTCTTGTGTTAGATGAGGACTCGAGTGCTAGGTGCTCCATCATGGGCACCAAGTGTTGTGTCTCTTGCACAACGAGTTCCTCATCTTCGACTCCGGCTCTACGAGTAAGTCAGCGGAAAAAGGTGTGTTTTCCACAATTCGATCCAAAAGTTCGTGTGCTTCCGCTATGGTCTTATGAGAAAAAGATCCACCCGCGGCCGTGTCAAGATAAAGTGCGGTATCGTTGCTCAATCCCGAATAAAAGTGTTGTAATAAAACGGGTTCGGGGAGCAATAATTCTGGTCCGGAGTCCGTTAGAGAACAGAACCGAATCCATGACGCACTTAAGGTTTCCTTTTCTTCTTGTCGAAAGCCTATTATTTCCGCTCGTAGAGAAGTGATACGAGATACGGGGAAGAATGCTAGACAAAATTTGTCTCGCAATTCTTTCCAATCACCGTTCACTCTCTTAGCGGTGTAAGTGTACCATTGCTTCGCCTTCTCATTGAGAGAGAAGGGAAACAACTTCCACTTCAATGTTTCTTGTGTCATGCCATGGATCAATCGGCATGAACACAAATGTTCAAACTCTCGCAAGTGTTCATAAGGATTTTCATGTTTAAAACCCGAAAAGGATAAACCTCTAATCATCGAAATGTAATCGGGGAGAACTCATAGCCAGGTGAAGAAATAGGTTGTGATGATGATGGTGGCTCTAAGAGTTCACCCCGTGGAGTGGAGAAAGATTGGATGGTTGGGTGTGACTCCATGATATGTTTTTGTGAAATTTTGAATGTAAGGAAAAAAATAAAAACAGAACGGTAAGTAAGATAGATTACGAGGGCAAACCTGATTCGTTACAAAGATAACAACCGTTCCCCGAGCAACGGCGCCAGAAATGCTTGTTGGTATTTCTTACGTCACGAATAAATCCGCAAGCGCACGGAATACCGTTGTAGCACTTCACCGGGAGTATTCCAAGGTATCGTATTTATATCCGCGAGGAACAGAGTATTTCTGCAACAAGGTTAGTTTACCCAAGGACAACCAAGACAACGTAGCAAAATAGGGTCGAGAGGGTGACTCCTATCTATTTATCCTTTAAAGGTAGACGAACGCAAGCTAGACTTGTTTACTTCGGGCACCGTCTTAGGCATGGTACTGCCAAGCCACTCCGGTCTACGAAAGCTCTACTATGTACCCGAACGTGGAGGGTTCCTTTGGATGACAGGGCTGTCACTTCCTGCCACCTACCTCTACAAACCGTGGGGCACACAGCAAACAAAGGCGATCTCCGGCCCTAGACACCACGTCTATGCTATTGACCGCTACTCTAGCCTCGGCCTAGAGCGAGTTCAGAAAGCTAGAGCACTTCTTGCGAAGCGATGATCCCGCAAACAAGTATAACAAGAATTACGTCTAACACAAAGATATGTCACGATAGATAAGTAGATCACCACGTATAAATCACCAAAAAGAGTGTTTACACGCCAAGGTAAAAGAAAAGGAAATACTACTCCACTTTACAAAAGGGAGGAACACTCCTTCCTCTTCCTTGCCCTCTCTCCTATTCTACTAAGATACAAGAGGCCCTTGGCCTAAGGATGAGGGTTTTGTCTTGTATCTTGATGTTGGTGGTGTGTTGAGAGAGGGGGTGTAGCCCTTTATTTATAGCCTTGGAAGGTCGGCAACTTGGAGGCGGTTCCGGACGTCGGTGGCATTAATTGCAGGTGGAACCGACCTCCGGACGTCGGTGACAAACCGCCGAAGAAAGATGGGACAGGGGGCCCACTGTCGGTTCGGCCGAACCCACTAGGGTGGTTCGGCCGAGCCGGCCTGGACTCCCCGGGCTTGATTCTTCTCCGGTGCCTTCCTCTGGCTGTGTAATGGCCCAATCCACTTGCTTGGTTTGATGTTGAGGCTCTGTTTTGTGGTTTTGGGCTTTTGGACTATATTCTTTAGTCCGGGAAAATCCGTCGATTGCAAAGTCCATGTTTCGTGCATGTTTTCCCTGTTTTCATATGAATTGCACCTGCATTCATAATTTCACCAAGACTAGTGGAATTTGTTAGAAATAATCCCTATGTCTATTCTTGGTGATGGTGTTTGATTCAAAAAGATGCAACATGTTGACGGTAAAATTGGACCATAAGGACCGTCAACAATTGCACATACATCGGGAATACATTTAGCAGTTTATTACATAGAGAACACTAATTGAGTAACAAGTTTCATACATGATCTCTTAATTATTACAAGCCATTGTTTGAATTTCAGATTTACAATACATAAGTGAAGTGTGATTTTTACAATACTTGCTAATGTCTTGCGGAAGCGTGAAGAACTCGACGGTACATCTATATATATAGCTCATCTTAGGAGAACCACACCAGCCCATACGGCATGGCCTCACTCTTGAGTCGGTGAAGCGGGAACCCACTCCACGGTCCACTCCCGAGGTTCCTCGCTTTGACACACATACTTCCCGCAGCAATCACAATAGTCGGGCTGCGGGAATCCTGAAACAATTGCAACACAAACCCTGAGTATCTAATATACTCCGCAAGGCTTACCCGTCAAAAATGGTTCTAAGAACCGACCCTAACATGCAGGGGGCTTGACCTGGCTTGCGGGAACTTGCAAAAACAGCACTTAAGTATTTGTCTAACTCATATTTTAGCCAAGTTAAGAGGGTTGGAACATGAATGTAAATTTAGTGGGCCTTTCTAACAAAACATGGTTGCAATACATGAAGTAATTCTTCAGAAATCAGCAAGCTTAATCATCATATTCACTTTGTTACTACGATGCAATCTGCTCGAGACAAGTGGTACTCATCACCGCGAGGGACGGCGATATATATCGATTACACCCTGCAGGGGAAACCCAAATGCACGACATACGCATCATTTAAGAACACGTATGGCCACCTTTCACAAGATCACCATAGATATGAGCCGGGTCCGCCCTCCGAGTGTGCATTCCACATGCAACCACAGTAGCGTCGGGTCCAAGGGTAATAACACACCCTCCATCTACTCACAAACCCGTGCATCCACCGTGACCAACACTTTGCACAAAGGGTGGAGTTACCGTCCAACACTACGGCTCTCAAGTTACATCGGTTTACCAACTCCCATACGAAGGTATGCATTTGGTACACAACTCAATACTTGCTCGCGGAGTCACAACGAACGGTCCTTGACCGACACATACGGGGCTATGGCGAACAAGGGCCAACCTTGTCACCGCATCCTACACATGCTCTTCCCCGTACGGTCTCCAATTTAATCATGTGAGAGGTAACCAACATTTAATCCCTAGACCGGGTGATCTCCAAATCACTCGGTGTTGCTACCGATGAAATTATTAAGCATAGCACTAGCGGTAAGGCTTGTACTTAACCAAGATCATAGGATATAGAAAAACTAGTGCAACTAGGTTTCCGAGAAACTCCTAAACTTAAATGCACAATACAACCGTTGACGGTCCTTATGGTCCAATTTTACCGTCAACATGTTGCATCTTTTTGAATCAAACACCATCACCAAGAATAGACATAGGGATTATTTCTAACAAATTCCACTAGTCTTGGTGAAATTATGAATGCAGGTGCAATTCATATGAAAACAGGGAAAACATGCACGAAACATGGACTTTGCAATCGACGGATTTTCCCCGGACTAAAGAATATAGTCCAAAAGCCCAAAACCACAAAACAGAGCCTCAACATCAAACCAAGCAAGTGGATTGGGCCATTACACAGCCAGAGGAAGGCACCGAGAGAAGAATCAAGCCCGGGGAGTCCGGGCCGGTTCGGCCGAACCACCCTAGTGGGTTCGGCCGAACCGACAGGTGGGCCCCCTGTCCCATCTTTCTTAGGCGGTTTGTCACCAACGTCCGGAGGTCGGTTCCACCTGCAATTAATGCCACCGACGTCCGGAACCGCCTCCAAGTTGCCGACCTTCCAAGGCTATAAATAAAGGGCTACACCCCCTCTCTCAACACACCACCAACATCAAGATACAAGACAAAACCCTCATCCTTAGGCCAAGGGCCTCTTGTATCTTAGTAGAATAGGAGAGAGGGCAAGGAAGAGGAAGGAGTGTTCCTCCCTTTTGTAAAGTGGAGTAGTATTTCCTTTTCTTTTACCTTGGCGTGTAAACACTCTTTTTGGTGATTTATACGTGGTGATCTACTTATCTATCGTGACATATCTTTGTGTTAGACGTAATTCTTGTTATACTTGTTTGCGGGATCATCGCTTCGCAAGAAGTGCTCTAGCTTTCTGAACTCGGTTCTAGGCCGAGGCTAGAGTAGCGGTCAATAGCATAGACGTGGTGTCTAGGCTGGAGATCGCCTTTGTTTGCTGTGTGCCCCACGGTTTGTAGAGGTAGGTGGCAGGAAGTGACAGCCCTGTCATCCAAAGGAACCCTCCACGTTCGGGTACATAGTAGAGCTTTCGTAGACCGGAGTGGCTTGGCGGACCAAGCCTAAGACGGTGCCGAAGTAAACAAGTCTAGCTTGCGTTCGTCTACCTTTAAAGGATAAATAGATAGGAGTCACCCTCTCGACCCTATTTTGCTACGTTGTCTTGGTTGTCCTTGGGTAAACTAACCTTGTTGCAGAAATACTCTGTTCCCTGCGGATATAAATACGATACCTTGGAATACTCCGGGTGAAGTGCTACAACGGTATTCCGTGCGCTTGCGGATTTATTCGTGACGTAAGAAATACCAACAAGCATTTCTGGCGCCGTTGCCGGGGAACGGTTGTTATCTTTGTAACGAATCAGGTTTGCCCTCGTAATCTATCTTACTTACCGTTCTGTTTTTATTTTTTTCCTTACATTCAAAATTTCACAAAAACATATCATGGAGTCACACCCAACCATCCAATCTTTCTCCACTCCACGGGGTGAACTCTTAGAGCCACCATCATCATCACAACCTATTTCTTCACCTGGCTATGAGTTCTCCCCCGATTACATTTCGATGATTAGAGGTTTATCCTTTTCGGGTTTTAAACATGAAAATCCTTATGAACACTTGCGAGAGTTTGAACATTTGTGTTCATGCCGATTGATCCATGGCATGACACAAGAAACATTGAAGTGGAAGTTGTTTCCCTTCTCTCTCAATGAGAAGGCGAAGCAATGGTACACTTACACCGCTAAGAGAGTGAACGGTGATTGGAAAGAATTGCGAGACAAATTTTGTCTAGCATTCTTCCCCGTATCTCGTATCACTTCTCTACGAGCGGAAATAATAGGCTTTCGACAAGAAGAAAAGGAAACCTTAAGTGCGTCATGGATTCGGTTCTGTTCTCTAACAGACTCCGGACCAGAATTATTGCTCCCGAACCCGTTTTATTACAACACTTTTATTCGGGATTGAGCAACGATACCGCACTTTATCTTGACACGGCCGCGGGTGGATCTTTTTCTCATAAGACCATAGCGGAAGCACACGAACTTTTGGATCGAATTGTGGAAAACACACCTTTTTCCGCTGACTTACTCGTAGAGCCGGAGTCGAGAAGATGAGGAACTCGTTGTGCAAGAGACACAACACTTGGTGCCCATGATGGAGCACCTAGCACTCGAGTCCTCATCTAACACAAGAACAATGATAGAGGAAGATGAACCTCTTGATTTCCCATTTGAGTTCAAGGAAGAAATTTTTGAAGATTTTGGAAACACCTTGAACTACTCCTATCAAAAGAAACCAGCACTCCCTGCACCAACCCCGAACCTATTGAAAAATCTCTTCTCTTAAAAACTGTTCGGAAGTTGACAGCAATCATGAGCGATGAATGGTTGATGGAAAACGAACTTTCTTCGGAAGTTCTTCGACTTGATCATCCTAGATCAACCATTCGTGGCTCAATTCGGGGAGTAATGGTAGATGTTCTCTATAATCCTCTAGTAGGTGCCAACATCATGTCCGAATCTTTTGCTTCAACTTTATTTGGAAACGAGACATGGGCACCTTCGACAAACTCCTTAAAGCCTCACCGGGGCAATTTTTTGAGAGTTTGGGGATCATTAGAGATGTTTGCATTAAGCGTAATGAAGCGAGAGGTTTCCTTGGACTTTCACGTTTTCGGAATCCTGGATTTCGATGTTTTGGTCGGTCATCCCATAGAAAAGCTTTTCTTAGGGATATCACCTTCGAGGAACCTTAGACTTCACCCTCGGCAAGAAAACTTTTTCTCTTCCTATCATTCATGCACAAAACTCTTTTGCCGAGGAGCCGCTTGTGGAAGAAGAATGCATGGAGGAGGTTATGGCAATTTTTCCTCATGAAAACCCCGAATCATCCTTGGATGAAGATGCTCTTGATTTCATTTTGGAAGAGGATGATTCGGCGGAAACTTTTGAGCTGCCCGAAACTTTTACACCTACGCCACCTCCCGTAGAGCTCAAAACTCTTCCACCGAGGCTTGCGCTACGTTTTTCTTCACGGAAATCCCGAAACCCCTGTCATCATAAGTAACAAGCTTCGGAGGAGGAAGCTGCAAAACTCTTAGCCGTGCTAGAAAAACATCACTCCGTTTTTGGGTACTCGCTTGGAGACCTCAAGGGAATCAGCCCTGCTCTGTGCACCCATCGCATTCCCATAGACCCCGATAGTACACCATCTAGGGAACCTCAAAGGAGGTTGAACAATGCGATGCGGGAGGTCGTTAAAAAGGAGGTCTTAAAACTTTTACATGCTGGCATTATCTATCCTGTTCCACACAGCGAGTGGGTGAGTCCAGTGCAGGTTGTACCCAAGAAAGGAGGAATGACGGTCGTCCATAATGACAAAAATGAGTTGATCCCTCAACGCACCGTCACGGGATGGAGGATGTGCATAGATTACCGAAAACTTAACAAGGCTACAAAGAAGGATCATTTTCCGCTGCCCTTCATCGATGAGATGTTGGAACGGCTGGCAAATAATTCTTTCTTTTGTTTCCTTGATGGGTATTCAGGATATCATCAAATCCCCATCCATCCCGACGATCAAAGTAAAACCACTTTCACATGCCCCTATGGAACTTACGCCTATCGACGAATGTCTTTTGGGCTTTGCAATGCACCTGCTTCTTTTCAACGTTGCATGATGTCTATCTTTTCTGACATGATCGAAGAGATTATGGAAGTATTCATGGATGATTTCTCTGTTTATGGAAAAACCTTTGATCATTGTTTAGAAAATTTAGACAAAGTCTTGCAACGTTGTCAAGAAAATGATTTAGTGCTCAATTGGGAGAAATGCCATTTCATGGTTAGAGAAGGCATAGTTACGGGGCATTTGATTTCTGAAAGGGGGATAGAGGTGGACAAAGCTAAATTAGAAGTTATAGAAAAGCTTCCACCTCCTGTGAATGTTAGGGGCATTCGCAGCTTTACGGGACATGCGGGGTTCTATCGTCGTTTTATCAAAGATTTCTCTCAAATTGCTAGACCCCTTACAAATCTGCTTGCGAAGGATGCACCCTTTGAGTTTACTTGATGAATGCATGACTGCTTTCACTACCCTTAAGAATGCACTCATCTCGGCGCCAATTATCCAACCCCTGATTGGACGCTGCCTTTTGAGATAATGTGTGATGCTAGTGATTTTGCTTGTGGGGGCTGTTCTTGGCCAAACTAGAGATAAAAAGCATCATGCAATCTCCTATGCAAGCAAAACCTTGACTGGAGCTCGGTTAAATTACACTACCACTGAAAAAGAGCTCCTTGCTGTTGTTTTTGCTTTTGATAAGTTTAGATCCTACTTGACTGGAGCAAAAGTCATTGTTTACACCGATCATGCTGCTTTAAAGTTTTTGCTCAATAAGAAGGATGCTAAACCTCGTTTGATACGATGGGTTCTTCTACTCCAAGAGTTTGATGTAGAAATCCGTGATAAGAAAGGAGTAGAAAATTCCGTGGCAGATCATTTGTCGCGTATACAATTCACTAACCTGCAGGAATTACCCATCAATGATTTCCTACGCGACGACATGCTGCTCCTAATGAGGGACTCACATCCATGGTACGCCGACATTGTGAACTTCATGGCAACGGGGTACGTACCACCTGGAAAGAGCAAGAAACGACTCATCTATGAGAGTCGCCGTCACTTATGGGAAGAGCCCTTCCTTTACCGTGTCTGCGCCGATGGATTGCTAAGGCGATGTGTGCCCATACCCGAGAGCACACGAATCATTGAGAAGTGCCATGCATCGCCATACGGGGGACACTACGGCGTGTTTCGTACACGAGGCCAAGATATGGCAAAGTGGCTTCTTTTGGCCAGCCATGTACGAAGACACAAAGGAATTTGTCGGGCGATGCCCGGAATGTCAAAAAGTTGGAGGCATCACGGCAAGAGATGCAATGCCCCTCAACTACAATTTACAAGTCGAGCTCTTCGACGTATGGGGCATTGACTTCATGGGACCGTTCACCAAGTCACATGACTGCGAATACATCTTGGTGGCGGTAGACTACGTGTCTAAGTGGGTGGAAGCAATGCCTTGCGGGGCCGCAAATGCCAAGCATGCTCGCCGGATGTTCCACGAAATTATCTTCCCAAGGTTTGGAACACCGAAGCTAGTGATAAGCGACGGAGGGTCTCACTTCATTGATAAGACCTTCCGAAGCTTCCTAAGAGAACTTGGATCAAGGCATAATATCGCTACTCCATACCACCCTCAAACCGGTGGGCAGGCCGAGACCTCAAACAAGCAAATCAAGCGGATCCTGCAAAAGACCGTAACAGAAATGGGGAAGGGATGGAAGGACAAGCTACCCGATGCACTAT
This sequence comes from Chloris gayana, assembly GCA_031894775.1. Taxonomy (NCBI): domain Eukaryota; kingdom Viridiplantae; phylum Streptophyta; class Magnoliopsida; order Poales; family Poaceae; genus Chloris; species Chloris gayana. The sequence continues at coordinate 32,141 of JAUNZO010000418.1, forward strand.
GGGCATACCGTACAGCATACAAGACACCCATAGGCATGTCCCCATACCAGCTCGTGTACGGGAAAACATGTCATTTACCCGTCGAGATGGAACACCGAGCGTATTGGGCCATCCGGAAATGGAACATGGACCTTAATGGTGCCGGACGCAAAAGAAAAATGGAGATAGCTGAGTTAGAAGAATGGAGAGACAAAGCTTACCACAACTCAGCTATATACAAAGAAAGGACAAAAAGGTGGCACGACAAAAAGATAAAGATAAAGGTATTTAAGGTTGGAGATAAGGTCTTGCTATTCAATTCACGGGTGAAACTCTTCGGGCATGGAAAATTAAGAAGTAAATGGGACGGACCATACACGGTTATTGACACCTCGTCACATGGAGCAATCACACTTCAAGACGACGAAGGTAAAATATTTAAGGTAAATGGTCAGCGCCTTAAAATTTATTTCGAGCCCGATAAAGATAAAGAATTTGATGTCATGCACTTGATTAATTTAAATTTTCTCTCATGATAGCTCTTTCTTATCTATCACCCGTAGTAGCTCTTTCCCTGAAATAATTTTAGCAAGCAATCAACCAGAAAAAGAAGGGGACCGAGAGGGGCCCACTACGGTTCGGCCGAACCCCCTTGCTGGTTCGGCCGAACCAGTACGAGACCCCAAACGGTCACTTTTTTCTTTCATCTTTTGTCTCCAACGGTCACAAGATCAAATCTCCCTGCTTAGTGCCTTCCATGCTGCGGGAAAAATCAAATTAATTCTTTCCATGCTTTTATCTATAAATGAAGGTGTTTTCTTTCATTTTTCCCTTGCACCTTTCTTCCACCTTGTCCATTTCGCACAAAAAAGCTTTTGCCCAGCACCATGGACAGCAGCATCCCAAGCCTCGACGTCTCCGTCACCACCAGCGAGCTTTGCCGCCAAGTCGGCCTCGAAGACATCCTTGATCATGTCTCCATTCCCGGCGAGCAAGCCTTGATGATCCATGATCTACCGCTCGCTATTGAACCTCCACCCACAGCAGCAAGAACACCCTCCAAAAGCTCTCCCGCTGCTGTGGCACCTCGCCAAAAGAAGGGGAAATCTACCCCCAAGAAGAAGAGCGCCGACGCCGCCGACAACGCTCTCCTTCCTGGAGAGAAGTACGTCGGCACCCTCGCTACCAAGAGCGGGCAGGCGGTGCACCATCAATATGAGGGCGCAACCTGCCTAGCCCCATCAAGAAGCCCGGCGAGAGGTTCAAGATCAAGGGAATCCGCGGTGGCGGAAAGCAGCTCATCCCGCCGCTCACCTCGGCGGAAAGAGAGACGCCCGCGAATCCGTGGGCGACACTCCTCCTAAGAGGATAAGGAGGCGTCTCTCTCCCTCTCCCATCAAGAGGGCAGGGGGAATGTATGAAAGCGAGGAGGAGAAAACTCCTAAAAAAAGCCCCTACCAAATCCTCCTCGCTAAACACGTTGATCTCCGCGAAGCCCATGAACGCCTACGTGACAATGTCGCGGAGATCAAAGACGCTATTGAAGACTTGAAGGATGCCCGAGGCAAGCCATCGCCGCAGCACCAACTCCAAGATCAAGCGTCTCTTCAAGGACGCGGGGAAGGAGGACGAATACGACGTTTAAAATGAACCTTCCCGCGTTCATCATTTCCCGCGAGCACATTTAGTTTAATTCCTCAAGATTGTAATGCGCCTGCTCTTTTAAACTTTTAATCATATTAGTGCTCCCCGGTCTTCCCTTACCGGTAGAGCAAGTTTTGTTTCGAAATATCTTTGTCTATTTTGAAGAAAACGAGGCAAAAAGGCAAGTGTGGGGGGGACATCGCGGAAAGCAAAGACAAACACACGCGAAGCGCGCGAAACATCACGAGGAAAACAACACAAACACAACCTGCGAAACAGAGCACCGGTGGGGCCCAGGCCGGTTCGGCCGAACCCAAAAGGGTGGTTCGGCCGAACCCTGGTGGGTCCCACTCAGCCCCTGCTTCCTCGTGGCACTTGAGTTTGTTTCCCACACTTCCTTTTCGCCTACTTTATTTGTCAAGTTCATTCCGAGACGCGAAAAACAATTACTAAAACTTGACCAACTAAAACTTGGGAAGATTTCTTTTGAATACCTTTGAAAATCCCAAGTCTCTCCCTAATGCTCTCATGATGATCTTGCACACCTTTTATTACTCGCTTCATCACCACTTGCCCGTGAACAAATAATCAAATCCATAGGACCCATGTTTCTCTAGATTATTGGCAAGTGTGATATGGCTCGACGAAATGATCTTATGCTTAGCTTACCGAGTCCTTGGGAATTTTATTTCACAAAACAAAAATACCATGGCTTCATGCTCCTCTCTTGATACAAAAATGCCTACCAATGCCATATGATGATCATACCTTGCAAGACTTACATACATATGCTGCTTGTGATTGCAATGAGCTTTACCAAAATTGAGTGACCCTAGAGAGAAACTTGTCATGCTCTCTTGATCAAGATCACGTACACTCCACCAAAATAAAGACACTCCTCGTACCTCTCTCTCTCTCTCAATCACGCATAAACGAGACATGGCTATGTAAAAAAAAAAAAAGAAAAGCTCACACGAGATGAGCAATGAAAAGAAAGCTCACAAAGATGAGCAATGAAAAAGAGAGAAGAAAAGAGATGCTCAAGCATAGAGCAAGAAAAGAAAAGAAAGAAAATAAAAAGATAGCCATGTCTCGAAAATGCAAAATAAAGAGAGGTCAATTGCAATAGGAGTTGTCACTTTTTCATATCCATACACACACGCACTTCTTGATCAAGGTTGCATGACTTGGCTTCTCCATGGATCCTTTCTTTTGGCTTAGCAATATTTGTGATACAAGTATGCCTCTTTCATTCCCCACCGAGCTCCACATACAAGCCTAAGAAGTAGGAAAAAGAGAGGCAACACAATGCCTTGGTGAGGAAAACACTTTTTGAGCGATCCAAGAGAATCGAAGAGGAGCGGGAGTCATGTTGTTTATTTTCAAAACTTTCAAAAAACCCAAGGTGCTTAGTGAGCAAAAGTATAGTGACTTGAGTCATGAGCTGTTCCACTTATCAATCATCCAAGAATGCATGTTAGCCACCGTCATGTTCACAAGTAAAACGGTGTGGCTTGTAATAACATGTGTGCAGGTCTCTAAGGGGAGAGATCTCTCAACTTACGCTCCCACCTTTACTCGAGGACGAGCAAAGAGCTAAGTGTGGGGGTCTTGTTGACGGTCCTTATGGTCCAATTTTACCGTCAACATGTTGCATCTTTTTGAATCAAACACCATCACCAAGAATAGACATAGGGATTATTTCTAACAAATTCCACTAGTCTTGGTGAAATTATGAATGCAGGTGCAATTCATATGAAAACGAGGGAAAACATGCACGAAACATGGACTTTGCAATCGACGGATTTTCCCGGACTAAAGAATATAGTCCAAAAGCCCAAAACCACAAAACAGAGCCTCAACATCAAACCAAGCAAGTGGATTGGGCCATTACACAGCCAGAGGAAGGCACCGAGAGAAGAATCAAGCCCGGGGAGTCCGGGCCGGTTCGGCCGAACCACCCTAGTGGGTTCGGCCGAACCGACAGGTGGGCCCCCTGTCCCATCTTTCTCCGGCGGTTTGTCACCGACGTCCGGAGGTCGGTTCCACCTGCAATTAATGCCACCGACGTCCGGAACCGCCTCCAAGTTGCCGACCTTCCAAGGCTATAAATAAAGGGCTACACCCCCTCTCTCAACACACCACCAACATCAAGATACAAGACAAAACCCTCATCCTTAGGCCAAGGGCCTCTTGTATCTTAGTAGAATAGGAGAGAGGGCAAGGAAGAGGAAGGAATGTTCCTCCCTTTTGTAAAGTGGAGTAGTATTTCCTTTTCTTTTACCTTGGCGTGTAAACACTCTTTTTGGTGATTTATACGTGGTGATCTACTTATCTATCGTGACATATCTTTGTGTTAGACGTAATTCTTGTTATACTTGTTTGCGGGATCATCGCTTCGCAAGAAGTGCTCTAGCTTTCTGAACTCAGTTCTAGGCCGAGGCTAGAGTAGCGGTCAATAGCATAGACGTGGTGTCTAGGCTGGAGATCGCCTTTGTTTGCTTGTGTGCCCCACGGTTTGTAGAGGTAGGTGGCAGGAAGTGACAGCCCTGTCATCCAAAGGAACCCTCCACGTTCGGGTACATAGTAGAGCTTTCGTAGACCGAAGTGGCTTGGCAGACCAAGCCTAAGACGGTGCCCGAAGTAAACAAGTCTAGCTTGCGTTCGTCTACCTTTAAAGGATAAATAGATAGGAGTCACCCTCTCGACCCTATTTTGCTACGTTGTCTTGGTTGTCCTTGGGTAAACTAACCTTGTTGCAGAAATACTCCGTTCCCTGCGGATATAAATACGATACCTTGGAATACTCCCGGGTGAAGTGCTACAACGGTATTCCGTGCGCTTGCGGATTTATTCGTGACGTAAGAAATACCAACAGCAATGAACGTTCGCTTCGTCGAATGTCTCCCGATACGATCCTGTTCGACAATCCCTCTCGCTTCGCGAGGTAGGGGTGTCAC